>JBBBDQ010000983.1:12500-130000 GCA_037127315.1 Ascarosepion bandense
TTCCAATCATTGTCCTGAAGAGATGTGCCCCTGAACTCTCCTCCGTCCTTTCCAAACTCTACAACTGCTGCATTTCTGCTTGTTGCTTTCCTGACTACTAGAAGTTTTTCTCTGTGGTTTCTGCATTTAAGAACTCTGGAGAATCCTCAGACTCCTCTAGTTATCGTCCTATAAGCCTCCTATCGATTTTTGGCAAAGTGTTCGAGGCTATTATTAAAGCTGAAGTGGTACTACATCCCACATTTCACGGCCTCTTCTCTGATAAACAGTATAATTTCCACTTCACCACGTCTACAGCTGATATGCTAAAGACCAACACAGTGTATATATACCAGGCTCAGGATAAGAATGGCGAAGATTCAGATGTTATCTTCAAAGCATTTGACAGAATTGGTCGTGCTGGCCATCTACGCAAGCTACAGGGCTATGGTATAAATGGACGCTTGTTTGATCTAATCCAGTCGTTCCTTTTCAATCGCGTATTGAAGGTAGTATTGAATAGGCATGCTTCCAAATACTAGCATACGAACGCGAGTGTCCCTCAAGGTTTTATTCTTGATCCTACGCTTTTTCTGATCTTAACAATCTCACTGATGTAATCAGATCCCAAATAAGCATCTACACTGACGACACCACCATTTAATCGCGCCTCGATAAGAAATCTGCCCAGGCTGACAAAGCTAACCTCGCTGCTGATCTTAAAAAGGACCTCCAATTTGTGGTGAACTGGGGTAAGAAATTGTTCGTAAATTTTAATGCTTCCAAAACGAAGCTGCTGTTCTTTAACCATCATAGCGAATCGCACCTACCTGCCATCAGCATGGACCAGGATAGTCTCTATGAAAGCAAAACACAGCGCCTTCTCGGTCTAACTCTGTCAGCCGACCTGAAGTGGAAGGACTACATTGAATCCATAGCTAAATCTGCTGTTAGAAATGTCGGTCCACTGTGATCGGTCAGTAAGTTTTTCTCGTCTGAATCCATCTTGCACATGCATAAATCTACCATCCAACCGTGCATTGAATACTGCTCTCCCATCCGGTCGAGTGCCCCTGCTAGTCATCTGAGGATTCTTGACAAAATTCACTGGAAAATCCGCAATGTAATTGACCCTGACCTGGTAGCTCAATTCCAGTCACCTTCGCACTGACGTAATTGGACTTCTCTTTGTCTCTTCTACAAATACTTTCACGGTTTCTGTTCCGATGAACTTCGCTCCATGGTACCTCCTCTGCATGAATTCACTAGAGCTAATAGACTAGCGACTACATCCCACCCATTTACTGTAAAACTGGTCAAATCTAACCGCAACTTCTACTCTAATAGCTTCTTTTCTCGCACTTCCCGACTATGGAAATTCCTTCCGTATACTTACTTTCCGGACAGCTGCATCTCCAAAAATTGAAATGCAAGGTCAGTCGCCATCTCTTATCTCTTTGACTCGCATCCTTTCCTCGACAGCTCATGTATCTTATTTTTCTCTACCCTCACGGCTCTTTTCACACCAGTGTGCTGATCCTTCTCTTATCCATCCTGTAACTTGTCCCTCTTCCTCACCATTCATTATGTAACACCACTGCTCACCAGTGGCAGTACTTACTTGCTTAGAGGATGGAAATTATTATATAAAATATGTGCTCGATATCGTGGTGGAGACAGAGTGTTGTCTCTTTAACTGAGCAGATTCATACCGACTTCAAAGTTTCATGAAGACACCGTTATCATGTTCACTGACGAGTGGAAACACCATAACGGTATTCTCACGAAACTTCGAAGTCGGCATGAATCTGCTCAGTTAAAGTGATAAACACATTGACCGAGTGTTTTATTTACCCAAGCGCGTTCGTCTATATTTGTAGTCATTATCAAGGATGAATTTTAGTTTACTCTTAACTGAATATACATATTCCTTATATTCAGTTAAAAGTAAAATAAAATTAGCTGTATTTCGACAGCAGGAATTCGTTCAAACATGTTTTGTTAAATAATATAGACAATTCTTTTTTATTAAATATTTCCAAATTGTTTTGTGTTATCATAAAATTTGCCAAAATGCATATTAACATTTATTTTATATTATTTTTTTCCGAGTATTTTTGAATGTTGCTACATTAAATAATGTATCTTTCTCAATAGGGGACCGTATATTGAAGTGTGTTTAATAACAAGAGAAATAAGAAAACACATACTCATTAGCAAAATATTTCAGTTTGACCGCTTATATGATGTCTTCTTCATTTATTTGAAATTGGTTCCATCAAACGTGAAAACGCCGGAAATTTTTTTTTCATAGTTTCACCCCAAGCAAGGTGGTACCGCCACTGATGTACAGGGGGCTACATAAGAAAGTAAAAGTTTAAGCAGGTGGAGAGCGAAGAGAAAGGCGAACTAGTTATAGGGGGTATCAGAGAAAGGGCAAGAGATGGATGGGAATACATGATGACAGTCGAGAAGGTAGAGTGGGAAAGGAAAAGAACAAGATATACGGAGTGATGTAGAAAGAACGCGGGAAGGACTGCTGTTAAGTTGATAAAAGATAGAAATTGACATTGCATTTAAATTTCTGGAGGTTGTAGCTGTCAGGAAAGCAAATGGGAGTTTCACATGCGGGATCGCGAGAAAAGAAGCAGATTGAATAGAATTGTCGGCTGCATTTTGATTTATCTGTGAATGGGTGGGACCCAGTTGCCTGTCTAGTTGCACGAGTAAACTTATGTGGCAGGGGCACCAGTGACTTAAGTTCGTCAGAGCAGAAACCATGATAATATTTATAGAACAGACAGAGGGAAGCCACATCCCGTCGGTGAGAAAGTGGCTGGAGTCGAGCCCTATCACATTGCCGATTCTTCTTTGGAGGGGGCACCAGTGAGCTAGGTTCGTCGGAGCAGAAACCATGAAAACATTTGTAGAAGAGACAGAGGGAAGTCACATTCCGCCGGGGGAAAAGTGGCTGAGGTCGATGTGCCAGGTCAGGACAGATCACGTTACAGATTCTCCTTTAAAGCCTCTCGAGAACTCCGAGATGAACAGCAGGTGCGCTTGACCAGATATGACAACAATATTAAAAAAAATAAAAAAATAATAATTAAAAAAAACCGTTGTGTAACTATAAACAGGACAATCGTTTAAAACAAATGTAGCAATATTCGAAAGTACTAAGGAAAAATCACACAAAAGAACTTATTCGGAAATATAGGTGGTTTTGTTTTAAGGTATATCCACCTCGGCGGGTCATTTATTGCCAACTAAATTTTATATAAATAAAATTATTGCTGGTAATACCTTTTTCTTTCAACAATATATTGTTGTTTTTATATATAAGTTTTGTGTCTAGTAATAGTTTTTTCTTTTCGAGTATCAAGATTCATTGGGATTTGTTTTTAAGGGCAGGGTCCCCAACTCCTACCCTGTTATTTAGCCCATTACTGGGGGAAAGGGACGGATTAATACCTTTCCCAAGGATACCAGGGATGAAGTGAATGCAGGGTATACGAACTCGGTTCCTACAACATCTGGTATTCCCAAGCGGTCACCCATTTAAGTACTGACCAGGCTCAACGTTGCTTAACTTCGGTGATCGAGCGAGAACCGGTGTATTCAACGTGATATGGCCGTAAGCCTATTCAGAAATGTGAAAGTTTTAATAAATAAATGATAGACGAAACTTCTTCACTTATGTGCGTATGTATAATTCCTCGGTTATACTTTACTGATGGGAAAAGAGAACAGAAGTTCGATTCCAATCGAAAACACTACGCCTCCTTGGTCTCACACTCTCAGCGGACCTCAAGTGGAATGACTATATCGAATCCATTGCTAAATCCGCTGCTATGAAAGTCGGTTCTCTGTGCAGGGCCCGGATGTTTTTTCCGTCTGAATCTATCCAGCACTTTTATAAATCTACCATCCGCCCGTGCATTGAATACTGTTGCCATATCTGGTTAGGTGCCCCTACTATTCTCCTTGGGCTTCTCGACAAGGTACAGCGGAGGGTCTGTAATGTGATCGATACCGACTTAGCAGACTACCTGCAGTCTCTCTCTCACCGGCGCGAAGTGGCTTCCCTATGTCACTTATATAAATAGTTTCACGGCTTCTGCTCCGATGAACTTAGATCACTGGTGCCCGCTAGGTTCGAATTTGCACGAGATACTAGATTAGCAACTAGATCCCACCCTTTTACAGTGAAACCGATAAAATGCAACCGCAACTTCTACTCCAACAGTTTCTTTTCTTGCACTTCCCGACTGTGGAATTCTGTTCCACATGACTGCTTCCCCGACGGCTACAATCTCCAGGAGTTTAAATGTAAGGTCAATAGACACCTCCTAACACACTAACTCGCTCCCATTCTTTCAAATACTCTTCCCATCTGCCCAACCCGCATCCTCGGTATCCTTACCCATCTATCACCTTCCTTCTGACATTTCCTACATCTAACCACTCCTCCTCTTTACCTTCCCCTATGTAGCCCCATGCGCAATAGTGGCAGTGGAATGCTTTGCTTGGGGTGAAATGATTTTTAAAAAAAGTATCTACCATTCCTACTACAAGACATACAACCACATCACGTTTCAAAAAACTAAAATGTTTTAAATTAAATTATTTTCCGTATTCTTTTCAATAGAGCAAAGAATTTTTAATACATCACCTCTTTTTCTTCCTCCTCCTCCTTCTTCTTCCTCCTGCTTGTACTTCTATTTCCCTCACTTTCCTCTTTCTCCTCATTCCACATCCTCCTCGTTCTTATTCCACCTCCTCCTCCTCCCCCTTTCTCCTCCTTCTTCTTTCTTCTCTTCCTTTATCTTTCTCCTCCTTCTTCCTCTCCTTCATCTTCCGAATCCCTCTTCTACTTTGTACTCTTTTTCTTCCCACTCCACCTCCTACTTTCTTTTTTTTTCTTCTTCTTTCTTTTCCTCCTCTTCCTTCTTCTCCTTTTCTTTCCTAAATTTTTTAGCCGCGTGGGAATGTCAGATCCAAGTTGATACACAATAGTGGAGGAAATTTTAAAATTATAAATTGGAAGGAAGAATTAGTAATAAATAAATTGAAAAACTGAATGAGATGCGTGAGAGTTCGTGTGCGTGTACGTGTACGTGTGGTAATAGGTAATGGCTTGGAAAAAAACTTGAAAAAAAAAACACGAATTCCATGTGAGGTATTTGACATTAATTGACGCAGTAATATTCTTCTAACACTGGACGGAAACTGCGCTACAGGGATCCGAAGGCGAATTGGCCTGGCGAAGGGCGTATTGCAAAAGGTGAGTAGAGTAATTAGTGAGAGGAAAATTTCGCGAGAAACGAAGAAGAGACGACTGGATTGCAGTGTTGTCAGTTCTTCAATATGGCAATGAATGTTGGACAATCTCATCAAAGATGAAGTAAGAACTTGAAGCAACTGAAATGTGGTTCTACAGAAGGATGCGGCGGATATCATGGATCGAGCATGTGAGCAATTATGAGGTTTTGGAAAGGATGGAAACGAAAAGGAAATTAATACTGCGCAACAGGGAAAAGACAGCTAAAGTTCCTGAGACATGTAATGAGGAAGGAGGGCTTAGAGAATCTGATTTTCACAGGCCAGATAGAGTATGTACTACGAACACAAACACACACACACACACACACAGAGACAAACACACACACCCACCCACTTATACATATATATATATATATATATATATATATATAGAGAGAGAGAGAGAGAGAAGGAGAAGATAAAGAGTCTAGGATTCGCTGTCATATACAAGGAAAATCTAAACTTATTTATAAATGGAACTTTGTCTGTATGTGTGTATGTGAGTGTGTGTGTCTGTGTCTGTGTCTGTGTCTGTGTGTGTCCGTTACCTATCGACTCCAAAACGGCTGAACCGATTTTCTTGAAAATTTACACAGTTGTACTATAAGCGTCTGCGAGTGTTCTTAGCTAGGTTTTGTGTCGAGGTACCCCCGATAAATATCGAAAATCGATAATCGAAAAAATCGGGTTATAGAAGGAGTGGTTCGATTATAATCAAATTTGAAAACTCATAGATAAAGGCATAAGAAACGACATTCAGAAGTTTCAAGGTTTCAGTTCTTACAATAGTGCAGAAAATCGATAATATATATATATATATATATATATATATATATATATATATATATATATATCTGTAGGTGCATGAGACACTTAAAGTCATGTTGAGAGATATTTCGTTAGAAATAAAGAGAAGAGTACTAAACTATTATGTAATAACTAGCAGTATAGCCCGGCGTTGCTCGGGTGTAATGAAAGCTTTAAAACTAATCCATATATATATATATATATATATATATATATATATATATAAAGTAAAAATTTGGTGTGCGTGTCTGTTTATCTGCCTGTATGTCTGTATTTTTTTCAGCCCTTTTATTTTAGTTTTTGCATCGGATTTGGCACTAAGTAGGTATAATTGTAGTTCTTAGTCTCAGCCATGATGCCATTTACTCAGAGAACTTATTTAGCCTTCAAAATTCAGTTTACGACGAAAAAAACTTATTTGATATCGATATCAGGAAATAAAAATTTGACTTACATTCATTCATTTTTCTTTCGTCTACGGTTTCTCTTTAACTGGAAACAACTAATGCGTTTTAGTCTTTTGTACCAACGTTCAAAGAGTATGAGCTCCAGGACTAGGGATTAGTTTTAAAGCATTCATTACACCCGAGCAACGCCGGGCTATGCTGTTAGTATATATATTATGTGCGATTGGTAAATTGTCGCAATTATTTTATTATTTCAAATATTCTTTAGGCTGAGTCTGAGCTCCAGGACTATGGATTAGTTTTAAAGCTTTCATTACACCCGAGCAACGCCGGGCTATACTGCTAGTTATTACATAATAGTTTAGTACGCTTCTCTTTATTTCTAACGAAATGTCTCTCAACATGACTTTAAGTGTCTCATGCACCTACGGATAGACATCTTGTACGGACACACACAGACACACACACATGTAGAGAGAGAGAGAGAGAGAGAGAGAGAGAGAGAGAGAGAGAGAATTTAAGGAACAAGAGATTCGGGAGATTGAGTGTCACCATCCACTGTTGATTCTTATTGTCTTGTTAATGTTATTGTATTGTTAATATAATTATGTGATTGCCTGTAATGTACAGAGCTCAACAAACCTACTCAAAACCAAGGTTGTCGGCCTCTCTGTCATTGGGTATAGAAAAACTCAGACAAAGCTATGCCGAAGGGCAGAGTCTCGTCTGGGGAAAAGCATGACAAGAGCCCGACTGTAATTATGCAGGGTGTACAAGAAATTCTTGCCCGAGCTTAAACGCTCGGTATTCCCACGTTAAAAATCGAGCTTGTGTCACATCCTGCCTCAGTGGGGAGGTTCCTGGTAAATGTCCTGGGCTCAGCAAAGTGCATGACAGAGATATGTGCACATTCTCAGAGATATAAAGAAAAACATACGGACAGACAGACTTCAAAGACAGAAAGCAGTTTACTGTTCTTACTTTTGTTTTTAAAACTGCTGCATTTCTAATGAACATCTTAACCACACACACACACACACACACACACACACACACATATATATATATATATATATATATATATATATATATATAGGGTATATATTTTCCTATCTGGTAACCCAGTTCTGAGTTATTCTGCTGGTGAGTAGCTCTGTTATTATGTATCAAGCATTATATATATATATATATATATATATATATATATATATATATATATATATATAATAACAATTGTAATAGTAACAAAAATAATAATGCTAATACTAATAATTGTTATACTATATTTTAGATCCTCTCGAAAAACCCACCGAGAAGAACAAACACGGAGGGGAAAGAAGGGGAATTAAAAAAAGAAACAAACGAAGTACGTGAACGTAAGTCAAATACTCGTAGTAAAGAAAAAAAAACCCGAGACGAAAACCCTAACACTAAAGAGCCCAATACAATAGAGCAACAAAGAAAGAATAAATCTTAAGAGCCACCTTACCCTGACGAGCCGTAGGGGGAAACCTAGGTAGGTTTGTAGGATCTTACTTATTTATTCTTTCTTTCTTTCTTTCCTATATATATATATATATATATATATATCTATATATATATATATATATATATATATATATGACTATATAACTATATATAACTATATATATATATATATATATATATATATATATATATATATATATATATGACTATTTAGGTACCTCCACTAATTTTCGATACTTAAATTGAAATTGAAATTTTAAAAATAAATAAGTTATCTTCAATCATCAAAATTATCTTTAATTGAAAGCCAAGCTATGAAATTTAATAATTCTAGTAAGCAAAACATAATGGTGTATTTTTAATAGAAATTATATTGATTGAATCTAAAATTTTGAAATTTTACACATTTTTTAAAAATATACCGCTATTTTTGATTGATTGACACATTACGTAAACAGTAGCCAAATTTCTGTTTTAAAAATCTTGCAAAAATAAAATATACCTCGCTGACACGTTATTTAAGTCAATTTTTAAAATTAAAACTTACATTTATCTGTTTTCAATCAATTTTATATTTGCTTACTGCCAGAAATTTACAATAAAAAAAAATTTAATTCCGGGAGCCCTGTTTTATGTCAGTCATTCGCGGCGATGACAGATTTGAGTACCGGGTGTTATCAAGATCGCAATGTATGGGGTTTAATCATGTCAAAATTTTCATATCTTTTTTTTAATTATCATAAATTAGTTAATGCACCTACGGTCACAATAAATTAAAAAATTGAAGAATTGAAAAAATAATACTTCCTTTAAATGTTTTAAAAACGTTGAGAATAAAATATCGTAAGAATGAAAATGCGTTCTTCCATCGTTTCCAATGTAAGGGGGAATAACCCAGAAGTTATAAAATCAATTTGACCCATATGGAGCATCGTACTTTATAAAATTTGAGCATATTTACACAAATAATTTTTTTTATTTAATATACGGGTTGAAAAAAAAAATTATTTAATTTTTTTTTTATTAGACTGTAAAATCATTACTTCTTAACTAATAAAAAAATCAGACAATTCTTTAAAAGAATTTCAAAAACATTTTTAAAACTTGAATTATAATAAAAAAAAATGAAAACAATGTTTTTAAAATTTTATTAGTTACCGAAAAATATTTTTTGTCCTAAATTTGTATTATTTATTCCAGCAATTAAAAGCTTATCAGATTCAATTATATCAAAGTTTTATTGCATTTTTATGTTTCTTTAAGGAGCAGATTTTCGGATAGTGCCGGATAATTTTAAATAAAAAAATAGATGATTTATATTTCCTGATGAGTTCTGCGTTTAACTAATAAAAAGTAAATCGTAGAAGATTAAAATTTATTAAAATTTCATGAATTTACGAGGAGGGGCGGTAACAGAGTTAAAAAATTTTTTTTTCATTAATATTTTAAAAAAATAATAATTTCAAAAATAATTTTCTTTATTTATGAACGAGTACTGAAAGTTTCACTGAAATCTGACAATTATTTGATTTTTGCGAGAATTTCCAAATTAATGTGTTTGTCACCGAAAAAGTGAGTTATGTAAAAAAAAAAAAAAGAGTTACGTAATCGATTGTAAACAATCGATTTTCTGCAACGCTAACTCAAATCAAAACCAAATTTTCTGCCAAAATTTCGAACAGGTTAAAAGGGATTAAAAAAATTTATAAAATAAATAAAAATTACTTTGATTTTTCCTCTTAATAATATTATAAACATTTTGATAGAAAAAGTTCGTTTTATTAAGTTTTGGACCTTTTTAAATCATACTATGCTGGATTTTTTGTGATTTAATGGAGGTACCTAGACTATATGACAATATATATATATATATATATATATATATATATATATATATATATAGATAGATAGATAGATAGATAGACTAGAGATCTATTGTCTGCTTTATCTGTAGAATTTATATGCACCGACTGAGTGTATCAATAATTCCAAAAAGTGTTGATTGTTTTGCACAAGCCTTCACCATTTTAATCAAATTACTTGTGTGTGTCTTGTGGCAGTTTATCTTGCTTTCATGACCGAAGCAATTAGACTGTAAGATCCGCATACGTCGAACCGGACGGAAGAATCCATTATATATATATATATATATATATATATATATATATATATATATACTGCCGGCAATAATTATTAGGCCACCGCAGTTTAAAAAAGATATATGTATTTCATACTATTTTTAGTATTTATTATTATTATTATTTTATCTATTTATTTTATTATTTACTTCATACTATTTTTAGTATTTATTTTTAGTATTTATTGCCAAGTAGATAATTCTAAATCAGATGCACATGTTATTGTACAGTATTAACAAAAGAACCATTCTACTTTCATTTAGAATTATCCACTTGGCAATAGAAATGAAATGAAATACATCATTTCTTTAAACCTGTTACTAAATAATTAAACCTGTTACCTAATAATTATGGCCGTTAGTGAATATCAATACCATCATTATATACATTTAAAAAATAGATCATCATCCATATACAATATATATATATATATATATATATATATTGTATATGGATGATGATCTATTTTTTAAATGTATATATATATATATATATATATATATGTATATATATATATATATTGTGTATTTTGGCAGCAATATCATTTTTATGCAGGTTTCATTGAAAATAGCAGACATAGCATTATTATTAAGTGTTTTTATTTAATTTACTTACATTTTAATAATGCGTACGTTCAGAACGTAACATACAGATGACTTTATGTATATAAACTTTACACATGCTTAATTACAAGTAAAATAAAATTCATCTTTTAAAGTGGATAAATGTATAGCTTAAAGCGCCTGAAAAAAAACCTTTGGACAATTATTATATAATTTGAGTTCTGAATAGAAAGAAATCATAAGAACACATGAAAAATTATATAAAATCGTAATGATATTACCTTGTCTGTCATTTTAAACGAAACCTGCAGATATATATATATATATATATATATATATATATATATGTGTGTGTGTGTGTGTGTGTGTGTGTGTATGTTCGCGTGCGTGTGTATGAGTGTGTGTGTGTGTGTGCGTGTGTGATTTTGTAAAATTACTATAAAACCCTGAGCATTAAAAATAAAAAGAGGATTTTGTAAAATTACTGAAAAACCTTGAGTATTATAAACAAATAGACGATTTTGTAAAATTACTATAAAATTGAATGAGAGAAAAAAAAATTACCGTATTATATATAAGCTGTGCATACACATGCTAGTCACCGAAAGAACTCAATTCATTAATAGAGTAACGCGTAAATCGCTGAAGTGGAAACTGTTTTAAAAATTTTCCTCTCTAGAGAGCTCAATCGTAATGAGAGCATGATATATTCGCCATATTCCTGTCTGTTATGCTTTCAAAAATACTTGAAAAATTGATTGGCTAATATAGCTATAAATATGTTTATATTCAGTGATTATCTAACGTATTTTTGAACACATAACAGGAATATATATATATATATATATATATATATATATATATATATTCAGTGCAGAATATCGGCTGATAACGCTACCTTGATTTTAATCTTTCGGTATCTTTTGGAGATACACTCCTGGCCGTAACTATTAAGCCACCCCATTTTTTTTTAAGGAAATGATGTATTTTATACTATTTTTAGTATTTATTGCCAAGTGGATAATTCTAAATGAAAATAGAATGGTTCTTTTGTTATTATTACTTTGCAAAATCTTGCAAGGCAAATAGCGATAATTTACCCATCGCACCATCTAGATTTGTTATATATATATATATATATATATATATATATATATATATATATATATATACTACCGGTCATAATTATTAGGCCACCCCATTTTTTTTTAAGGAAATGATGTATTTTATACTATTTTTAGTATTTATTGCCAAGTGGATAATTCTAAATGAAAATAGAATGGTTCTTTTGTTATTATTACTTTGCAAAATCTTGCAAGGCAAATAGCGATAATTTACCCATCGCACCATCTAGATTTGTTATATGTATATATATATATATATATATACTACCGGTCATAATTATTAGGCCACCCCAGTTATTTTTAAAGAAATGATGTATTTTATACTATTTTTAGTATTTATTGCCAAGTGGATAATTCTAAATGAAAATAGAATGGTTCTTTTGTTGTTATTAATTTGCAAAATTTTACAAGGTACTGAAGCAAAGATGAACTCGTCCGTATCACTCTAAATTTTCTTCATTCTTTCATTGATGAAACTGCAATAGAGGTAATTTTTTTAAAAATCGTATCACCCCGAGCAAGGCGGTAACGCCACTGATGTGCAGGGGGCTAGGTTAATAGTGAGAAGATTCGAAAAGAGAAAGCCGGAAACCATATCCTAAACAGGAAACAAGGGATGAGCCTCTACACCTGTTCAATAGACGTGGGTGGAGTGTGAAATGGTAATTATCAAATATTTACAAATTCATTTGATGCACATGTTATTGTGTTATATTAAGAAAAGAATCAATCTATTTTCATTTATAATTATTCATTTGTCAATAAATTCTAAAAAATAGTACCAAATACATAATTTTTAAAACACTGGGGTGGCCTAATAATTATGACCCATAGTGTATATATTAAATGATTATCCAACATATTTTTAAACGCATAACAGGAAGTTTAGAAAGTGTACCAGGAAGTTCAAAGTAAGGGTAGACTGACGAATAATTTTGTAAACACTTTCATCCGGGTTGGTACCACAATGTATTTTCTAAGATGTATATACCATGACATTATTTCGGGATTTTTATTTAGCAATCTTTCTCGTTCTGTAAATGATACTATATCCAACATCTGTTCTTGATATCAACCTTTGTAATTTCACTCGCTCGATCGACTCAGTCGATTAAAAACTTTATTGATAATGTTTATTGCTTTTTTCGCCCATGGTCGATTAAAAGTTTCGCAATGAAACGTGTTTTTTCAAATATAGGAAAAGGAAATCTGATCCTTTTTACAACCAAAAAGTATGCCAGTGAAGATTCACAAGTTACTCAGAATGACCTACAATGATATTATTGAACTCTTTGATCTTATGCATGGCCAGTCAGTGTAAAGATTCGTTTAATTAACGCTTTTAGAGTGGAGCCAAAATGTTTCGGTCGCCCAAATTAAAGACGCTCACAGATTTTTAGAAACTTATTTGGAAAAATATTATCCTTGACTCAACATCTATATTTCATCCCAGCTTGCGAAAAGTAAACACGAACATTTGAAAAAATAAAAAAATTCGCATATTTCTTTCAACCACATGCCGAAAAACACATTATGCAAATAAGTAATGTTTTTATAGAAAATCGTTAAGAAAATCAAATTTATTATTATTTTTTTATCTTCTATGAGATGGATGTTGTAGTCAAACAGATAAAAGAAACTACGAATTTAGTTACCCCACTTAATTGCCAAAAAAAATAAAAAAACAGCATATCGTGATGTTAAAAGGGCTCAAACTTCATAAAAACAAAATTTTATCATCAAAATGTTGATGCTATTATTAAGAGGAAAGATCAAATTTTGTTGCTATTATTTTCACAAACATTTTAAATCCTTTCTAAGACGTTTGAAATTTTAATTAAAATTTCATTTTTTGTTTTCCGTCAGCAATTCACGCTATATTTAGGCAAGGCAATTATTAAGAAAATGGAGTTGGTCGAGTAAAATGTTTTTGGGGCGAGTGAATTTTCTCTCGCTCTCTACCGCCGGTCGAGAGATTTCTTTTTCAAATCTCAAAGGCTGCTTGATACTATATGCAGACATCATCACCATTGCAAGGTCTGGCATTTTTAATATGCTCCAAGTTACATAAAATTCTTTGCAGTTTTTTCTTTTAATTTCCACACTAGTTTGGCACAATTTCTAAGGCTTTTTAGCTAGAATATTGACTTATGATTATACCAACGTTTTTTTTTTAAATTGACTTCAGTACATCCAACATATCGTTTTCTCTGTCAATTTGTATCTTGAATTTCTGTTTTGTAAATAACTCCTTTACAAAGCAGAAATTCAAAATACAAATAGACGAGGAAAAATTATGTAGGATCTAATGAAGGCAATTTAAAAAACGTTGGTATAATCATACGTCCACATTCTAAACTCCTTTTTGGGAAAGACATCAGGGTAATTAAGAATCTCTACTGGCAGCAAACTGCCTGCATAGAGACAGGTAACGAATTCAGCAGATATACAAAGATAGAAAGGGGCGTAAGACAAGGATGCGTCTTCACAGTTTGAACAACATAAAATACGCAGACGATACAGTGCTGATTGCAGACACGGACAGAAAACTAAAAGACCTCCTATAGAAGGTTGCTGAAGAGAGTGACAAAAAAAGGACTACAAATAAACTGCAAGAAAACCGAATGCATGGTCATCAGCAAAAAGAGCAACACGAATGGCCAAATACAGGTGGGGGATATTAACATCAAGCAGGTACAAAATTTAAATACCTGGGAAGTGTTCTAACCGAAGATGGAAAATGGGACACAGACATCCGAAGGCGAATTTGCATGGCGAAAGACCGGTTCCAAAAGCTGAGTATAGTATTAAGACACAGGAAACTTTCACTTGAAACAAAAAAGAAAGTATTGGATTGCTATGTAGTGTCAGTTCTTCAATATGGCAGTAAATGTTGGGCAATATCAACAAAGATGAAGGAAAAACTTGAAGCAACTGAAATGTGGTTCTACAGAAGGATGCTGCGGATATCATGAACCGAGCATATGAGAAATGATGAGGGCTTGGAAAGAATGAAAATGAAAATGAAATTAATATTGAGCATCAGGAAGAGACAACTAAAGTTCCCGGGACTTACAATAAGGAAGGAGTGCTTGGAGTATCTGATACTAACAGACCAGATAGAGTATAAAAGAGACAGAGGAAAGCAGCGGATAATATATTTGAAGGTTCTGATCAGGTGGATGACAGAACGGGGGTAGCGAGATGTTGCAGGAGATAGCATGCTGAGAGTCACCAAGAATAGGGAGACTTGGAAGGCCATAATCGCCTACGTCCTGAAAGGACAAGGCACATAGAAGAAAAAGAAATAACTCCTTTGGTTTTACAAACTCCATCAAGTAGACATTTTATTTTATCTTTGGAAATGACATTTATCTTTAACAATATTTTGCTGCACTTTTTTTCAATTTCTTGTTGTTTTGTCTCTTTATGTCAGTCAGTTAAGTGCCATACATGATACACGCTTGGGCGATCATGTCTCAAAAGAGACATGACTGACTGGGCAGAAGATTATCCCGCAGTAGGTTGTCATTGCTTTCTGCAGTAGACTGGTTGCCGACCAAGGGTATAGAACCCAATCTGTCCTGTTATTTAACCCGTAACTGGAAGGAAGAGACGGATTAATACCTTTCCCAAGGGTATTTTCGCGTATGTGAATACAATGGATTTAACAGGAATTCGAAATCGGCTACCCGGTTTCTCGCTCCGCGCCGATATCCACTGTACCACAACGCACATCACTTTATGTAATTTTCTAAATTGCAGGTATAAATGTAACTTAATTGAACTGCATTTCTTTTAAATATCTTATATAATTCTGAGTTTTTGTGAAGTCTTTATTAATCAATTCGAAAAATACTTTCCCTATTCTGGGCTTTGAACCAAATAATGTTTCGTTTTATTGAATAATTTTTATTTTGTTTATTTAGTTGAGGTTTATATTGTAATTTATTTTTCATTTAAAGCCTTTCCGTAATCTTTTTTCTTTCCTAGAAAATTGTTTTATGAGAGGAATTTTTAGACAAGTGTTCTATTCATTTAAACATGTGTTTGATTATGTTGACAGGATGGTTAGATCCAGTGTTTACATACCTCAGCTTTGTGTTGGGTTTCATATATGAGGAAACACTACCAGTTTGCAGAATAAATTATACATCTAAATATTGCACAACATTTTTTATTCATTTGGGTGAGTGAGTGAGTGAGTGAGTGAGTGAGTGAGTGAGTTTTGTTTAACGGCATATCAACGTCTGTAGGTTATTTAATTCCAAAAAGATAGGGTTTTAAGGGGTTTTTTGGGGTTTTTTTTTTAGTGTTTGATTATAGTAAGAAGGTTGATTTAGTCAGATTTGAATAAAAAATTTTATTTTAGAAACTGAAAATGTATTCTAGTTTGTATTCAAACATTTATTGCTGGTAGTAATTTATTCCTTCAAAAATGTGTTATGATAATAATTTTTCTTCAAAACTGTATTGTTGGTAATATTTTTATTCAAAAATGTATATTTTTCTATAAATGTCTATTTTTATAGTTTCATAGTGTTTCGACCCAGTTTGGGGGTTAACTATTTGCCCATAGCTGGGACCCTAACAGGTGCTACCACCCCAGGTCAGGGTGGACCCGAGAACAACAGCAACTAAGAGGTGGTTCTATGCTCCTAACAATCTCTCAATCAGAGGCATTGCTGCCGGATGCAGTTTACCCAGGACTTTATTCATTTGGACCTCTATTTTAAAGCCTTGAAGAGTGTAATAATCCTTAATAAATTACATATAATTTTTAATATTTCCTTGCTTATCTTACCTCATTCAGTTTTTGTTGTGTTGATAAATTGAAAAGAAGAGATTATTAGGTAAGTCATCTTTCTAGTGTTTTATGTTTAGAAATGCTTGCTTACCGATAAATGTTTGGACCCTGTTACTTATGCTCTGTTTGGTTCTGATGATTTTCACCTTGTCATTTATTCATTCAATGTAGAAATCTGATGCTTTTTGTCACATTTGGTGACTTCTGAATTTATTTTTTCCTGTAATCCTTTGTTCTTATGGTATAAATGTTACTTGATTTGTCGCCTTTAACAAGAATATTTGATGTGTTTTTCTAAAATTTTTACTTCACTATTTAATATTCTTTGGAAATTATTATTATTCCTTTTAAACTTGATTTTGCCTATTATATAAATAATATCCTTTTCAAATCTAGCTAACTCTTCTATTTCAGTTGATAACTCCTGGTTTTAAATTTAAATTTAAAATTTTCCAAGGTTTCTTTGACCTTTTCATATTTTTGTAAGACAATTAGCACTTTCCATCTCGTTCAATTTTATGTAATAAATTTAGCATATCTTCATGCCTGTTAGGAATAGGAACTTTTTTTTTGGCAAGTGTGGTATTTTAAATTCTTGCATTATAGTTTCCTCCGCAGATTTTTTAAAACTTTTTTTTAAATCCCGAATTACAATATAAGATGTTTTAATATTTTATTTTTTTGAAAGCATTATAAAGTATACTGGGAATAAAAGTACTCAATTATAAATCAAGAGCAAATTAATAATTATTAACCACTTTTTGGTTACAGTCAAATTACACTAGTAAAGCAATTGTATCAAAAAGTGCTCAATGCGTACGTGTATATATATATATATATATATATATATATATATATATATATTATTATTATTATTATTATTATTATTATTATTATTATTATATCATACTGCAACTCAATAGCTACAATGTTTCAGTATTTAATACACCATCATCGGGCCTGATGATGGTGTATTAAACACCGAAACTTTATAGCTATTGAGTTGCAGTATGGTATTATTATAAAAGTTGTGATGAATAAATTGTTGTTTAAATGAGGCAAAAATAAAAATAAAATTTTTAGCAGATATATTTACTATATTTACCAAAATGACGCAAACATCCCTTGAAATACTAAAGAGTAAATCTATTCAGCAAAATCGCCGTTGGCTTCAGCAAAAGCCTTCAAATGGCTTCGGAATCTCGTGCACCTCTTCTGGATGGTATTCTTGTTTAAGTTGGTGAATGCAGCCATAATCCTTGCCTTCATTTCATCTTTGGTGTTACAAGGGGTTTCTAGCTCAACTGCTCTCCACATGTAATAATCAAGGTGGTTGCAGTTCGGGGAGTTCGGTTATATATATATATATCATGACTGAGATTCGGTATTAAGTAATACCATCGCTTGATTATTCTGAAATATTTGTTTTAGTCGTGCTAGGGTCTTACATTCTCTTGCTCAGATAGATGTGTCAATGTTGAGCGTCCCTTTCCGTCGTTGTTACCTTAATATTTAATGAATTTTCAATCTTCGGCATCATTGTTGATATCTTAGGCCTTACCTATTTAGACACATGTGACTAAATACATTGCATGCTATATGAAATTTTGTGTCATGATTCTCAGGGAAATTACCATGAACATACTTACGGTCATGTCTATGAAATCTTTCATTTCCAACATGATTCTGTTCAAAGTCTCTCTTACCAATGTGCACTGAATTCTCAAGGATCAACCTTATGAAAATTGATTTTGACAGTTATTTTGACTGATACTCGGCACCTTGATACAAATTTCATACCTTAATTACGGTTTCTCTGTTGCTTGTGTCAGATAGACCTTTATATTGACCCCATGGAAATTCCATCATAACCAGTGCTAAATACAGTTTTCAAGTATGCAATATTTATGTGAGAAAGTGCTCAATCTGAGGGATAGAATGTTTGTAAATATAAACACCGAGCGGCGAATGCCTGTTTCATGACTGAATGCTATTGTTTGGTGCCTCTTCTGTCTATCTTGACAAGGTCTAAAAAAGGAATTTTAATGTAATCAGTTCTAATTTGGCATTCCGCTTACTTTCTCATCAACATGACGTAGCTTCCCCATGCCTTTGCTACAAATATTTTCATCGCAACTGGTGTGGCGAGTTGTTTCACCTGACGCCCAGGCTATTAGATTGGCGTCACTCCTACCAGTTTACTGTTGAAATAGCTAGATGCAACCGCAATTTGTACTTCACCGGGTTTTTTTTTCCCGTATTTCCCACCTGTGAAACCCCCTTCTGATTTTTTTATTCCCTGGTAATTAAATTATTGATACATTTAAATGCAACATCATTCACCATCTTTTATATTCTTGTAACCTGTTCAGTTTTTGTCCTTTCCTCAATTCTCCCTATAAGTTAAGGGCCATAAGTGATTCACGGTTGGGCGATCATGTCTCTAAAGAGATATAACTGACTGGGCAGAGGACTATCCCGCAGTAAGTTGCCATTGCTTTCTGCAGTAGACGGGTTGCCAGCCAAGGCTATAGAACCCAATCTGTCCTATTATTTAATCCATAATTGGCGAGAAGAGACGGATTCATACCTTTCCCACGGGTATTTGTGCGTAAGTAAATGCATTACTTGTGATTAATATATATATATATATATTATAATTGATACTCGTATTTAAGTAGATATTCTGTTTATAATCAAATAGTATTATATATTTATTTCTACCGGCCTGATTATTTACGATAAATTTTTGTTACGAAAATGTGTATCATTTAGCAGGATTCGAACCTGTGACCCCTATCCACATAGGAGAAGCGACCATGTGATAAGGCGCGTCTTTGACCTCTCGACCACGAATGACGATCAGTCCAAATGAAGTCAATTTAAGCCTATAACACAATTTTCGAATTCATCGCAATTCTACTTAAATACGAGTATTGATAAAAAATAATGTTCAAACAAATAATTTCAAATTATCGGTTGTTTATAACAAAGCTTCGTTAATCTTCGTTAATTTCCGTAACATGTTTATATTTGTTGACATTGCGATACATTTCAGAGCAGATATGGTTATTGCGATAAATTCGAAAATTGGACTCTCGGGGGAAGTTAATTTTACTTTTACTAACAGATAAATTTAGAGATTGTATTAAATGTATTTGCTTTATAGTCAGAAGTTAAAACTAATTTAACAAAAATAAACTTGTATTTATCCAATACATTTTATAGCACATTTATGTACACTAGTAAAATAAATCATAACAAACCATTTTAAAATATCTGAGTAATTTAACCCCCAATATGTTATTTTTGTGAACCTCAGTAATATTACATGGACCCTCCCCAACGGGTGAGAACCACTGGTTTAATTCTGCCAATAAACTTATGAATTTACTTTCCTTGATAATAATAATAATAATAATAATAATAATAATAATAATAATGGCTTATTTGCCGGATTATTTTTAACAATTATTTGTTTGACTTGAACTCACACAAAAAAGATATAGTGGCAATAAATGCCAAAATCGCCAATATTTCAAGTGAAAGACAAAATAATTTAGGAATTATCGCGATAAACAAATAAATCAACCTTAACAGAAAAAAAAAATTGTCATCTTAAGGTAAATAATAATAATAATTGCTCCAATAAATTTCAATTGCCGTATATATTCGTGTATAAGTCGACTTCATGTATAGTGTGCACCCTGATTTTTTTTTTTTTTGCATGAATTTTAAACCTTCCAGAAGAAAAATAACCTGTGTATAATGCAACCGGTCATCGACGATGGATGATTTTTGACCTCATCAAAAAAAAAAAAAAAAAAATTAAAAAAGAAAAGAAATGGAAATTACCTGTATATAGTGCAACCAGTTATTTTTGGCGTAAAAAACACTGAGCAAAAATATCGGTACTTTATACAGTAAACAATGAATTTACTGTTATTGTATTCATATACTAATTTCTTTTAATTAGATTACGAATATTGTTGACAGATTTAAAATAAAATAGTAATTATATTTTTAAAAATGTAAATATAATTTGTTATAACCATTTATTGTTTTTTTCCTTTTAATTATAAAGAATTTTTTCTTGAACTAATTAAATAAAACTAATATCCACAAGAGGTGCGTGTGTACGTATTTTTCGAAATTATATCTTTCACAGCGCGCAAATACTAAAAACATTTGGCAATAAGTGTCATTTTTTTTTTACGGGTACTATGCTGGATGTGCGTTGTGGTACAGTGGATATCGGCTCGAAATGAGAAATCAGGAAGCCGAGTTCAAATTCCAGTTGAATTCATTGCATTCACTTACGCGCAAATACCCTTTTGAAAGGTATTAATCCGTCTCTTCCTTCCAGTTATGGGTTAAATAACAGGACAGATTGGGTTCTATATAGCCTTTGCTGACAACCAATCTACCGCAGAAAGCAATGGCAACCTACTGCGGGATAATTTTCTGCCTAGTCAGTCATGTCTCTTTCGAGACATGATCGCCCAAGCGTTTACCACGTATGGCACTTAACTGACTATGCTGGTACTTATTAAAATAAACAAAAGCTGAATACCAGTTCTCTTCAAAATACAAGACTGAGATTTCGAAAATACGAAATATTTTGTGAATGAAAAAATTCTTGGAGTAATAATTACAATGAGAGTCATTTGTATTATTCCTTTACCATACACTCTTTCTCGCAGACAAGAGATTCTCCTCGCTAGCAGTGGTTGCCGTTATGAACCTCACAACGAAACATTCCAGCTTCATACACCGGTCTCCAGATGGCCTCAGAATGAAATTGAAATATGAATATATGTTAGGAAAATATCTATCTTCCGACAGGATTCGAAACATGCAGACTATCCACTCAAATATGAGTATCCATTAAAAATAAGCTTAAAACATATTTGTTTTAAGCTTATATATATATTCCTTGTCTGTCATATTCAACAAAATATGTTTAAAAGAACGGTTACTTACTATCTATCTATCTATCTATCTATCTATCTATCTATCTATCTATCTATCTATCTATCTATTGTGTATTTGGGCAACAATCTATCTTTTATACAAGCTTCATTAAAAATGACAGACAAGGTATTATTAAATTTTTTATATAATTTTTCATTAAGAATAATGGAGGCATCAATAATAATAATAATAAAAGACATCCTACACTTAATAAAATCAATTATGAACACGGTAACAATGCGCTTGCCGTGTTCGGAACTTAACGTACACAAGAAGATTCTCTATGCATAAACTTTTACACATGTTTATTTACAAGTGAAACAAAATTAATTGTCGATAATGGTGAAAAATATGGCCGAAAGTACTCGAAAGTAGAAAAGCTTTGGACAATTCTTATAAAATTTGAGTTCAGGAAAAGAAAAGTTATACGAAAACATGAAAAATTATATAAATAAATACCTTGCCTGTCATTTTTAATGAATCTCCTATATATATATATATAGTTTTAAGTATACTATATTTATGGGCTAGAGTGCTCAATATCAGGAAAAGAATCTATGCAAATTTAAAAGTGGACATTCAGGTCAACACCCAGCACTGACAGTCTCTTTCACGCTTAAATGCAATGCCATGACGTCTATTCATATATATATATATATATATATATATACTATCGCCCATAATTATTAGGCAACCCCAGTTTTTTTTAAAGAAATACTGTATTTCATATTATTTTTGGTATTTGTTGTCGGGTGGATAGTTCTGGGTGGATTTAGAATGGCTCTTTTTTTAATACTTTACAATAACATGTGCATCAAATGAACTGTTCTGGTTTTTGTGCTCTCTTCCCCATGCTAGTCTCTTCATCTTATTGGCTGGCCGAAGCCGAGGCTCCTGACAGCCTTGTTAAATTTTGCAAAGTAATAAAAACAAAAGAACCATTTTATTTTCATTTGGAATTGTCCACTTGGCAGTGGATAATAAAAATAGTATGAAATACATCTTAAAAAAAATACTGGTGTGGCGTAATAATTATGGCCGGTAGTATATATATATATATATATATATATATATACTGAGAGGAAAACTAAACACATATTTAAACGGTTATAAATACAGAATTTACAATTGCCTCGTTCAGGCCGCTGATGAATTAATAAATGTTAATTTTACTCAGAATATATACATTTCGTCGTAAACTGAATTTTGAAGGCTAAATAAGTCCTCTGAGTAAATGGTATCATGGCTGAAACTAAGAACTACAATTATACCTACTTAAAGCCAAACCCGAAGCGAAAACTAAAATAAAAGGGCTGAAAAAATACATACAGGCAGATAAACAGACAGACACACACAAATATCTTGCCTTATATATATATATATATATATATATATATATATATATATATATATATATTTCTCTTTTCCAATCTTTTCACTCTTTTCTTTTTTTTTTCCAATTAGAGTAGATAGACTAAACTATCGCCGGGTTCACACTCCACCCACGTCTATTGAACAGGTGAAGAAGCTCATCCCTTGTTCCTTGTTTAGGATGTGGTTTCCGGCTTTCACTTTTCCAATCTTTTCACTCCTACGTAGCCCCCTGCGCTTCAGTGGCGTTACCGCCTTGCTCGGGGGGATATGATAAAAAAAAAAAGTATTATATATTTATTTCTACCGGCCTGATTTTTTACGATAAATGTTTGTTACGAAAATGTGTATCATTTGGCAGGATTCGAACCTGCGACCCCTGTCCACCTCGAGGATAGGGCTAGCAGGTTCAATTGGTGACTTCCCCTAGGTGGATAGGGGATCGTAAATTCAAATCCTGCCGAATGACACTCATTTTTGTAACAAAAATTTATCATAAATAATCAGGCCGGTAGAAATAAATATATAATATTGTGTGATTATAAACAGAATATCTATTTAAAGACGAGTATCGATCAAAAATAATGTTCAAACAAATCATTTCAAATATATATATATATATATATATATATATATATATATATATATATATCAACATGCAGTATGGGTACAGAAGAATCTAAAGAAGTATCCTGTACATAGAGTGGTAGGATAACTCTCTAAAAGAGCTCTAAACATATATGCATATAAATACATCTAGAGCAAATATAAGAAAAATTAAGGCAGACACGTTATTTCATGGTAAATCGGAAGAATAGGCCCATTTGAGGCGAACCATCATCAACTTCCGTCTTTATTTTACAAAAGATTTTACATAAAATTTTGTGTAAAATACAAATGAGCCTCCGTCTTTGTTTTACAAATCATTTTAAACAAAATCTTATGTAAAATTCGTTGTAAAATAAAGACGGTAGCTGATGATGGTTCGCTTCCGATTCTCCATGAAATAACGTGTCTGCCTTAATTTTTCTCATATATATATATGAATCTGCATATGTGTAAATAAAATAACATGAATTGATAAAATAATGATGAAAAATATTGATATATTTATATTATTCACCTATATCAAAATTAACTGAATTCCCTCCACTAAATTGTTAAATATTCTAATTTATATTATATATGTTGCACAATACATGGACTTGTATTGTGGGACTGAAGAGCTCACCATTTGCGATACCTAATTAATTTTTAACAATTTAAAAACTTTCTCGAATCTTTTATTTTATTTGTAATTTGATGCGAATAGATTAATCTTAATTATTTCCAATAAGCAAAATACTTTGTTGTATTTAAAAACTGATTTAAATTAACACGAAAAGTTTTTTATTTTAAAATTTCTAAAATTCTTGATTTTAGAAGCATTGTAAACACTTGCAAAATTCTATTTGATAAGTCTGTCAGTCAGTTAAGTGTCATATGTGATATACGCTTTGGGTGATCATGTCTCGAAAGAGTCATGACTGACTGGGCAGAAGATTATCCCGCAGTAGGTTGCCATTGCTTTCTGCCGTAGACTGGTTGCCAGCCAAGGCTATAGAACCCAATTTGTCCTATTATTTATCCCATAACTGGAGGGAAGAGACGGATTAATGCCTTTCCCACGGGTATTTGTGCGTAAGAGGATGCAAGGAATTCAACTGGAATTCGAATTGACTGGCTATTTATTAAACATCTTCCCAAAAGAACATACACTTTATTGAAATTTTATTCAGGGAATATTAACTGATTAAAATTGTATTAATCTGATTTGAAACAAATAATTCTTACTCTAACTTTAACATATTGCAGAAATGCATTTTCTAACACGATGGTAGCTGTTTATTTAAGATGTTGACATGTTGGTAGCTTGAATGACAAAGATTTATCTAATAATTTTCTACGGTAGATATATCTGTCAAAATAATTGAGGAATATAACGTGAGCGTATTGTTTTTATGTAATTTTTAATTAATCTTAAAATTTAGAAAATATCCGTAATCTAATATTTTATTGAATTGCAGATAATTTGGATTTTAATTTATTATAATTATCAATGTTATTTTCTGTCAATGCCCGTGTAATATATTGCTAGAAATTTTTCTCTTCATCATTTGATAATATACACTCGTATGTCCAAAACACATACTCATATGTACAAAACACTTGTATGAACAAAAATCGGCACGTTTATTCCCATTAAAAAAAATATTTTTAAAATATTGCGGGTTACTAAATTGTAGTAAGTTTTTGCATTATAAATATCGTTTTTACTTAACAATATTATCTAACCGTTGCCAATAGATATAGAATTTTAAAAGATTTAAAAAACGAAAAATAAAATGAAAAAAATAAAAATAAAAAAATTGTAGAAATTAATTATTAATCGGAACACCATTTTTTTTTTAATCATATCATCCAAGCAAGGCGGTAACGCCACTGATGTGCAGGGGGCTACTTAAGAGTAAAAAGACTGGATAAGAGAAAGCCACATCCTAAACAGGGAACAAGGGATGAGCCTCTTCACCTGTTCAATAGACGTGGGTGGAGTGTGAACCGGGCGATAGTTTAGTCTATCTACTCCAATTGAAAAAAAAAAAATACACACACACACACACACACAGAAAAGAGTAAAAAGATTGGAAAAGAGAAAGCCGGAAACTACATCCTAAACAGGGAACAAGGGATGAGCCTCTTCACCTGTTCAATAGACGTGAGTGGCGTGTGAACCGGGCGATGGTTTAGTCTATCTACTCCAATTTTCTTATGACAATAGTGACCTTAATATATTTTATTCATAAAATTGATTATAGACATTAAGCTTCACAAAATTTAATTTCTCGAATTTCATAAAATTAAAAAAATGCGGTATTGGGTAACAGATGTAAAAATAAAAGTACTTTTTACCAAGATTTTCTAATAAAACAGTTTTTTAATCATTTCACCACTAGCAAGGCTGTACCGTCACTGATGTGCAGGGGGCTACATAAGAGATTTAATGTTTTAGGCAGAGAGAGAGAGAGAGAGAGAGAAAGAGAGAGAGAGAGAGTGAAGACAAAGACGAACCAGCTACAAGGGATGAAAGAGAAAGGGCAAGAGAAGGATGTGGACATAGGAGTGAAGACAGTTACGAAGGTAGAGAGAAAGGAAAAGAACAAGATACACAGGGCGGTGTAGAAAGGACTGGAGTCAAGTAGATAAGAGATGGGAATTGACTTTGCATTTAAATTCTTGGTGGTTGTAGCCGTTAGGAAAGCAAGTATATGGAAGGGATTTCCACAGGCAGGAAGCGTGGGAAAAGAAGCTGTTGGTGTAGAATTGTCGCTTACATTTGGTTGAAAAAAAAAAGAGTGGGACATTGTTGCCAGTCTGGCTGCCCGAGTAAATTCTTGTGGAGGGGGCACCAGTGACCTAAGTTCGTCAGAGCAGAAGCCATGAACATATTTATAGAAGAGAGAGAGAGAGAGATAGAGAGAGAGAGAGAGAGAGAGAGAGAGAAGGAAACCACATCCCACCGATGAGAAAGTGGCTGGAGACGAGCTGCCAGGTCGGGACCAATCACATTACAGATTCTCGTTCGGAGCCTGTCGAGAACACTGAGATGAACAGCAGGGGCACCTGATAATTTCATTCAATTGCAAATAAGTTTTAAACGTTTCTCTAAAATCCCAAAACTTATTCTTTTATTTTTCAAGTATTTCTAAATCAGTATGTTTTTTACCGAAAAAAAATTGCTATGCTAATTTATAGTTCGTCCGATAGCACAAGAAAAACAAGATTTTTAAATAAAAGTTTCAACGTTCAAAAAAAGGAGAAAGAAATAGCGATAATAATCAGAAAGTATTTAGTCTTTCTTCTTAATAATGACATAATGATGATAAAACTTACTTTTTATAAAGTTGGTAGATGTTTACATCATTGAATACTCTTTTTAGCGAATTAGTGCAGGTATATATATATATATATATATATATAAGAATAAGGAACGACGAAAATAATTGCAACGTTCAAAACATTAATTTAAAACAGTGCTTCATATAGAAATAGAGCAATGAATATTTATTATAAATTATACTTTAGAACACGTACAAACTACAAGCTATTAGAAAATTGCACATTTTGTTTCGACATTGAAAACAATGTCTGTATCTGATGAGACATTGTTCTTTCAATTTCAAAACAAAATGTACAATTTTGGACTAGCATGTAGTTTGCACATGTGTTCTAAAGTATATATATATATATATATATATATATATATATATATATATATATATATGTATGTATGAAAATAGAATTGTTCTTTGTTAATACTGCACAATAACATGTACATCAAATGAATGCTAGTCTCTTCTTATTGGCTGGCCGAAGCAAAGGCTACCTGGCTGTCTTGTAAAATTTTGCAAACTAATAATAACAAAAGAACCATTTTATTTTCATTTAGAATTATCCACTTGGCAATAAATACTATCAATATTATGAAATATATCTTTGTTTTTTAAACTGAGGTGGCCTAATAATTATGGCCGGTAGTATATGTGTGTGTGTGTGTGTGTGTGTGTGTGTGTGTGTGTGTGTGTGTGTGTGTGTGTGTGTGTGCTCATTGTTGTCTGTATATGCAAACAACAAGCAACGCAATTTTTATTATAAACAAATCCCAAAAATATAGATTAAAGCATATATTTGATTGACAAAGTGTACTATATATCTAAAAAAGAGTTATTTTATCATTTTTTGTTAATATTGATTCGTTGATTTCTATAAGATTTTTCAGTCATTCAACCTTTAATATTGTTTTGTAATACATTTTTTATTTTTGAAAGGCATCTATTGCTATAAACAAAATCTGATAATTTTTTTCGTGCATTACGGTACTCTAACAAGGCACGTTGACGTAGTGTAATGGTTAGCAAGCAATGATTAGTGCGGTCTATTCAAATTGGGCGACTCATAATCCACGCGCTTAGAAAATTGCCATTGGGGATTACTGAGCTCAAATGATAATGTGGCGAATTTTAGCCAAGTTTATTTTTGTCTCCCTCATCTGTTTTCATTCACCTCATTTGCCTTCGATCTCTTTTTTTCATTATTTTTCTCTCTGTTATATATTTGTATGATTTTTTTGTTTTCTTTCTTTTTGTATTTCCTACCCTTTCACTGGATGTGAATATCGGCTCGGAACGAGAAATCGGGGAACCGAGTTCGAATTCCAGTTGAATTCCTTGCATTCACTTACGCGCAAATACCTTTGGGAAAGGTATTAATCCGTCTCTTCCCTCCAGTTCTGGGTTAAATAATAGGACAGATTGGGTTCTATAACCTTGGCCGGCAACCAGTTTACCGCAGAAAGCAATGGCAACCTACTGCGGGATAATCTTCTGCCCAGTCAGTCATATCTCTTTCGAGACATGATCGCCCAAGCGTGTATCCCGTATGGCACTTGACTGACTGACCCTTTCATTATTTTTCTTCTTAACTTTATTTTCTTTCCCTTTCTCTATTTTCATTCTTTTTTAGATGTTCATTGCTTTCTTTCTTTTTTTACTTGTGATCTAATGAAAATAACACTGACATCTCATTTTAACATTTTACCAAAATTGCACAAAAAATATCTTGAAATAATGAAAAATAAATTTATTCAATAAACTAGACATTGGTTTCAATCTCTACCTCCAGACGACTTTGGAATTTACTGCATCTCTTCTGGGTGGTCCCCTTGTTTCAGATGGTGAATGTTTCCATAACCCATGCTTTCAGTTTATCTTTGGCGCTACAGAAAGTTTTATTGCTCTCTTGTACCAATGAAGTTGGTTGCAGTCTGAGCAGTTAGGTGGTTAGTGGTCGTAGAAATTGTCTGAGAGTCATGTCATGGTGCAGAGTCATATTTGCATACATTGGGTCATCAAGCAGCCATTCTGTTGACCCAGAACAGAAAAATCTTATCAAGGCATTGATGTAGCTATCCGCGTTGAAACTAAGATCATGTGGGAATATAAGTGAAGGCATAACATGGCTACCACTTGTTATTTCTCCAAAGGAAGGGAAAGATTTCGAGCAATAAATTATTGGTAATGGGAGAGAAAAATTATAAGCAATACATTATTAAATAAAAGGACAGAAAAAATTATCAGCAATAAAATATTAGACGAAGAAAGATATGGTTTGCAAGTAATACTTTATTAGATAAAAGAGACGAAAAATTAACATTAAAATATATTATTGGAAAACTTATAGAAAAATTAACAGCAATGTAATATTGGGAAAAGAAAAGATACATTTGAAGTAATACATTGTTGGATGAGCAAGAGAAAAATCATATGCATAATACATAAATTGAGAATGGAGAGAAATATTTTAGCTATATATGATTGGAAACGGAAGAGAAGAATTGCCAGCAATTTATTATTGGAAAAGAAAGAGCAAAATTGTCAACAATATATTATTGGAAAAGAAACAGCAAAATTGTCAACAATATATTATTAGAAAAGAAAGAGCAAAATTGTCACCAATATATTATTAGAAAAGAAAGATCAAAGTTGTCAACAATATATTATTGGAAAAGAAACAGCAAAATTGTCAACAATATATTATTAGAAAAGAAAGAGCAAAGTTGTCAACAATAAATTATTGGAAAAGAAAGAGCAAAATTGACAACAATATATTATTGGAAAAGAAAGAGCAAAATTGTCAACAATATATTATTGGAAAAGAAAGAGCAAAATTGTCAACAATATATTATTGGAAAAGAAACAGCAAAATTGTCAACAATATATTATTAGAAAAGAAAGAGCAAAGTTGTCAACAATATATTATTGGAAAAGAAAGAGCAAAATTGACAACAATATATTATTAGAAAAGAAAGAGCAAAGTTGTCAACAATATATTATTGGAAAAGAAAGAGCAAAATTGTCAACAATATATTATTGGAAAAGAAAGAGCAAAGTTGTCAACAATATATTATTGGAAAAGAAAGAGCAAAATTAACAACAGGATTATTGCAAAAAGAAGAGAAAATTTGACAACAATATATTATCAAAAAATGAAGAAAACAATTTCTAGCAATATAATATTTGAAAAGGAAGGGAAAAATTGCCAGCAATATATTATTTGAAAAGGACGAGAAAATTACCAACAATATATTATTGTGGAAAAAATTGTCAACAATATATTATTAAAAAAGTAAGCAAAAAAATTGCCAAAAATATGTTGGAAACAAACGCCAAAAATGATCAGCAATAGATTAATAAAACAGTTTAGAAATATTGTCAGCATTATTCGAAAATGAATTGAAAAATTATCAACATTATATGACTTGAAAACGAAGAGAAAATGCCAGCAATATATCGTTTGAAACGGAAAACAAAAATTGCCAGCAATATATTATTATTATTATTATAGTAGAAAGACAAATTTGCAAACTCTATATTGTTGAAAATGAAAAAGAAAAATTATAAGTAATACATTAATCGAAACAGAAGACAAAACTTACCAGTAGCATTTTATTGGAAATGTATCGAAATATTACCGGTAATATATTATTGGCAATGGAAAAGAAAAATTGTCAAGAGTATATCATTAGAAAAGAAAAAAGAAATATTATAAGCAATAAATTAATCAAAGCAGAAGACAAAAATTATCAATAATATATTATTGGCAAAGAAAGAGAAAATTTGGAAACAATATATAACTGGAAAAGGAAAAAAAATGCAAGCAATATGTTATTGAAAACGACAGTTAACAATTGCCAGCTATACATTATTGGAAACGAAAGAGATAAATTATAATCAATAAAATAATGGAAAATGAATAGAAAAATTTCCAGCAATATTTTATTTGAAAAGAATGAGAAAAAGTGCGAGCAATATACTATTGAAAAAAGAAGGGAAAAATTGCCAACTATATATTATTAGAAAAGTAAGTGTAAAGTTGCCAGGAATATATTATAAGAAAAAAAAGAGAAAAATTGCCAGCAATATATTATCGGAAACTAAAAGAAAAATTATAAGCAATACCTAAATCAAAAACGGAAGATAAAAATTACTAGCAATATAATACTGGAAAAAGAAAAAGAAAAATTCTTAAAAATATATTGGAAAAGGCAGAGAAAAATTATTAGCAGTACATTAACGAGAACACTAGAAAAAAATACCAGCAATAAAATATTTGTAAAGGAAGCGAAAAATTGCCAACAATATATTAATAAAAAAGAAAGAGAAAAATTCCTAACAATATGTTATTGGAAACAAAAGAGAAAAATTATTAACAATAGATTAATGGAAACGAAAGAGAAAAATTATTAACAATAGATTAATGGAAACGGAAGAGAATAACTGTCAGCAATATATTATTGGAGACGAAAAAGAAAAATTATAAACAATAAATTAATCGAAACGGAAGACAAAGCTTAACAGCAATATACCTTCGTTAAAGAAATAGAAAAACAAACGCCAGCAATATATCATTTAAAAAGGAAATGAAAAATTACCAGCAATATATTATTTGAAAAGGACGAGAAAAATTATCAACAATATATTTTTTCGAAAATATAGAGAAAAATCTCCGCAATATATTATTGGAAAAGGAAGAGAAAAATTCGTCAGTATATTATAATAAATGTAAGACAAAAATTACCAGAATATATTATTTGAAACGAAAGAGAAAAATTATATGCAATAGATTAATGGAATATTTTGAAAAATATCACCAGCATTATTAGAAAAGGAAGAAAAAAATTTCCAGCAAAATATTTTTGGAAATGGAAGAGAAAAACTGCCAGCGATATGTTATAAGAAATAAATTGCTTGAAATATATTATTGGAAAAGGAAAAAAATTGCAAGCAGTATATTATTGAAAACGACAGAGAAAAATTGCCAGCAATATATTATGAAAAACGGAAAAGAAAATTGACTGGAAAATATTAGTGGAAAAGCTAGGGAAAAAATTCCAGCAATATATCATTAAAAAAGTAAGCGAAAAATTGTGAGCAATGTATTAATGGAAATGAAAAAGAAAAATTATAAGCAATAGATTGGTAGAAACGGAAGATAAAAATTACCAGTAATATATCACTGGAAAAGAAAGAGAAAAATTGACAACAATATATTATTGGAAGAGAAACAGAAAAATTATAAACAATAGATTAGAGGAAACGGAAGAAAAAAATGGCTAACACTATGTTATTAGAAAACTTAGAAAATAATTAATGGTAGTAAATTAATGAAGACGAATGAGAAAATTGCAAGCGATATTTTATTGGAAAAGGAAGAGAATAATTAACTGTAATACTTTAATAAAAACAAAAGAGAAAAATTGCCAGTAATATATAATTAGAAACGGAAGGGAAAAATTCTACTCCAGTATCTTATTGGAACAGGAAGAGAATAATTAATAGTAATTTATTATTGAAAAAGAAAGAAAAATTGCCAACAATATATTATTGAAAAAAAAGAGAACAATTTCTACCAATATATTTTTGGAAATGGAAGAGAAAAACTGCCAGCAATATATTATTTCAAAAGAAAAAATTACTTTTCAATATATTATTTGAAAAGGAAAAGATAAATTTGCCAGCAATATATTATAGGAAAATATAGCGAAGTATTACCAGCAATATATTATTGGCAAAGGAAGAGAAAAATTTTCAACAATATATTATTAGAAAAAAGGAAAAAAATTGCCAGCAGATAGACGAAAATTGTCAGCGAAATATTATTAGAAAATGAAGAGGAAAATTGCTAGCACTATATTATTTGGAATAAAGAGAAAACTTCCTAGGAATACATTACTAGAAACAGAATAGAAACATTACTAATAATGATTTATTCTAAAAGAATTAAAAATTTGCCAGCAATATATTATTAGAAAAGAGAACAGAAAAATTGCCGGCAATATATTATTGAAAAGAGAACAGAAAAATTGCCGGCAATATATTATTGAAAAGAGAACAGAAAAATTGCCGGAAATATATTATTGAAAAGAGAACAGAAAAATTGCCGGCAATATATTATTGAAAAGAGTACAGAAAAATTGCCGGCAATATATTATTGAAAAGAGAACAGAAAAATTGCCGGAAATATATTATTGAAAAGAGAACAGAAAAATTGCCGGCAATATATTATTGAAAAGAGAACAGAAAAATTGCCGGAAATATATTATTGAAAAGAGAACAAAAAAATTGCCGGCAATATATTATTGAAAAGAGAACAGAAAAATTGCTGGCAATATATTATTGAAAAGAGAACAGAAAAATTGCCGGCAATATATTATTGAAAAGAGTACAGAAAAATTGCTGGCAATATATTATTGAAAAGAGAACAGAAAAATTGCTAGCAATATATTATTGAAAAGAGTACAGAAAATTGCCGGCAATATATTATTGAAAAGAGGACAGAAAAATTGCCGGAAATATATTATTGAAAAGAGAACAGAAAAATTGCCGGAAATATATTATTGAAAAGAGAACAGAAAAATTGCCGGAAATATATTATTGAAAAGAGAACAGAAAAATTGCTGGCAATATATTATTGAAAAGAGAACAGAAAAATTGCCGGATATATATTATTGAAAAGAGAACAGAAAAATTGCCGGAAATATATTATTGAAAAGAGAACAGAAAAATTGCCGGAAATATATTATTGAAAAGAGAACAGAAAAATTGCCGGAAATATATTATTGAAAAGAGAACAGAAAAATTGCCGGCAATATATTATTGAAAAGAGAACAGAAAAATTGCCGGAAATATATTATTGAAAAGAGAACAGAAAAATTGCCGGCAATATATTATTGAAAAGAGAACAGAAAAATTGCCGGCAATATATTATTGAAAAGAGAACAGAAAAATTGCCGGAAATATATTATTGAAAAGAAAACAGAAAAATTGCCGGCAATATATTATTGAAAAGAGAACAGAAAAATTGCCGGCAACATATTATTGAAAAGAGAACAGAAAAATTGCCGGCAATATATTATTGAAAAGAGAACAGAAAAATTGCCGGCAATATATTATTGAAAAGAGTACAGAAAAATTGCCGGCAATATATTATTGAAAAGAGAACAGAAAAATTGTCGGAAATATATTATTGAAAAGAAAACATTAAAATTGCTGGCAATATATTATTGAAAAGAGAACAGAAAAATTGCCGGCAATATATTATTGAAAAGAGAACAGAAAAATTGCCGGAAATATATTATTGAAAAGAGAACAGAAAAATTGCCGGCAATATATTATTGAAAAGAGAACAGAAAAATTGCCGGAAATATATTATTGAAAAGAGAACAGAAAAATTCCGGCAATATATTATTGAAAAGAGAACAGAAAAATTGCCGGCAATATATTATTGAAAAGAGAACAGAAAAATTGCTGGCAATATATTATTGAAAAGAGAACAGAAAAATTGCCGGAAATATATTTTTGTGGGGGAAAAAAAAAACAAACAAAACTCTCCCGAAAAATTAAATTTTGAAATTAAATGACTCCTAACCTGTTGATATCTCTTTAAACAAGCCAAACAAAACTTGAAGGCTTGGAACGGTAAATAAGATGATAGCTTTTCTGAAGCTAACAGTTTTTGACCTCCATAGAGCGCGTGTATTCCTTTTCTCCTGTGATTGGATGAATTGTACTCTTATATGTACGTTACTGTTACATAGAAGTTAAAATCACGAAAGTTGTTTAGAATAAGTCTTCAGTTTTGCTAACAAAAATGTAAAATACCTTTATAAGAAACACCGGTGTCTCTTTCCGAAAAATAAATAGTATATCTGTTATAAGAAAACAAAAGCCATTTTAAGGAAAGAAGGAATTTAAATATAAATGAACAAAAGAAAAAATGTCGGAGGATGCAAGAAGTGCCGGTAAGAGTGAAAATGAAAAAATGTAAGAATCGTTAAAGGAAGGGATAAGGAGAGAAAAGAAGGAATGAAAAAAAAAAGACGAAAAACAAAAAATAAAAAGGAAGGAGGAAATAAAAGAAACAAATCATGAAATACGCATTGAGATATTTTTTGAAGATTAAGAAAAATAAAAGAATTCAAAACGAGGCTAAGCCTTGCATGTCAAGCCGAGTCATTTTGCAAGTTAGAAAAATGGCGGCGTCGAATATCATCTCTTTCAATTAACTGATAAAAACGTCTGGGAGTTTGTTTCATCTGCACTGGTTTCCACTCATCATCAGGCAGTGTCTTCATTTCACACATGCATACATACAAATATATATATATATATATATATATATATATATATATGAGTGCGTGTGTGTGTGTGTGTTTTCTTAATAAATATGAGAAACGAACATTGCATATAAATTATTTGTGGATGCAGGATTGTATTTACATAAGAAAAATTATACACGTACAAGATCTGTTTAAACATCCGTGTGTTTATGCGTATTCGTGAAAAGAAGGAATTTTCATGTTTGGTCATTGTTCACATTTTGAGGTGGAAGTTCGTCAATATTTTATTTCAAGCCAAATGTTAAAAAAAAATAATGTATTTCTTTTTGCATCTGTAACTGCCACATTTGCGAAAAGTGACACTTATTTGATAAAAAAAACATTTGTTTATTTAATAGATATAACATAACTATTTTCTTAATAAAACTTTTTGAACGAACAATTACTGCAAGAGTATACGGAACACTCGCATATAAGCAATCGGAGTCTAACCGTACTGATGAGCTGTGATACAGCGAAACAGATTCTGTCTGCGGATGAATATATATATATATATATATATATATATATATTAGAACATGTACAAACGACAAAACGACAATCGACTACAAAATTGTACATATTTTGTTTCGACATTGAAAGAACAATGTCTCATCAGGTAGTTAGTAATGATCGTCAGTTAGTTAAAGTGCCATACGTAATACACGCATTTTGGGCGATCATGTCTCGAAAGATCATGACTGACTGGGCGGAAGATTATTCCGCAGTAGGTTGCCATTGATTTCTGTGGTAGACTGGTTGCCAGCCAAGGCTATAGAACCCAATCTGTCCTATTTTTAACCCATAACTGGAGGGAAGAGACGGATTAATACCTTTCCCAAGGGTATTTATCCCTAAGTGAATACAACGAATTCAACTGGAATTCGAACTCGGCTCCCCGATTTGTCATTCCGAGTCGATATCCATGTCACCACAACGCACTAAAGGAATGATGGTAATAAACGATATTTTTTCAAAAGGTAGTTTGTACATGTTCTAAAGTATAATTTGTAATAAATATTCATTGCTCTATTTTTATATTGAGCACTGTTTTAAATTAATGTTTTGAATGTTGCAAATATTTTTTCGTTCCTTTGCCAATAATATATTGCTGGTAATACTTCGCTATATTTTCCTATAATATATTGCTGCCAAATTGATCTTTTCTTTTTCAAATAATATATTGCAAGCAACTTTTTCCTTTTGAAATAATATATTGCTGGCAGTTTTTCTCTTTCATTTCCAAAATATATATATAAGGCAATAATTTTATCATAAGCTTATAATAAAATAGTTTACAGCAACACAAGAGCCTTTGTGTTTCGGTACTATCTTATTAGCACCTCATCAGGCAATGAAATATTTTTTTCTGTTAGGAATGATTACAAAATTTAAAACATCACAATTTTCACCATATACAAACAACTAAGGTAGAGATTTTCGGAGGGTTTGTTTCAATGAACCAATAAAAAGGCAGTTCATGATGGATAAGAGGAATTTGATTGTAAGAGTAAGGAGAGGGATGAAATGACTTGAAACACACACATTTTCAATGTGAGTGATGAAATAAATTTAATATAAACATTTGTAGAATTTGGCATGTCTGAAAAAATGATCGCCTATCATATATAATACATATTGTTTTAATAAATATCGAGCACTCTTAATAAATTAAATCACTACAAGCAGAGCACTGCTAACCCATTACTTTGTATTACATCTAGGATATATATATATATATATATACAATATATATATATATATATATATATATATATATATATATATATATATCCTAGATGTAGTACAAAGTAATGGGTTAGCAGTTCTCTGCTTGTAGTGATTGTAGTGATATATATATATATATAGTCATCCGCAGACAGATCTGTTTCGCTGTATCACAGCTCATCAGTACGGTTAGACAGTAGATTGCTTTTTACTCAGGATTGAAACCTGACTGAACTGGCGTCAGTCGGCGATTCTACCTCTGAACTACGGGCGCTCGGTAGAAGGAGGCAGACTTTTTAGTGTGTATATTATCATTATACACGCCAAATAGCTGAGAGTTTTCTAATTCATTGCTGAAAGAACAATGCGTAGATGCCAGAATAGCTACTGTTTTTCAAAGTCTACCATTCTTCCAGAGTGCTCAATCAGGGCCTGAGAGCGTAAATAGTTATCCGCAGACAGATCTGTTTCGCTGTATCGCAGCTCATCAGTATGGTTAGACAGTAGATTGCTTTTTACTCAGGATTGAAGCCTGACTGAACTGGCGTCAGTCGGCGATTCTACCTCTGAACTACGGGCGCTCGGTAGAAGGAGGCAGACTTTTTAGTGTGTATATTATCATTATACACGCCAAATAGCTGAGAGTTTTCTAATTCATTGCTGAAAGAACAATGCGTAGATGCCAGAATAGCTACTGTTTTTCAAAGTCTACCATTCTTCCAGAGTGCTCAATCAGGGCCTGAGAGCGTAAATAGTTATCCGCAGACAGATCTGTTTCGCTGTATCGCAGCTCATCAGTATGGTTAGACAGCCGATTGCTTTTTTCCCAGGATTGAAACCCGATTGAATTGGCATCAGTCGGCAATTCTACCTCTGAGCTACGGGCGCTCGGTAGAAGAAGGCAGACTCATATATATATATATATATATATATATATATGTGTGTGTGTGTGTGTGTGTGTGTGTGTGTGTGTTTAGAGATTATTGGCAACTGGACAATGGCAGTAACTCATCTGACATATTCCAATATCAGAACGAAACATTAAAACTTGCACTCTAACGTGATCCACTGAATATTCTCACTTTGGATGAATTAAAAGAATGGATAATTGAAGACAATCATGAATTGCAAATGAATTCAGCAGTAGAATCGCTTAAAAATGATTTAGATTGTCAAGAAATAGAGAAAGAATCAAATTCTTCCGATAATGGTGAAAATATGAAACATGATAAAAGATAGTGGAGTTCCGTAGAGTAAGCTATTGGTGGGGTTATCAAATTCATGGAGAAAAACTTTTGTTCAGCAGTACAGAATGTACAAGTGCACATAATTTCCAAAAATGCTTTAGTTAAAAAAACAAAGCTAGAACAGCGAAAATTAAGCGAAATAAGAAATGTTTCAACACATCACTCAATAAGTCCAGGGCCTGACATATTGATCGCGCCACTAATAAAAAAAAAGTACATATGATTTTTATGGAGTACTTTCGCCCGGTTAACACTCCACCCCCGTCTATTGAACAGGTGAAGAGGCTCATCCCTTGTTTCCTGTTTAGGATGCGGTTTCCGGTTTTCTCTTTTCCAATCTTCTCACTTTTTTTTTCAATTGGAGTAGATAGACTAAACTATCGCCCGGTTCACACTCCACCCTCGTCTATTGAACAGGTTAAGAGGCTCATCCCTTGTTTCCTGTTTAGAATGCGGTTTCCGGTTTTCTCTTTTCCAATCTTTTCATTCCTATGCAGCCCCCTTCACATCAGTGGCGTTACCGCCTTGCTTGGGGTGATATGATTAAAAAAAAAACTAACCTTCAAACAGCACGTTACAAAATTTGGACCAAATCGAGTTATTTATTAACAAATTATCGTTAAGTGAACTTACTGTTGCGCATTTTCAAAACAATTGGAAAAATCAGAATTTCGTGTGTTGATAAAGCATTGCTTTCTGATGGAAAAATACTGTTGAAGCAAATTAATGGCTTGATAAGTTTTATTAAGACTCTGCTCCTTCGGAAAGAATGGTTAAAAGGTGGTATGCTGATTTAAACGCGGTTATACAGACACAAATGATGCTGAAAACTCAGGTCGTCAAAAATCAGCAGTTGTCCCGGAAAACACAAAAAAAGAAAAAAAAATCCACTAACTCCTTTTGGACGATCGTAAATTGAAGTTGCCTGAGATAGTAGAGGAGTTGAACATATCAGAAGGCAGTGTATTCACCATTTTGCATGAACATTTGCCAATGAGAAATCTGTGTTCAAAGTGGGTGCCGCGTTGGCTCACAGCCGATCAAAAACAACAACGCGTCGACGATTCAGAGCGTTGTTTGCAACTTTTTGAACGCAACAAGAATGAGTTTGGGCGTAAATATGTGGCCATTGATGAAATATGGATCCACTACTCCGGAGTCAAATAGGCAGTCAGCTGAGTGAACATCAACAGGCGAATGCCGTTCAATGCTACAAAAGACCCGAACATTAGCAGGCTAGATTTTGGCCTCCGTATTTTGGGATGTGCAAGATATTTTGTTCATCGAATACCGTGAGAAGGGAAGAATCATTAACAGCGAATATTATATAGAATTATTGGTCAGTTTAAAGGAAGAAATCACTAAAAATGATCTTTCACCAAGACAAAGCACCGTGTCACAAGTCGATCGCAACTATAGCAAAACTGCATGAATTGCACTTTGAATTGCTTCCTCATCAATCCTATTCTCCAGATCTGACCCCCAGCGACTACTGGCTGTTTGCAGACCTCAAAAGAATGCTCCAGAGAAAAAAGATTTGGCTCCAATGAAGAAGTGATATCAGAATCTGAGGCGTATTTTGAGGCCAAAGACAAATCGTTCTACAAAAATGGCATTGAATTGTTAGAGAAGCGTTGGAATCAGTGTATCATCCGAGAAGGAGACTATGTTGATGAATAATTCTCATTTATCTGACGAAACTTATATATATATATATATATATATATATATATATATATGATTTCTAAACACGTAAAAGATGTCATCAAATTTTTATAGAAAACTAAAATTGCTGATAAAAACAACATGAAACACTTTCATAAATTTCATTACAGTTTAAAAATGTTCTTTAACAATAAAAATGTCTAAAGGAGTTGATTAATTCGTTTTTTACGGTTTATCAACCCTTTGTAGAAAATATTTTTTCATTATATTTGTTAAAATTGTATTATTTAAATCCAGAAAACATTTTCAGGTTATAAGAGTTTGTTTTTTGGAGATTTTCTTGTGTGCATCGCACATAGAATGAGAATGCTATAACCCAGGGATCGTAATAAAGGGTTCGGTTCTAAATTTCTAGCATCTGAAGGTGGCGGGAGAGTGCAATGGCCGAAACGTGCTAAACATGGCAATAGTGATAAGCACAGTAGTCCGAGCAATGTAAATAGTAATAATAATAATAATACTATCTCATCCCAGAAGTATAGACAAATATTTATTCGTCTCTCTACATATTTATTCATCCATATTTCGAATATTGCTGCCACATATATTTTCTGCTGCTCCTATTAGTAAGAATCTAAAAAAAAAGATTTCAAAGAAGAATCTGCAATATTATTGGTCCTGACTTGGCATTTCGACTTCAGTCACTAGGGCCTTAATGTAACTTCGTTGTATCTTTTCTATAAATACTTCCGTGATAATTGTTGTGATGAACTTTTGTTTAGGTTACCTAGACATTATGATTTTAAGCTCAGTACTAGATGTGCGTTGTGGTGCAGTGGATATCGGCTCGGAACGAGAAATCGGGGAGCCGAGTTCGAATTCCAGTTGAATTCATTGCATTCACCTACGCGCAAATATCCTTTGGAAAGGTATTAATCCGTCTCTTTTTTTCCAGTTATGGATTAAATAACAAAACAGATTGGGTTCTATAGCCTTGGCTGGCAACCAATCTACCGCAGAAAGCAATGGCAACCTACTTTTCATGTCATCTGTGTTGTATGGTTTCTCGACGATTTTTAAATGCCTGTTCGTGAAGCATTATGGGTAACAATATCAGGTATTTCCGGCGTATGTTATTACCCTAACGGTTATGAATAGGTTATATATATATATATATATATATATATATATATATATTCCATTTTTAACGAGTTATTTCGCTACCTAGGTTTCTACCATGAGTGGTGTTTTCAGGCGTTTTTTTAATAACTGATTTTACTGTTTACTGTTTCATGGTAGAAACCTAGGTAGCGAAATAACTCGTTTAAAAATGGAAAATATTCAAAAGTTCTCCAATATAATTGTATAGAACACATTTAATACAAATATATACTGGTCTAAACCTATTATGACCAAAAACGAAGTATTAAACAATCAATCAATCAATCAATCAATCAATCAATATATATATATATATATATATATATATATATATATAATTTCATAATTTATCGTAAATCGCCCGAACACACCAGATGGTAGAAATCTGGGTTGCGTAATGACGCGTTTAAAAATGAAATATATATATATATATATATATATATATATATATATATATATATATATATATACTCTACACCAATGAATTGAGCTCTTTCGGTGACTGGCGTGTGTATACCCCGCGTGTATACAACACGCTCAAATTTCCTTCTCTGATTCCATACACTTATAGCTTAGGGGTTAGCGATTCCGACTGACACCGAATCGGTCAAGTTTCGATCCCGGCCAGAAACAAGTGGTTGTCTAGCCACACTGATGAGCTATGATACTGCGAATCAGGCTTGTATGTGCGTGACAAATATATATTATGCTCTCATTACGATTGAACTCTCTAGAGAGGAAAATTCTAAACAAACATTTGCCACTTCTGCAATTTATGCATTACCTTTCAGCAATAAATTGAGTTCTTTCGGTGATTGGCGTGTGTATACCCCGCTTATATACAACACGCTAAAAAATTCCCTTCTCTGATTCCATACATCTGACGCCGAACCAGTCGAGTTTCGATCCCGGACAGAAGCAACTTGTTGTCTCGCCACACTGATGAGCTGTGATTCAGCGAAACAGGCTTGTATGTGGATAACGAATATATATATATAGATAGATAAGAAAGTTGCTAACCTAGCGAGCCAACAAACCTACCAAGGTTTCACCAAATTGGATCTTCAGGGCAAGTTGGCCAACAGGTTAGCTACTTTCTTATTTATTTGCTCTAACAGTGTATTGAGCGCTTTACGTGTTTGGTTACTCATATCCGGATTTCTTTCTTTCGACTAGTACTTTGACTAATGTTCAAGTGCTTAGTTCGTTTCTTTTTTTGTTTCCATTTTTCCCCTCCGCTTTTATACTCGGTCGGTTTTTCGAGACGTGTTCAAAGACAAAGGAATACCACAAATAAAATTTGTTAGTTGATTGATGTTATATTGAGAAATTTGACTCCAGGGTTTCGTAGACTAAGCTTTAGTAGTTGTTCGGTCCACTCGTCAGGAGGTTTCACTATTTGTCTGCTGTTTTTTTCTCATTATCTTTATACTAAGTTTGATGCAGTTAATTTATGCGCTAGCTGGAATGCTCTCATTATTTGTGTTAAATTGATTATTTTCCCCTTCGGGTGTGCGTGTTTGTTTTTGTGCGCGTGTGCAAGTGTGTATATGTGTATGTGTCAAACGTTTCTTTATACTCCCTCCCTATTCCGTTCCCTTCTTTCTCCTTCGGCACCGAGTATCAAATATAACATAACAATGTCATTTCCGGTATGACAAACAGAAATCTTTTAGGCTTTTCGAGTAATTCGTTTTCTCGAATATTCTGGGCTTTGCTTAATTAAGGTTTATTTGAAATATGTAATTATCTTCCCTGTTTATTTATTTATTGTTTAATTAATTCATGTTAATTAATTCACGTTTTTCTCCTTTGTGGTATCTTAAATATTACGGTATTAATTATGAAAGGTTAGGTTTATTAATATGACAATAACATTGAGTTGCAAGAAGCCACAGGAAGTGAAAGTCTAGAATGAACCGGAAATTTAATCCTAAACAAAAAAAAAGGGATAAACTTCTGCACAGGGAAGGGGCTTGAAACAGACGATAGGCCAACTCCTTTTGAAACTTACGAGAACTTTCGTTTAAGTAAATTATGTCTTCTTAATATAGACGGTATGTTTCAGATAGAAATTGTAGTTGAAAATATTTTTAATGCGATGGATAAATAATTATGTATAGAGTTTTTTTGCGTTCATAAGTACAAGTTTCACCAATATATTTTCAGGAGCATCTGTTACAGTTGATCTTCAGAATTATGGGTTTTATATTTATTTTAGTTTCTGATCACGTTTGCTCATCTTGGACGTTGTTCTAAAATTGGATATATTATTTTAAACAGATTTTTTTTTAGAATTAGTAAGCAATAATATAGATCCATTTGTATCGAATGTTTTACTATACATTTTGTACCGTCAAAAAATGACGGCAAAATAGTTATCGATATGGCGACTAAAATGACGGCAATATTCTCTTCAGTACTCGATGACATAATTATTGCTAAAAAAATAATAATAGTAGAATTCTAGTAGAATTTGATTTCTGAAGAGGAAAAATTTGCAAGGAGCGAGATCTGGGGAATGGGGCGGTTGTCAATCTGAGGAATAGGGTGGTTGTCATTCTGAGGAATATGGTGGTTGTCAATCTGGGGAATAGGGTGGTTGTTAATCTGGGGAATATGATGGTATCGTAATGTAAACAAATGTAAACATTTGTTTACATTACGATACGATACATGTCAGATCAGAGATTATTATTTAAGAAAAATCGAAACTTCTGTGTATAAGGCTTGTTTTAACTTCGATTATAATATGTGGAATCATTCGTGGTCGAGCGGTTTAAGACGTACTAGATCAATTGGTGACTTCCCTTTTGTTAATAGGGGACGCAGGTTCGAATCCAGCCGAATACCACACATTTTCGTGACAAAATGTCTCATAAATAATCAGGCGGGTAGAAATATATATATATATATATATATATATATATATGTGTGTGTGTGTGTGTGTGTATATATATATATATATATGTATATATATATATATATATATACTATTTAATTAAAAACAGAAACTCTTCTCAAATACATGTAGCGATGAAAAATAATGTTCATGGTCACTCTGTGCCAAACGACTGCTCTCTGTGTACTTTGCCTCCGTTACTATACCAACAACCACGATACTTTTTGATAAGACTTCGTAACAATGAACAATGATTCTTCCAGACACAAGTCTTACTATTTAACCCATATCAGAAGGTCGACGATGGAGTAATATTCTTTTCCATGATTTGTTTGTGTGTAACTGAATGTAACCGGAGATGCATACATATACTTACTGGAACACAGTTTTTTGTGATTGTTTTTTTTTCTTTTGCTTTTAGTTTGTTTGTTTGTTTTTTAGGCTTAACGACCTATCAATCCTTATGGGATCATTTTAAGGTCATAACCAGTGATTTTGGGTAAGGTTATTTTATTTTTACAACATTTTTCTTTTTACGATTCATTGGGATTTGTTTTTAAGAGCAGGGTCCCCAAGTCCTACCCTTGTTATTTAACCCATAACTGGAGGGAATGGGCGGATTAATACCTTTCCCAAGAGTACCAGTGCTTAAGTGAATGCAGTGTATTCAACTGGAATTCGAACTCGGCTCACCGATTTCTCTTTCCGAGCACCTGGTATTCCCAAGCGGTCACCCATCTAAGTACTGACCAGGCTCAACGTTGCTTAACTTCGGTGATCGAGCGAGAACCGGTATATTCAACGTGATAGGCCGTAAGCTTTGCTTTTAGATTTTGGCACGTTCGATGAGAGCGAGAAATGTTTCCAACGCAAGAGGGTGTCAACGAAAATCTGTCTATATGAGCGAGAATAAATATCTACAGAAAATGTTGGCGTACCAAAGATCTGAATTTTAAGGTAATTTTCTAGACCCACTTTCAAAACCAACTACCAGAATGAAGGCTAATTGAAAAATATACTACTGCAAGCTAATTAGCATATTTCGATGACCATTGCTGTGGTGGTATGCAGAAGGACAGATACCCATTTCCAGCTAATGTAGTTTCATGTCAGTCAACTCAGACGTTTCTGCTGTAACAATATGAAATCTTAATTTTGTTTGTCTCTTAATTTCTGAGTTACGTTAAATTCTGCCAATATCTCATAAATAAATGGACTATTCTTTCTTGATCTCGAGGGAAGACAGAAAAAATATCATGGACTCTGTTTGGTTTCAGTGAGAAAAAAAAAATTCAATTTTGATTATTTTCATTTGTACCCTCTTACTTCTTCAATGACATGCAGTCATATTTATCATTGTAGCTGCAATATTTATTTCAAGTTCTTCATCTCAAATATTTAACGATGCAATAGGGGAAATTCCGCGGGTATTTTATTGTCGTAGAACTCGCCTTGAGCTGATTCAGTCTTAAAACTTATGATTTCTTCTTCTTCTTCTTCTTCTATATACCGTGTTCCTTCAGAACGTTTGCTATAATGGCTCTCCACACTTTCTTGTCCATTGAAGTTCTTAGTAAGTTTTGTCTTTTTAAAATCTCTCCTAAACTCTATTTTGCCATCCATTGTACGTTGCTTTCCTCTGTCCCTCTTGCCTCATGTGAGTGTCTCATTTTCCATGCCCTCTTTCTTCATTATGAGCCCAAGAAATTTCAACTGTTTGTTTCTGATGATGAAGTATAAGTGTCCTTTTTGTTTCCATTTTTTTTTTCAAAAACATAGCTCACATGTTCGGATTAGGATATTCTCAGCATCCTTCTGTCGAACCACATTGTTTTTACTTAAAGTATCTTTATCCAGCATTCACCGCAAGATATTATATAATAAATAGTTCAGTAATTTTATTTCAAAGGAAATCCGATTCTTAAGATGTTGTAGTTCCCGTTTTCTGTTAAAACACTTCCCAGAGATTTAAATGTAATTGTTTCATTCGAGTATCTTCAATTTTGAATTTGCATCAAATTCGCATATATATTTTAAAAAAATAATTTTCTTCCAAGCAAAGGACCGTCACTAGTTACTGTGAGAGAAAAAAAATTTGGCACAGGGGTCATTAAGGAAAGGATAAAGATTCACGGCATTTAAAAATATAGAAGGTGTCAGTTAACGTTGCATTTAAATTTTTGGAGATTGTAGCTATCAAGAAAATTGGTAAATGGAAGTCAGTTTCACTGGTGGGAAGTGGGAGAAAAGAAACTGTTAGAGTAGCAGTGCGGTTACATTTAACTATATCAACGGTAAAAGGTTGGTACCTAGATGCCAGTCTAGTAGCGCCCTTAGCTCATCAGAGCAGTTGTTATGAAAATATTTGTAGAAAAGACACATCACGTCAGTAAGAAAGAGGCTGAAGTCTACATACGAGGCTAGGATTATAGATTCTTTTTTTTTAAAGGGATGTTCTTTTTGCTAATCTTAAATTTTGTCTTCTTGCAATTGATGTTTAGTCCTTTCTTCTCACTTTCTTTAATTACCCAGTGGATGAGTTTTTTTTTTTGTTTTTTTTTTTGTAATTTTCTTTCAATATATACTACCAACACTGTTTCATCTACTTATTTTATGTTGTTAAATCCTGATAGGACTTCTAATTCTCCCAAAATCGCCTCGGTGGATATGGAGAATTTAATTAGGTGAGAAGACACATTCTTGTAATCAGAAAACCACGAAACTTTCGCGGGTATTTTTTACCAGAAATAAATGCAGCAGTTTGAGGAATTAAACAGTTGATATTATGGCAGCTGGTTCAGAATTGAAACCATTCAGCTATCACCAGGTATTATTATTATGTTTACTGTGTAAATATTCTTTGAAGATGCGCCGGGCTTTTGGTTAGTATTTATTTGTGCTTTGGCTAGTGTTTGTGTAAGAGAAAGCAGATCGTATCTCCAACAGATGGGACTACAATCATTTTGTGTTTCTATGGGCAAGTTACGCTTGACATGGAGACACACACACACACACACACACACACACACACACACATATATATATATATATATGGATGTGTTGTATATGTTATAATTGCCCGAACGCACATGCATATAATATATATATATATATATATATATATATATATATATATATATATGTATATATGTGTATGTGTGTGTATGTAGGCATCCGTTTATCACGTAACTTAAGATAACGGTAGTGTCTTGTTAGGTCAAAATTTAGTCCTTTGGTGGTTTGACTCGAGTGACCTCATCAGGTCGCAAGCCTGGGCAATAGTATAAGATGTCCGTGTCCTGAACAGACTATATGGTTACTGCTTCGGCTGTACAGGCAAGATCCAAGATAATACAGGACATTACACTTGGGGCCGGCTTGACTGTAGAAGTTACCGGAAAAAAAGATATAATTACACATTTATCTAAACTCAAACCATCGGATATACAAGTGTATTCTCTAAGACTCGGTGCAAAATTTGTCAATGAACTGCCAAAAAAATTAGATATATCCAAATAATTTGATAGCAGTTTTTATTATAATACAAAGGTTATATATATATATATATATATATATATAAAATATATATATATATATAACCATGTATAAGATAGGTTTGGGTGGAATAATATTCCGTTTCCGAATTATATATATATATATATATATAAAGGTTATATGGTGTTTAAAAAAAAAAGAAATTATTGACAGTCTCTAAGGCCCTTTCGTCCAAAAACTCATCAGGAGAAATCGTTGGAAATATAAATTAAACGAAAAGAACAGCAATGAAAATGAAGAGCAAAATAAAAATAAAAAAAGTGGGGGACGCTTTAAAATAAATATAGATATAAATTCGTTTCTTTTATATTTCCAACGATTTTCTCCTGATGAGTTGTTGGACGAAAGGGCCTTAGGCACTGTCAATAATTCCCTTGTTTTCAAAATAGTAGACAAATTTTATACCTCGAAACATATATATATATATATATATATATATATATATATATATACCACTCAACTACATAATCATTTCAAAAAATAAAATAATGACGAACTGCTAAAGAGCAAACATGCGGCAAGAACTTTCATATTTGGTAGTTAAAAGAATGAACAGAGCAGAAGCAGCCTAACTATTGTCTCTCTCTATCTCTCTCACTCTCTCCATGAACGTGGCAGGAGGGAAATATATATATATATATATACACAATAGTAATAATAATAACCATAGCAACAATTATACCAATAGTAAAAGTAGTATTAATCAGGCTATAATTTAAATCGTCTTGTATAAGCCACCGAGAACAAACTCGGGGGGTCAAATAAGAGGAAGTAAAAAAAGAAACAAACGAAGTACATGAACCAAAAGTCAAGCACTCGTAAGAAAGAAAACAACTCCCAAGACGAAAACCCTAACACTAAAGCGCTCAATACAAAAGTAGACCAAACAAAGACAGAATCTAAGCAAGAGCCAACAACCGACCACGGTATCGCCTAACGCTCGTCAGGGAAATTTCCCTGATGACCCGTTAGGCGAAACCGTGGTCGATTGTTGACTCTTGCTTAGAGTCTATCTGTCTGTTTGTCTGTCTGTCTATCTATCTATCTATCTATAACGGTTTTTAGCATAATGAATAGAATATATATATATATATCAATGTGTGTATATGTATGTGGAGAGAGAGAGAGAGAGAGAGAGAGAGAGAGAGAATTGATACAAATTTAAAATTTGTCGCTTATCTGATTTATTATTTAGCACCTCTCCACCAGGGATTCGTAAATGAACTTTTGTATAATTGGTTGGTCCACTCGTCAGAATGTACCAGCAACTGACTGTTGATTTTCTCATTTTCGTTATTTTTATTTTAATTTAAAACATACTAAAAACTGATGTGCTTTTTTTATTCGTCTGTTTTACTTCTTATTGTGCGTAGGTGTATTTTTTGTGCGTGTATATGCGTGTGCATGTACGTGTGAACGTGTACAAATGGACACATCTGGTAGGACGTTTTAGTTATTTTCTTCTTATCATAATTTTCTTGCTCCTTATACTCTCGCATCATCCCTTTTATTTCTGTTATCCATCTCTCGGCCCTAAGTGTCAAAAGATAATGTCACCATTTCCAGTGTCAGAGACAGGCCTCATATTCTTCTTGACATTTTCCTAAATATTGGTGCATTCCGATTTTTTTGAAAATTTCATCTTCGATTTAAAAAAAAGAATTATTCTTATCTATATCTATATCTATCTATCTATCTTTGTACACACACACACACACACACACACACACACACACACACACATATATATATATATATATATATATGCGGTGTAGATATAGAAGAATCCAGAGGAGTGTCCTGTACATAAAGTGGTAGGATAACTCTCTAGGAGAGCTGTAAATATATACGTATATAAATACATATAGAGCAAATATATGTAAAAATTAAGACACACACGTTATTCCATGGTTAAGTGGAAGTGAAGGCCTATTTCAGACGAACCATCTTCAGCTTCCGTCTTTATTGTTCAGAAGATTTTCTGTTTAATAAAGACGGAAGGTGAAGATGCTTCGTCTGAAATAGGCCTTACTTCCTTTTAACCATGGAATAACGTGTCTGTCTTAACTTATATATATATATATATATATATATATATATATATATATATACAAATGAATAAGGAATGAAGAAAATATTTTACAAAGTTCAAAACATTAATTTAAAACAGTGCTCAATATGGAAATAGAGGTATGAATATCTATTATGAATTGTACTTTGGAACATGTTCAAATTACAATCTACTAGAAAGTGTACATTTTGTTTTGACATTGAAAAGACAATGTCTCACCAGGTAATAAACGATATTTTATTCCTCTCTGCTCTTTTATGAGCCCCCATTCTGGTTTCTCATTTTCCCTGCCCACTTTACCTCGCACACAAAACTTTTTTAAGGAAGGAAATTTCCATCTCTTTTCAAAAATAGCGGGTCATTCATTGACATCTAAATTTTATTTATTTATTGCTAGTAATACCTTTTTCTTTCAACAATTTATTGTTGGTTTTTTTATATATGTTTTGTTCTCTAGTAATACTTTTTCTTTTCGAGTATCAAGATTCATTGGGATTTGTTTTTAAGGGCAGGGTCTCCAAGTCCTACCGTGTTATTTAACCCACAACTGGAGGGAAGGGACGGATTAATACCTTTCCCAAGGGTACCAGTGCTTAAGTGAATGCAATGTATTCAACTGGAATTTGAACTCGGCTCACCGATTTCTCTTTCCGAGCCGATATCCACTACACCACAACGTACATTCGTCACTAAACGCTTACAGCGCCTAGTATTCCCAAGCGGTCACCCATCTAAGTACTGATCAGGCTCAACGTTGCTTAATTCGGTGATCGAACGAGAACCTGTGTATTCAACGTGATATGGCCGTAAGTCAAAATATCTTTCAGAACGTAGGGAATTAAACGAATTCAACTAGAATTCTAAGGCTCCTCTATTTCATATTCCGAGTCGATAGATAGACTAAACTATCGCCCGGTTCACACTCCATCCACGTCTATTGTACAGGTGTAGAGACTCATCCCTTGTTCCTTGTTTAGGATGTGGTTGCCAGTTTTCTCTTTTCCAAATCTTTTCACTCTTACGTAGCCCCCTGCACATCAGTGGCGTTACCGCCTTGCTCGGGGTGATATGATTTTTTAAAAAAATCCATTGTACCACAACGCATATCCAAGTTTTCAATACATGACACAAATGTGTTATTGGATTTAGATCAAACATTTAAAAACGACATGCTTAACCGTATTTTTGAAAGGAATCTGAGCGTTGTTTCCGAAGTGTTTTCTACGCTCATATATTGTTGGGAGGTGCGTTATGGTGCAGTGGATATCAACTCGGAACGTGAAATCGAATTCCAATTGCATTCACTTACGTGCAAATGCCCATGGAAAAGTTATTTATACGCCTCTTCCCTCCAGCCATGTGTTAAATAACAAAGCAGACTGGGTTCTATAGCTCTGGTTGAAAACCAGTCTACCGCAGAATGTAATGGCAACCTACTACAGGAAAATATTCTGCCCAGTCAGTCATATCTATTTCCAGACATGATCACCTTAGCGTGTATCACGTATGACAATTAACTGACTGTAGCTGATCTCTACGAATAGAGAGAGAGAGAGAGAGAGAGCATTCGTAGAGATCCGCTACAGTTATCGGAGAGTACCGGAACTGATACGTAAGTTACCGAGAGATACCGAACTTACCCAGAGACTACGCATTATTGTTGTATCATCTATTAACTCTAAGCTGGATAGCCGGTGATAAATGATATTACCAAAGAATGGAATTATATATCAGTGAAACATAGTGACTTTTCTGGCACTTGATGCTCAAGAGAAACTCCGTAGAATTTGTCTACCACCATTATTCAATTTTGGGATGACATTTTATATATCATGAGATGTGCTTCTTGTTATCTGCTAACGTAAGTATGAAGAATGAGGGTTTAAAAAATTTGACAATCAATGAATAAACTGATGACAAATGGGACAGAGGAAAACAGCGCATGACCTACTTAACAAGCTTGTGTAAGCAGGACAGGGTTTAGGAGACATAGCAAAAAGGCAACATTTTGGAAGAACTATAAGTGACAAGAAATTATTGGTGAACTATTATCGCCTACATTCTGAACGGATATGACACATACAAGAATTTTCCACCTCGTCAATTATTTCTTTTTTAAGACCATTATTTGATAAGAAATGTTTCAAACTTAGAGAATGCAATGATTTTCTTTTACTAGCATTAGTTTTCAATTCCTGCCACTAATATTTGATTGGATTAAAAAAGACATTCCTAAGTTTATTTTTGAAATGCATTCTGCGTATTGATCGTAATGGCTGAACAGTGTTTAAGAAATATAACAAAAAGTCAAAAAGAAAACAGTTTGACCTTTTTTAAGGTTCCTATGATATCCTTCAATACTAATGCATATTCTCAGAAGTATTTACTTAAGACTATTATTCGATGAAGAAACGTTTTAAACCTGGAGAATTCAATGATTTTCTTTAGTTTTAATTTTCGATTCCTCCCACAAATAATTGATTGACTTAAGAAAGCCATTCATAACTTTAAAAGCATTATGCGTATTGATGGCTGAACAGGTTTTAGCAAATATAACAAAAAATCAAAAAGAAGACGATTTGACCTTTTTTAAGGTTCCTTTGATATCCTTCAATACTAATAGATATTTTCTACAGGTTTTGTTAAGGTTTCTGCATCTTTTATTTTCGAAGAATATTCGATGCAGAATTGTTCCAATCATGGCATCTTCGATGTTCTTTTTTTTATAATAGTATTAGTTTTCAATTATTTCCACAAATATTTGATTTCCATTTTTAACTAGCAGTATAGCCCGGCGTTGCTCGGGTGTAATGAAAGCTTTAAAACTAATCCATGGTCCTGGAACTCAGACTCAGCCTAAAGAATATTTGAAATAATAAAATAATTGCGACAATTTACGAATCGCACCTAATATATATATATATATATATATATATATATATATATATATATATATATATATATATATATACTAGCAGTATAGCCCGGCGTTGCTCGGGTGTAATGAAAGCTTTAAAACTAATCCATGGTCCTGGAGCTCAGACTCTTTGGACGTTGGCACGAAAGACTAAAAAGCAATAGTTGTTTCCAGTTAAAGCGAAACCGTAGACTGAACGAAAAATGAATGGATGTAAGTCCAATTTTGATTTCCTGGTATCGATATGAAATACGTTTTTGTTTGTCGTAAACTGAATTTAAAGGTTAAATAAGTCTTCTGAGTAAATAGTATCATGGCTGAGAATAAGAACTACAATTATACCTACTTAGAGCCAAACTCGAAGCAAAAACTGAAATAAAAGGACTGAAAAATACAGACATACAGGCAGAAAAACAGACACACACACACACACACACACACACACACACACACAAACATCTTGCTTTTATATATATATATATATATATATTATTTGGAAGACCTTTCCAAAGCAGTTTCTCATTACTTTCTAAAGTAGAAAGGTCGCTCACCAAGGCTATAGAAGCTAAACTGTCTTGTTATTTATTAAAGATAAATGAATAACTCATATACTTACCAACATTTGTTTAATGATGTTAACTTGTTGCTGTCTAACTCACTAGCAGTATAGCCAGGCGTTGCTCGGGTGTAATGAAAGCTTTAAAACTAATCCATGGTCCTGGAGCTCAGAATCTTTCGACCTTGGCACGAAAGACTAAAAAGCAATAGTTATTTCCAGTTAAAGGGAAACCGTAGACTGAAAGAAAAATGAATAGATGTCACTCAAATTTTGATTTCCTGGTATCGATATCAAATAAGTTTTTTTCGTCGTAAACTGAATTTTGAAGGCTAAATAAGTCCTCTGAGTAAATGGTATCATGGTCTGAGACTAAGAACTACAATTATACCTACTTAGAGCCAAACCCGAAGCAAAAACTAAAATAAAAGGGCTGAAAAAAATACAGACATACAGGCAGATAAACTGGCACACACACACAAACATCTTGCCTTTTATATATATATATATATATTATCGATTTTCTGCATTATTGTAAGAAGTGCAACCTTGAAACTTCTGAATATCGTTTCTTATGTCTTTGCCTATGAGTGTTTTAAATTTGATTAAAATCGAACCACTCCTTCTATAACCTGATTTATTCGATTATCGATTTTCGATATTTATCGGGGGTACCTCGACACAAAACCTAGCTAAGAACACTCGCAGACGCTTATAGTACAACTGTGTAAATTTTCAAGAAAATCGCTTCAGCTGTTTCGGAGTCTATAGGTAACGGACACACACACACACACACACACACACACACACACACACACACACACACATAAAATTCCATTTATAAATAAGTTTAGATAACTTACAAGAGGCTAAGATAACACGTCCTTTTCTATATTGCCAAGCATAGAAATGAATACAATATGGGAACTACAAATACTTTCATGACTTCTGCTCCGATGAACTTAGCTCATTGGTGCCCCCTATATATGATTTTACTCGAGCCACACGATTAGCAACTAAGTCCCACTTTTTTTTTTACTGTGGAACCAATAAAATCTAAACTCAAATTCTACTCCACCAGCTTCTTTTCTCGCACTTCCCGCCGGTAGAATTCCTTTCCATTTACTTGCTTCCGCGACAGTTACAATCTCCAAGAATTTAAATGCAAAGTCAATAGTCATCTCCTCTCTCACTAACCTGCATCCTCTCTCTCATGCTCCTTTCTCCGTCCACTCCCCTCTCATCAGTATTCTCATCCTTCGCTTACCCACTTCCTTACACCCCCTATAATCTGTCACTCTTTCTCATAACTTTGCTCATATGTAAACCCCTGCAAATCAGTGGCAGTAAATTGCCTTGCTTGAGTCGATATGATTATAAAAGAAAACTAGTAATACGGAGTGCTGGAGAAAATCGTTAACTTCAAAGATTGCAATATGAGATCCGGTAAGAAATGAGAACTGAGACATTGGGTTTATCAGTCTCAAAAATTCATACACTGATGTCCTCAAGGACACATGGCCTAGTGGATATAAACGTTGGTTTGCTCTAGTGGCATGACCCAAAAACTTGTCAGTTCAATAAATGTGGTGAACAAATAACAATTGAGTTAAAGAGAGATAGCTACATGGGTACCCGGAAATGGCATCGAACATGGAATGAGAATTATATACCCCAGTGTTCAAATAAAGGGTTCGGTTCAAAATTTCTAGCACCTGACGAAGGCCGGGGTGTACAACGGCCGAAACGTCGTAAACATCGCGATAAAGGTGAGGACAGTATTTCGAGAATTATAACGAATATAAAATACCACGACGTCTCTTCTGCTTCGTCGGAGTCGTTATCTGCAATTTATTCAAAGCGCATGCGTAGTTCTAGCTATTTAAAACTATTACTAATTTGCATGCATGGCAAAAAAAAAAAATAAAATATTAATAAAAAGTGAAACGCCGAGACAAGCAGCAGAAAAACTTCGGGTTCGTTATCTTCTCCATAGTTGTTAATGGTCTAATTCGGGCTAACTATAAAGTACCTCTCGCAAATGGATTCAGAATTGTCACAAATTTTAAATTATTCGAGCATACACTAAAAGTAGTTGAAATTTAAAAGACATAAAACCTTTCTAGGCAACTTGTCAAAACGTTATAAAACTGGCCGAGTCTCAGGTAGATATGTTTAGGCATACTCCAGGTGCAAACAAGCCTCTAGAGATACCTAAGTTTGATTAACCGATCTATATTTCATGACATCATTTCACTGACTCTTCTTTGGTTAATAAAATGTTGATGGTGGGCCAGTTCATATCTTACGGGTCAGTGGTTCGACATTGCTTGATATAAATCAAGGTAATCATGAGGGAGTAACGTCAATAACGGTTGGGAGTGAATTGCGAATGCAACTACAACTCCTGACTACAAAGCCGAATTCCTCTCTCATCTCGAAACGGAATCTTCTGACCAATTCTTTTTAACCATTATACTCTGATTCATAGTTCTACCCAGCACTTCTTTTCTGATTCCGTTGCCATCAGTAAAATTTCCTGCTGTTCAAACTCTTGTTTTTTTTTAAATAATCTATTGTCTGCTTCACCGGCAAATGCTATTAAAACCCTCATGCTGTTCGGAATTATTGCTCAGAATTAAGGGACATGATGTGAGACCGAAAGACAAATATCTGAAGGTTGCTAGTCTATTTCTAGATAGCTTGTTCCATCCTCAAGTTTGGGCTGCGTTAAAGCGACTTTGCAGTTCTGCTACGGTCTTACATTCTCTAGAAAGATGTAGCAACATTTATATAAATGCCGCATTGATAACTCTATTGGAGTGGCGATGATTTTTTAGGTCTGTCCTTTTTAGGTACGACTAATCCCAGATAAAACGCTGTGGCAACAATCTCCGAAAAATAAAGCTGAGAAGATACAGATATACCTATATCGGTAAGAACAAATGGAGATAAAGATGTATAAAGGTTAATATATATATATATATATATATTTTAATTCAGATACTTTAATCCAAGCGGAAAAAGAAGGAAGGTAAATTCCAAAAGCCCGATCCTAATTAATATTAAAAATTTTATTTTAATATTAAAAAATGATACAGGAAGAGAGCTCCATGTAATAAAATATTACAGAGCAAATATAAATATATATATATATGTGTGTGTGTGAAATGATTTGTTTAAACATTATTTTTGATCGATACTTGTATTTAAGTATATATTCTTTTTATAATCAAACAGCTTCATATATTTATTTCTACCGGCCTGAATATCTGCGATAAATTTTTGTTACGAAAATATGTGTCATTCGGTAGAATTCGAACACTTGTCCACATAGGGGAAGCCACCAAGTGATCTGGTGCGTCTTAGACCTCTCGACCACGAATAACGATCACTCTAAACGATGTCAAATTCAGCCTATAACAGAATTTTGATTCATTGTAATAAGCATATTTGCGCTAGATCCCTTGTTGGCTTCTCCTACGTGGTAAGAGGCGCAGGTTTGAATCCTGCCAAATGACACACATAATTGTATTGTAAATAATCAGGCCGGTAGAAGTAAATATATATTATTATTTGATTATAAACAGAATATCTACTTAAGTACGAGTATCCATAAAAAATAATGTTCAATCAAATCATTTCAGATTATCGCTTTTTTATAACCAGTTTCGTTAATCTTCGTTAATTTCCGAAATATATATATATATATATATATATATATATATATATATATAGATAGATAGATAGATAGATAGATAAATAGATAGATAGATATGGGTACGTGTATAGATAGATATAAACAGATTGAGACATAGATATATAGGCTGAAAAAAAAGATGCATATATAGACATAGATAGATAATAAGTAAGCTGAGAAGGATTAGGTATATATATATATATATATATTTTCTAGACATATTCTATTAAATATAAGAGACAATGAATGTCTATTATGTTTAATCATGAGCCGTTCTAAACGTCGTATTTTTGCTTTAATTTCAGTTGAAAATAAAGACAAAAATTCTCCAACATTTGGATAATTATTTATTGGTTTTCTTCTAAGCTTTCGGCTCACATGAGCCATCTTCAGAGAGGTAGTTTAAACTGAAATATTATAAAATCCACCATCACCGACGATTTTATTTTGTGTTGACATAAAACTCCGCTTGGCAACGGCAATAGTTACCAAAAATAATAAACGCAGTTCTTAAGTTTGCGATGCGGTTTTATGACGTCACACCGCGGGATAGCGCGAAATGACAACAAAACCATCTAGTCAAATGCAATGTAATATGTTATTTCCTGTTTTAAAGTTGATTTTATTGAGTGTTGGTTGTTTTGATTTGATGTACATGGCCTCCAATATCTGCAGGTTCCTCTTACTGTGTGTATGAGTAAGGATCACCGTATTGTTGACCAAAATCTGTCTGATATTACCTACATGTTTATGTTTTTCAGAGAAATGTTGTTTAATAGTACTCTGATCAGAAAGATGACATGTAAGTCTACGGGAGAGCGTGGTTGTGGTAAAACCAATATATGTACTAGGTTTTTTGAGTAGTATCAGAGATGCAATCTCTGAATGGGCATGTAAATTGGTACACTACATTGGTTTTTTGTAAAGAATTTAGTTTAGTGCCTGTTGGGTTATTATAAACTATGAGGTCTCTATATAGGAAACCAACTAGCATAAATTCGTGTCTTCTTAATTATAATAGTGAATGTCCCCAACGATATAAGTTAGCTGTTATAAAAAACTTACTTCAACGCACACAAATGATATCTTCTTCCAAATCTATATTTTATAAAGAATTACACAACATTAAGCAAACACTAGTCAATAATGGATTTCCTAACTCCGTTATTGATCAACAAATTAAAATGTATCTCAACAAACTTAACAATAGCTCTAACAATAATGATAATATTAATAATGGTTTACATCAAAATAAACATAACACTATTAACTTATACTATTGCAACCAAATACATAATAATTATAAACAAGATGAAAAAACTCTCAAAAACATAATACGTAGAAATGTTAAACCAGTGGATAGTAATAATCAAATTAAACTCATTATATATTATAAAAAGTTTAAAACAATTGACCTCATAGTTTATAATAACCCAACAGGCACTAAACTAAATTCTTTACAAAAAACCAATGTAGTGTACCAATTTACATGCCCATTCAGAGATTGCATCTCTGATACTACTCAAAAACCTAGTACATATATTGGTTTTACCACAACCACGCTCTCCCGTAGACTTACATGTCATCTTTCTGATCAGAGTACTATTAAACAACATTTCTCTGAAAAACATAAACATGTAGGTAATATCAGACAGATTTTGGTCAACAATACGGTGATCCTTACTCATACACACAGTAAGAGGAACCTGCAGATATTGGAGGCCATGTACATCAAATCAAAACAACCAACACTCAATAAAATCAACTTTAAAACAGGAAATAACATATTACATTGCATTTGACTAGATGGTTTTGTTGTCATTTCGCGCTATCCCGCGGTGTGACGTCATAAAACCGCATCGCAAACTTAAGAACTGCGTTTATTATTTTTGGTAACTATTGCCGTTGCCAAGCGGAGTTTTATGTCAACACAAAATAAAATCGTCGGTGATGGTGGATTTTATAATATTTCAGTTTAAACTACCTCTCTGAAGATGGCTCATGTGAGCCGAAAGCTTAGAAGAAAACCAATAAATAATTATCCAAATGTTGGAGAATTTTTGTCTTTATTTTCAACTGAAATTAAAGCAAAAATACGACGTTTAGAACGGCTCATGATTAAACATAATAGACATTCATTGTCTCTTATATTTAATAGAATATGTCTAGAAAATTACTTGCTGCCTCGATATACTAAATATATATATATATATATATATATATATATATATATATATATATAGTCTTGAGTTGTGTTAGTTTTGTTGCAAAAATGGTTGCTTTTTTCCGTAGTTTTACTGATAAAAATGCATTTTGGCAAGCAGCTTTTTATCGTAAAATAATCGATATCGGGGTGAAGATAGTTTTGGTGCCTAGAATTTGTCCCTTTTACTGGGCAGATTCATGCCGTCTTCGAAGTTTCGTTAGGGCACCGTTATGATGTCTTCACTCATCGTGATTGTTTTTTTTTTAGCTGTCCCTTTTCCTATCTATAAAGGATCCTGGTGTAATTTGATATTTTCTGGGAGCGGCTTTGCTTGCGACTGGTTGATTTTTTCTTTTGTCAACCTAAACGGTAAGAACAATCTAAAAAAAAAAAAAACAATTATGTGGGCACTTATTAAATACAAAACAATTAAACGTACTCCCACTCACGCCTACATTAAAAGCAATAAATAATGTATTAAAAAGAAATCAAAAACCTGCAAAAAAAAATATTAATTAATTAATTAATTGCAAGCGGGACCGCTTAAAAAATATTAAGTTACACTGGGTTCCTTATAAATAGGAAAGAGGACATGGGCGCGACTGTCAAAAAACCCCAGGCTGATGAATGAAGACATCCTAATTCTGTCCACACGAAACTTCGGAGTCGGACTGAACCTCCTCAGTTAAAGAGACACTAGAACTATATATATATATATATATATATATATATATATATATATATATATATATATAGTGTGTGTGTAATTAGGCAGCATTTTCTCATTAATGTATGTTTCATTAAATAATATAGACAAGTTTTGTCGATTTAATTTTTGTAAATTCTTTTCATATCGTCTGATAAGCTTAATAGGATTACCGTTAAAAGAAAGAAAATCACAATATTGATATATGTTTTTTTTATTTAATCCTTTCTGACCTTTCGGCTTACATCAGCTATTATAAAAGATGACAATTATATTGAGTTTATTAAACAGTTCATGGACGACTATAGTTGAGGGTCGTCTATTTTGTTTGCATGGAAGATTTTCAAAGCAACGGCTAACACGTGCGTGCGTGCTGGAAGCGAAAATCGCACTACACATTGTGACGTCACACATGACCACGTTATATATATATATATATATATATATATATATATATATAATGTGAATATTTTATTTTTTCAGTAAGCTAGGTTTCAACCTTTCGGTATCCTCAGGGGATAACTGATTTTACCGTTTTTCAAACGCACGAACAGGATTTTTTTTTTACTAACGGGAGACTGTAATTTTCAAACAACCGAAAAAAATTTTAAATTAGGGAGGGGTTATTTAAGGATCTTAGAATACTTTCATCCATGATTGCATTATCCTAGTAAGTAATTATGGGTATGGTTATATTGGGAAATAATTTCTCATCTTTCATCTAGTATTTTTTTTTTCTTGCTGTGAACAACATCATAGCTAATTCTTCCTCCTGGTACAATCTACAAATATTGAGGTTCGTTGTATGTTATCTCTTTTTAGAATTAAAAAGAATATGTTATATATTATGAAGAAAGAGGTCATAGATAATTTCAACTTACGAGAGTTATTCAGGCCAAGAGGAACAGAGGTTAAAAGGCGAGTAACCTAGCTAACAATATAAAGTAGACTTATACTCAGAAAGAACCCGAGAAATGTAGCGAGGAAAGAAGGCTTGGATAATTTGAATCTTACAGGAATTATTAAAAGCATGTGTTACAGAGGAATAAAAGCGAATAACCAGATAACACGCATACATTATACTTAGAATCTAGGTAACAGTATAAAGAATATTAATACTTTGAATCAGAAAGGACCTGGAGCACATACTGATGAAAGAGGGCAAAAGAGACAGAGGTTAAAAGATGGATAAGATAAGAATTTGTGTAAATGGATGGGTGAGGGAAGGATATAAAAAGGAAAAATAACATTGTTTAGAAAAACTAAGGCTCGTACGTTTTGGAGAGTTCTGATCGCCCATGTCCAGAAAGAATACAGCAATTAAATGAAGAACCTATTTATCTGTCACTATACTTGGCAGTAAGTGCTAGACAAATTCTTTACATATAAAAAGACGAGCTTAGGCAACAGAACTATGGTTCTACAAAAGAATGTTGAGAATACAACGTACTGAACATGTGAGTAACGAGGAAATTAAAAAAAGAAAGAACGCTTATATTTAAACTCAGAATGACTTTGAGTTTGAGTTTGAGTTTTGTTTAACGACATATCAAACTCTGTGGGTTTTTTAATGCCAAAAATGTAGGTTTTTAAATTACTTTTAATGTTGATTTAGTCAGATTTTGATGAAAAAAATTATTATTTTTATTTTATTTTAGAAAACTTAAGATGTTTTGTAGTTTTTGTAGTAAAAAACAAATTAATGAAGGGAAAGGGTAAAAAAATGCATTGCGACGCTCGCCGACAGATCAACTGTTTTTCTTTCTTTCTTCGGTCACCTCAGGGAAATGGATTTCGTGTTTCTCTTTCTCGGCCGTTACACTAGGCAGTTGTGAAACAGGCGCCAACTAAGCCGCTCCTACTTCCTCTTTGTCAGTTTGACTCAATCCGCACGTCCAACTTTGACACACGTAGTCTTCCCAAAAACACGAACTGCTATCGCTGCTGGCACCCCGCTTTTTATGCTATTTTAAGACGGCCAACATTTGCATGTGTGCATATATTGTCTCGTTTTGGACGAGATAGGCGTGCATAAATCGTGTCTTCAATAGTGGCCATATTTCCGTGTTATTATTTTGCCTAGCAAGACCTGTTCGCCCTCTTTTAGAATTCAGTGGTAAGTCATATTTTTCGTTCAAAAATGTATTTCTGGTAATCATTTTTTTCCTTCAAAAATGTATTGTTGGTAATATTTTTCATTCAAAAATATATATTTGTTTTATAAAAATCTATTTTTATACTTTCATAGGTTTTGATACGATACCAGTTTGGGGGTTAACTATTTGCCCATATTTGGGACCCTAACAGGTGCTACCACCCCGGGTTAGAATGGACCTGGGAACAACAGCAATTAAGAGGTGTTTCCATGCTCCTCACAACCTCCTAATCAGAAGTCTTGCTGCTGGATGAAGTTTACCGTCATACCCAGTACGAAACTCAGAAAGAGGTGAAATTCTTTGGGCACATAGCCAAGAACAGAGGACTTAGAGAATTATACACTCACAGGACTAGCCTGTGAGAATAGATAAAAGAAGTAGAAACAGGGTGAATGGTGAAAAGACAAAGCTTACAAATTACAAAGAGCTTCAAAGGATAGGAATTTATGCAGATAACATCAGTATAGCCCAGTGGTTCTCAAACTATTTTAGGAGTTTTGCATGGCGGCCTCTTTATATTTTAGATGGCTCGCGGATCCTTTTATGTTAACAGCAGTTAGCATATAGGCTACTGAAAGAAAAAAATTTTAGCAAACAAATATTTATTCAAAAAATAACAATTCAAAAAAGCATTTATTCAAAATATGGTAACCAATTTGTATTAAAACAAAAACATTTTTCGGAAATCAATTATCCATTGCATATTATTAAGTACTACAGCCAGTTCCACGAAGTCTGGAGCAAAAAATTACCATTTGAACTCTCTCCATCTGAACTTCCTCTATTTAATCTTGTGATGATAATTATATTGTGGAATCAGTTACACCTGTAATCAAAGCAATTCAAATATAATCACGCAATTCACCTCACCTGTCAAAGCAACTCGAATAAAATCACGTAAACTGTAGAACACGAATACTTTCATCTTCTTCATATAGATTAGCGTACCTTTGCAACGGTTCTTCCCCTTATTACATATCTAAAACATAAGCAAGGGCCAAAATAGAACTAAGGGAGGTAACTCAAGAAATAAAAACAATGCATACAAAAGGAAAAAGAAGGTAAATAAGGGAGATGAAAAGATATAATCCTCTTTCCAACAAGAACGTTGCCATTATGACTTGGTAACAATCTCAAATAGCCAATAATTTCAACTGGGTGGCCTCTTCGCAGTCTCCTCGAAATCCATTCTCGGTCCCCTAGGGGAGAGCGGACTCCAGTTTGAGAACCGCTGGTATAGCTGAGCAAGTCTCCTTGAGAGCAACACACTGGCTCTCTTGGTCTCAGTTTTTCAGGCGACTTGAAGTGGAAGGGTTATATCATATCTTTTGCTGCATCTACTGTTAGGAAGTTTGGGTCTCCGTGTCTGGCCAGAAACTTTTTTTTCGTCTGAATCCACCTTGCACATTTTCACTGAGGCACAGGGTCTTTAGTGAGAAGTGAGGGAAGAGAAAAGAAAAAAAAACGTGCAGGGGATGTCGAAGACTGCAAAATAGAAAGATGGTACACGACGAGATAGAAAATGGCAATTGAATTTTAGAGATTGTAGCCATCTGGGAAGCAAGTATGCGGAAGGGAGTCCCACACGTTATAGCAAAATGACCAACAATACATTTTATAGTAAAATGGCGAGCATTTCATTTTACAGCAAAATAGCCAATAATATATTTTATCGTAAAATGGACAACAGTATATATATTTCGCAGCAAAATGACTAACAATGCATTTTATCGCAAGTTGGCTAACAGTATACGTTATAGCAAAATGACCAACAATACATTTTATAGTCAAATGGCCAGCATTTCATTTTACAGCAAAATAGCCAATAATATATTTTATCGTAAAATGGACAACAGTATATATTTCACAGCAAAATGACTAACAATACATTTTATAACAAAAGGACCAGCAATACATTTAATAGCAAAATGGCCAACAATATATTTTATCGCAAAATGACCAACAGTGTATTTTGTATATTTGACGATAAAAGGGTGAAACCTAGTTGCCAATCTAGTAACAGGAGTGAATTCATGACCTGACAAGGCTATTTAAATTCATGACTTCATTTTTAAAGTTAATGTTTTGGCTTTGTAGCAACTTACGGTTTTGTGTAAAACTACTCTTAACATAGTCTATTCTCAGTTCTCTTGTACTAAATATGTTATAACTGATCCATAAGCCGAGGCATCTGAAGTGTTTAGTATTTACTAAAGCCACATCCTGAATTTTTATGATAGATTCAATGAAACACTACTTCCATTCCAATTCCAGATAATAGTTTCTGTTTTGGAAAGCTTTGATGGAGGTTTTCTTCTGAACCTTCTGTTTAATGCAGTGTGTAATGTTAAAATAGACGATCATCGTTCAGTATTAAGCCAAAGAAAAATCTATTCGACTTGTACAGCGAGACTATTCTGAGAACCCTAGATGTTATGCCAGGATTTGTCATCGGAGGCTACAATTTGAACAATATAAGATACGCAGATGATACAGTGCTGATTGCAGACACGGAAAAGAAACTACAAGACCTCCTACATAAGGTAGATGACGAGAGTGACAAGAAAAGACTATAAATAAACTGCAAGAAAACCGAATGCATGGTCATCAGCAAAAAGAGCAGCCCAAAATGCCAAATACAGGTGGGAAATACTCAAATCAAGCAGGTACAGAAGTTTAAATATCGGGGAAGCGTTCTAAAAGAAGACAGGAAGTCCGACACAGAGATCCGAAGGCGAATTAACATGGCGAAGCAAGCGTTCCAGAAGCTGATTAGAGTATTAATAGACAGGAAGATTTCGCTAGAAACAAAGAAAAGAGAACTGGGTTGCTATGTGATGTCAGTTTTTCAATATGACAGTGAATTCCGGACAATATCATCAAAGATGAAGGTAAAACTTGAGGCAATTGAAATGAAGTTCAACAGAAGGATGCTGCGGGTATCATGGATCGAGCATGTGAGCAATGATGAAATTTTGAAAAGGTTGGAAATGGAAAGGAAATTAATACTGAGCATCAGGAAAAGACAGCTAAAGTTCCTGGGACATGCAATGAAGAAGAAGGGGTCGGAGAACCTGATACTAACAGGCCAGACAGCGGATAACATATTTTAAGGGCCTGAGCGGGTGAATGACCGAATGTGGTTTGCGTTGTGTAACAGGAGAAAGCGTGCTTAGAGCCACCGGGGATAGGGAGACATGGAAAGCCATGATCACCTACGTCCTGAAAGGACAGGGCACATAGAAGAAGAATGTTAAAATCTTGATTATATCATTATTTTCTCTTCTAGTTACAAGTGTTATCCATTTTATGTGTTACTGTTATTAGTTGTGTAGAAGTGACTTACCTCGGCGACACAAAAGGGCCAGAGTCGGGTGTATGTTTTGCAAGCGGGTGTAGAAACGACGATTCGACGAGCTTCGATCGGATGGAGAATAGGACTGCATTTCGTGGGCATCGAACTGGTGTCGCTTGTAGCCGATTATATTGACCGGTTTTGGGGGCTTATTGGCCGAGTACATGAATCATGGTATGCTCATTTGAGGGGGACTTTTTTGAGCCGTCGTTCGTGTGAGAATAACATATCAGAGATCGAGACGAGAATTGAGAATTTTGTTTGCCTGGTGAACCTGTTTGGAATACTTTCCAGTGGTTGCTTCCAACCAATATAAAATATATATATATATATATATATATATATATATATATATATATATATAATCTAAACTTATTTATAAATGGAACTTTGTGTGTGTGTGTGTGTGTGTGTGTGTGTGTGTGTGTGTGTGAGTCCGTTACCTATGTACTCCGAAACGGCTGAACCGATTTTCTTGAAAATTTACACAGTTGTACTATAAGCGTCTTCGAGTGTTCTTAGCTAGGTTTTGTGTCGAGGTACCCTGGATAAATATCGAAAATCGATAATCGAAAAAATCGGGTTATAGAAGGAGTGTTCCGAATTTAATCAAATTTGATATACTCATAGACAAAAACATAAGAAACATTCAGAAGTTTCAAGGTTGCAGTTCTTACAATAGTGCAAAAAATTTGATATCGATACCAGGAAATCAAAATCTGACTTACATCCATTCATTTTTCTTTCAGTCTTTCAGTCTACGGTTTCGCTACATCCATTCATTTTTCTTTCAGTCTACGGTTTCGCTTTGACTGGAAACAACTATTGCTTTTTAGTCTTTCGTGCCAACGTCCAAAGAGTCTGAGCTCCAGAACCAAGGATTAGTTTTAAAGCTTTCATTACACCCGAGAAACGCCAGGCTATACTGCTAGTATATATATATATATATATATATATATATATGTGTGTGTGTGTGTGTGTGTGTGTGTGTGTGTGTGTGTGTGTGTGTGTGTTTCTTTTTGCAAGAGTTTGTTATAATGTGACGTGGTTTCTGTTATTTGGTAGAGTTCTTTCTTTACGATTCTGTGGCGTCAGTTCCCATAATCCAAAGAAGTAATATTCTATAGGGAATATCTGTACAGTCACCCTGTAGATTCTCTATCAGATCTAGATGATAATGGTAATGCCAATAATCGCCGTTTTCCTATAAGGCAATTTGTCTTTCATTGACCGAACAGTCAGTTGAAATTTATAAAAAGTTGAATAATTTTTTAGGAAAGAAGACTCCTCAAGTCCAATAACTTTTATCGTTTTTTCCAGTATTGATGGGGCTTTTCTATTGAGGCTTCTATTTAAAGTGGTGTCGGATGTTAACATCTAAGAATACGAAATTGAGCTGAAAATCGGATAAAGATTAATACAAGTTATAGTAAAATGATCAACAATACCTGTTATAGCATAATGACCAACAATACATTTTATCACAAAATGGACAGCAATACATTTTATAACAGAATGACCAGGAATACATTTTATAACCAAATGACCAACAATACATTTTATCACAAAATGGACAGCAATACATTTTATAACAGAATGACCAGGAATACATTTTATAACCAAATGACCAACAATACATTTTATCACAAAATGGACAGCAGTACATTTTATAACAGAATGACCAGGAATACATTTTATAACCAAATGACCAACAATACATTTTATCACAAAATGGACAGCAATACATTTTATAACAGAATGACCAGGAATACATTTTATAACCAAATGACCAACAATACATTTTATCACAAAATGGACAGCAATACATTTTATAACAGAATGACCAGGAACACATTTTATAACCAAATGACCAACAATACATTTTATCACAAAATGGACAGCAATACATTTTATAACAGAATGACCAGGAATACATTTTATAACCAAATGACCAACAATACATTTTATCACAAAATGGACAGCAATACATTTTATAACAGAATGACCAGGAATACATTTTATAACCAAATGACCAACAATACATTTTATCGCAAAATGGCCAACAATACAATTGATAGCGAAATGACCAGCAATACATTTTATCGAAAAATGACCAACATATAAATTTGATTGCAAAATCACCAACAATAAATTTCATAGCGAAATGACCAGCAATACATTTTAACGCATAATGGCCCACAATATATTTCATAGCGAAATGACCAGCAATACATTTTAACGCATAATGGCCCACAATATATTTCATAGCGAAATGACCAGCAATACATTTTAACGCAAAATGGCCCACAATATATTTCACAGCAAAATGACCATCAATACATTTTATCGCAAAATGGCCCACGATATATTTCACAGCAAAATGACCAACAATACATTTTATCACAAAATGGCCCACAATATATTTCACAACAAAATGACCAACAATACATTTTATCGCAAAATTTCTAACAGTTCATGTTATAGTAAAATGTCCAATAATGTATTTCATAGCAAAACGACACCAATATATTCTATGGCGAAATGGCCAACAATACATATTATAGGGAAATGGTTAACAATACATTTTATAGAAAAATGACAAGCAATACATTTGATCGCAAAATGGTCAACAATACATTTCATAGCAAAATGACATACAGTACATTTTATAGCGAAATGGCCAACAATACATTTTATAGCAAAATGACCAGAAATACATTTTATAGAAAAATGATCAGCAATATACTTTATTTTTAGTTGAAAGCAAAGAATTACGTTTATAATATACATCTATTTGAAACGAGAAAATTGTGCTAAAAATATTTAGATTTGAATGACCCCCAGAGATTTCTATGCCGTTAAACAAATTCAATTAACCAACCAAAATGACGGGATGCACAATTTATTTAAAAACATGGGTTTTAGGTTATAGAAAATATGAAGAGGCTATAATTTCTTACGAATAAAAGATTTTTGGAAAATAAAACTTGAAATATGTGTGTCGCCTTGGCAAGCATTCTTCTTGTAGAACCAGTAAGTGTGGAGAAGTAATTTGAGGACCCCACATGAAGCCGTTTGACCATGTACAGAGAACCGACAAACGATATTTACTCTTACATCTACATAAAGAACTCTAAGGGAAACACAGAAACAGTTTCTTTTTCTATGTACACTCAGTGTAGAATTAATGACATAAACGTTTTGCAAATGTATGTAAGACACACAGTCTAGTGTATGATTAGAGGACTATGTGTCTATACATCTACGTATAGCTATTTTCTCACGCACATATAAATATACACTTATATTATCTAACGTTACCATCGTACATACACCCAGACAAAGAAGCGTTTCTGTATAAACACAAGCATGCACTATTATATACTTTAGCGTCCAAAATATTCCTCACACATATATTTAAAATACTGTCCATTGTCTCTAAGATAATCTCAAAACTTCACCCTCACAAAGCGAGCGGAGGGGACGGAATCCCAATCATAGTCTTAAAGAAATGTGCCCCCGAACTTTCCTCTGTCCTTTCTAAGCTCTACAACTTTTGCCTATCTGCTTCCTTCTTTCCTGCCTGTTGGAAATCTTCCTCTGTAGTTCCTATATTTAAAAACACTGGAGAACCCTCGGACCCCGCAAATTACCAACCTATCAGCCTTCTTCCGATCTTTGACAAAGTGTTCGAAGCCATTATCAACACCGAGGTGATTCAGCATCTCACAGCACTCAGACTCCTCTCGGACAAGCAGTATGGTTTCCGCTTCACCAGGTCTACTGCTGATATCCTAACGACCATCACCGAGTACATATATCAGGCACTCGACAGGAATGGTGAAGCCCGAACCGTTGCCTTGGATATCTCTAAAGCGTTCGACAGAGTTTGGCATGCTGGCCTTCTATGCAAACTGCGGAGCTATGGTATAACTGGACATTTGTTTGAACTAATCCAGTCATTCCTCTCTAACCGCAAAATGAAGGTGGTATTAAACGGACATACCTCCCAGAACTACCATACGAACGCAGGTGTCCCTCAAGACTCTATCCTAGGTCATACGCTCTTGCTGGTATACATTAATGATCTCCCTGATTCCATAAGATCTCAAGTAGGTATGTACGCCGATGACACCACAGTTTACTCTCGCCTCGACCAAAAATCTAGTGTAGGCGACAAAGCTAACCTTGCAGCCGAGCTTGAAAAGGAACTCCAATCCCTAGTGGACTGGGGTAAGAAATGGCTAGTAAATTTTAATGCTTATAAAACGAAGCTACTATCAATTAACCATCATAGACAATCGCACCTACCTCCCATTAGCATGGACCAGGCTTGCCTCCCAGAGAGTAAAAAACTACGCCTCCTTGGTCTCACACTTTCAGCGGACCTCAAATGGAATGACTATATCGAATCCATTGCTAAATCCGCTGCTATGAAAGTCGGATCTCTGTGCAGGGCCCGGAAGTTTGTTTTTTTTTCGTCTGAATCTATCCTGCATATATATAAATCTACCATCTGCCCGTGCATTGAATACTGCTGCCATATCTGGTCGGGTGCCCCTGCTATTCTCCTTGGGCTTCTCGACGAGGTACAGCGGTGGGTCTGTAATGTGATCGATACCAACTTGGCAGACCGCCTGCAGTCTCTCTCACCGGCGCGACGTGGATTCCCTGTGTTTCTTCTATGAATACTTTCACGGCTTCTGCTCCAGTGAACTTAGATCACTGCTGACCCCTAGATACGAATTTGCACGAGAAACTAGATTAGCAACCAGATCCCACCCTTTTACAGTGAAACCGAATAAAGCAACCGCAACTTCTACTCCAACAGTTTATTTTCTCTCACTTCCTGACTGTGGAATTCCCTTCGACATGATTGCTTCCCCGACGGCTACAATATCCAGGAATTTAAATGTAAGGTCAATAGACACCTCCTAACACACTAACTCGCTCCCATTCTTTCAAACACTCTTCCCATCTGCCCAACCCTCATCCTCGGTATCCTTACCCATCTATCACCTTCTTTCTGACATTTCCTACATCTAACCACTCCTCCTCTTTACCTTCCCCTATGCAGCCCCATGCGCAATTGTGGCAGTTGAATGCCTTGCTTGGGGTGAAATGATTAAAAAAAAAATTGCTTCAATACACGTGACATGCACACTCACATACATTAACTTTACCATCCAACATACACCTAAACTGACAAACGTTTCTATACAATTATCCTCATACACTATTAAACACTTAGCCACCCAAAATATTCCACGCACATTCATTTAAAAAAGCTCTATGGCTTTAATACACGTGATATATCTCTAACTAACCCAAAATCACAACATACCAGTATTCTGTCTCTTTGTCGTTTTTTTTTTCATTTTTCTCTCGATCTCTGAAGAAGCTTTAATAAAAGTGACACTTGCTAGATTGAGATAGTATTTGTTATTTTTCTTTATTCTATCATATTGTCGGATTACGATACATATATTCAACTCATACGCACCTGTATATTTATATATTTATATTTGTGTGAGCTTAAATATTATATCTATGAATACAGAGAAAACCTTATCTATGTATTCAGTAATGTGCAATCATACAGCAATAGACATAGGGTTGATACAGTTAGGATCAAATATACAAACCAACGCACACACACACACACACACACACACACACACACACACACACACACATATATATATATATATATATGCAAGTTTTGTTAAAAATGCCAAAAACGATCTGCTGTGGGTAAGTTTTTATAAAATTTTTCATGTATATGTATATATATATATATATATATATATATATAGGAAAGAATATTAATAAAAAGTTTTGAATTTAAAAACGTACTTTTTTAAACAGTATTTGTTTATTTTTATTGTATTTTTATATTTCAGACCGTCCTCGGTCCTTCATCAGAAACAAGTGATTTTTAAATTAGAATTGGAAACGTATTTTACGATAGCGTCCGAATATTTTTCTTTCCTATACATATTAAGACAGTATACGTGGATGATCATCACTATATATATATATATGTATATATATATATATATATATATATATATATATATATATATATATATAATAACTCTGTTATGGTTTTATTATTTATATATATACATAATAGCTCTGAGTATGCTTTTCTTATTTGTAAATGCATAGGCATATTTGTTGATATCCACATATATAAGTGTGTGCGTGTGCGTGAATGGACATGTTGGCATAGAAAACGTTTGCAATCTATGTGAATGTATGTATGCATGTATGTTTGTATGTGTGCGTGCGTGTGTGAGCGTGTCTTTATATATATATATATATATACTTACGTGATTGTGTCAATGAGATAGCCTCAAGAAATTTAATAACATGTTCATATATATTTGTTTGTGCTTACACGAACAAATATATATATTTGTTTGTGTACATAACTTATATGATATAATGTCATATATATATATATATATATATATATATATATATATATATATATATATATTTATGCATATAATATATATAATATGATATATCTAATATATAATGATGTATCCATGCATTTGTAGCCTCGCCAGACACGCCTTTTTTCGTTTTTTTTTTCTCTACATATTGAGCAAACAAGGAACGAGACAGAGATTGCTACTGCGACAGAAGAATTTAGAGAGGGAGTGAGTGATACAGTTGTTTGGAGATGGTGGGGTGCGCGTAGTGACTGATTAAACCTCGGACTTCTTTTTGATTTTTGTTTATAAAGCAATGAAGAACGATTACAAATCTTGGGTGGCGACACGTTTAAAGGGAATTAATTATTCTTTGCACCATTTCTCACTTCTCGTCTGATTTCTTTGATATTCTTACAAAGGTAACCATCTACCATCTATCTATCTATCTATCTATCTATCTATCTATCTATCTATCTATCTATCTCAATCGCTTCATATCTATCTATCTATCTATCTATCTATCTATCTATCTATCTATTCTCTTTCTCTTCATATTTATGTACCTCTGTATCTATCTATCACAGCCTCTGCTCTATCTATCTATCTATCTATCTATCTATCTATCTATTCTCCTTCTCTTCATATTAATGTGTCTATGTATCTGTCTATCACAGCCTCTGTCCTATCTATCTATCTATCTATCTATCTATCTATCTATCTATTCTCCTTCTCTTCATATTTATGTGTCTATGTATTTGTCTATCACTGCCTCTGTCCTATCTATCTATCTATCTATCTATCTATCTATCTATCTATCTATCTATCTATCTATTCTCCTTCTCTTCATATTTATGTGTCTATGTATCTGTCTATCACAGCCTCTGTCCTATCTATCGATCTATCTATCTATCTATCTATCTATCTATCTATCTATCTATCTATCTATCTATCTATCTGAGTAGCCTGGTTAACGAAGGAGTGACCTTCGCCTTCCTTTCCACCGAACGTTAAAATCTATGAACGCATCGAAACTACTTCGTATGTATAAAGTTATAAGTAGTGTCAGTCAGTCAGTTGAGTGCCATACGGGATACACGCTTGGGCGATCATGTCTCGAAAGAGACATGACTGACTGGCAGAAGATTATCCCGCAGTAGGTTGCCATTGTTTTCTGCGGTAGACTGGTTGCCGACCAAGGCTATAGAACCCAAACTGTCCTGTTATTTAACCCATAACTGGAAGGAATAGGCGGATTAATACCTTTCCCAAGGGTATTTGCGCGTAAGTGAATGCAATGAATTCAGCTGGAATTCGAACTTTGCTCCTCGATTTCTCGTTCCAAGCCAATATTCAATGCCCCAAAACCACATCCGCTATAATAATAATCAGCAGTGTATTTTTGTTTAAAAAGCAAGCAGGATTATTACTAGTACTGAATATATAATAAAAACGCAGCCCTTTGAAAATTTCGAATTGTCTTCTCATTAGAAGCCAACGTCATCTAGTTTATTTTATTCTGATATTTACTAATCTAAATTTCTAAAACTTTCCTTTCATATCACACAAATTTTCCGGCAATATGGTTTTGACTAACCACAACGTCATAGGAGCTTCTTTAAAGTCTAATACATTGAGTATAAGATGGGCGGACTATTGCTCACCGATCTGGACTATATCGCAAAGTCTGGAGGATTCCTATCAACGATTTGACGCAGGCCAACTTGACTTTTTATAAACATCCATGGGAATGTTTCTTGCATCAAATTTGCCAGGGTGTGCCCGAGCCCCGACTTGAGTGAAGATATAGTGACTTCCAAATGAGGCTGACAAACATGGCAACACATCTCTCTCCAATATTTCCTAAGAATCTCTGCTACAGAGTTTCGATCCTTCTTCACTGAAAAGTGATTTCGAACAAACAGGAGCAACATCAGGGCAAACAATGCCACCGATTTTTTAACTTACTTGAAATGTTTTTTCAACATTCGGAAAATGTTTGCTGGTGAAGTGGAATAAACATTATTGTTACTTGGCCAAAGCCTCAACAGCAACAAAAAAATCGCGTCTAATTATACAAAAACTAGTCTGTGACAGTCTACATTTCCTCCAAAATGTTCTTCTCTCTGCCATGCCATTTTTACTTGGAGGGACTTGAAATTAGAAGTCGTCGATGAATCTTATATCGTTTTAACCTCAAATCTTCTTTCACAAAATCTTATCGTCTTATTATACGAAAAATTAGTCTGTGATAGTCTACATTTCCACCAAAATGCTCTTCTCTCTGCCAGGCCATTTTTGAAACTAACATATTTTGCTACTCTCAAATTTAAACTTTATGCGCTTAAAGAAAAGAAGAGTGTATCGGTAGTACGGTTTTCCATTGACACTTATTTTTTTTTTAATCATTTCACCCCGAGCAAGGCGGAAACGCCACTGATGTGCAGGGGGTTACATAGATGTAAAAAGATTAATTAGAAAAGAGTGAGGAGTACAAACTAGTTAGAAAGGAGCAATAGAAAGCTGAAAAAGCAGGTGCGATGACAGATACATAGGTGGAGAGAAAGGGAAGGTTATACGGGGGTGGAGAGAGAGCTAGAGTCCAGTGGTTAGTAGATGAGTATTGACTTTGCATTTAAATTTCTGTAGGCTGTAGCCGTCAGGAAAGCAAGAATACGGAAGCGAGTTCCACAGACGGGAAAGTGCGAGAGAAGAAGCTGCAGGAGTAGAATTGTCGTCTGCATCTGGCTAACCTGACTGTGAATGGGTGGGACCCAGTTGCCAATCTGTAAAACACCTGTTGAGGAGGCACCAGTGACTTAAGTTCGTTGGAGCGGAAGCCATGAAAGTATTTATAGAATAGACAAAGGGAGGCCACATTTCGACGGTGGGAAAGTGGCTGCAGTCGAGCCGCCAGATCAGTACCTATCACATTAAAGACTCTCCTTTGGAGCCTGTCGAGAACACTGAGGAGAACGGCAGGGGCGCCTGACCATAAATGGCAGCAGTACTCCATGCACGGACGGATGGTTGACTTGTATATATGCAGGATGGATTCAGGCGGAAAAAACATCCTGGATCGACATAGTGACCCAACCTTCTTAGCAGTAGATTTTGCTATGAATTCAATATTGTGGTTCCATTTGAGGTCTGAGGACAGGGTAAGTCCGAGCAGGCGTAGTGTATTGCTCTCCGGGAGAATCGCTTGGTCCATGCTTATGGGAGGCAGGAGAGATTGCCTGTAATGGTTGACAGACAACAGCTTGGTCTTAGACGAATTGAAGTTGACAAGCCACTTCTTGCCCCAGTTCACCACAGAATGTAGATCCCGTTCAAGGTCAGCAGCGAGATTATGTCTGTCACGACAGGTTTCTTACTGGTGCGGGAGTATATTGTGGTGTCGTCTGCGTAGATGCCTACTTGGGACTTGATCTCATCTGGGAGGTCGTTGATGAAAATAAGGAAGAGCGTCGGGCCCAGGATAGAGCCCTGTTCATTGTTTTAAAAAACAATAATATGTTCTTTTCGTGTGCGGTGTCTCTTCAGGTCCTAGGCGATTATGGACTCCTCCTTGCCTCTCTGCCTTGTCGTTTTTTATATTTTTCCTTTTGGTATCTCTCTCAAACCCCGTTCCGTCATCCATCAAATATGTCTCGTGCTGCCTTCCCCTGTCTCTCTTTCCATCTATCCGTCCTGGGACTATTAAATTCTTCACGCTCTTCTTCCACGTTACGTGCCCCATCTCAGGCAGTTTGAAAAGGCGCTGGTAAACAACCACTGAAGCACAACAGCACTTGTGTTGCAGTAAATTATGTGTTTATTAAAAAGACATATAATAAACATAATAAACACATTATTTACTGCAACACAAGAGCTGTTGTGCATCAGTGGCTTTTTATCAGCACCTTTTAAACACTTATAATAAAAATTGGAAACCAAAAAGAAATTAATACTGAGCACCAGCAAAAGACAGCTGAAGTTCCTGGGACATCCAATGGGGCAGGAGGGGTTGAAGAACCTGATACTAACAGGCCAGCTAGAGGAAAAAGAGACAGGGGAAAGCAACGGAGAACATATTTGAAGAACGTAATCATGTGGATGACGGAACGAGGATTACATGGTGCAACAGAAGGCGTGCTCAGAGCAACTAGGGATAGGAAAACCTGGAAAGCCATGATCGCCTACGTCCTGAAGGGACAGGGCACATAAAAGAAGAATAATAATAAAAATATTTTTCTCGTGTCGCCTCCTGGGCTTCTCCATGTTCGGTAGAGAAAAAGAAGATAGCACTTGATTGGTATGTGATGTCTGTTCTTCAATATTACAGTGAATGCTGGACAATATAATCAAAGATGAAGGAAAAACTTGAAGCAAATGAAATGTGGTTCTACAGAAGGATGCTGCGGATATCATGAATCATGAATCGAGCATATGAGCAATGATGAGGTTTTAGAAAGGATGGAAACAAAAAGGAAATTGATACTGATCATCAGAATGAGACAGCTAAAGTTACTTGGACATGTAAGGAGTAAGGATGGCTTGGAGAACCTGATACTAACATGCCAGACAGAGGGTAAAAGAGACACGCGAAAACAGCGAGTAACGTGCTTGATTGGCCTGAACAGGTGGATTGCAGAACGGGGGTTGTGTGGTGTAACAGGAGAAAGCATGCTAAGAGCCACCATGGATAGGGAGACGTGGAAAGCCATGATCGCCTACGTCCTGAAAAGACAAGGAACATAGAAGAAGGAGAAGAAGAAGAAGAAGAAGATAGTACTATATATATATATATATATATATATATATATAATGATAATATACACGCTAAAACGTCTGCCTCCTTCTATCAAGCACCCATAGCTCAGAGGTATAATCGCCGACTGACGCCAATTCGGTCGGGTTTCAATCTTGGGTAAAAAGCAATCGGATGTCTAACTGTACTGATGAAAATGTTTACTAGATCATCCAAAAAGAGATCTTTTTATGTTCAAAGAAATAGTTTTTTTTTTTAGGTTTCTAATGCTGTGGATATCATGGATCGAGCATGTGAGCAATGATGAGGTTTTGGAAAGGATGGAAACGAAAATGAAATTAATACTGAGCACCAAGAAAAGACAGCTAAAGTTCCTTGGACATGCAATGAGGAAGGAGGGCTTGGAGAATCTGATACTAACAGGCCACTTAGAGCGGAAAAGAGACAGGGAAAAGCAGCGGATAACATATTTGAAGGGCCTGAGCAGGTGGATGACAGAACGGGGTTGTGTGGTGTAACAGGAGAAAGCATGCTAAGAGCCACCGGGGATAGGGAGACGTGGAAAGCCATGATCGCCTACATCCTGAAAAGACAAGGAACATAGATGAAGAAGAAGAAGAAGAAGAAGAAGAAAAGATAGTACTATATATATATATATATATAGAGAGAGAGAGAGAGAGAGAAAGAGTAATATTGTATTATATATATTTATATATAATGTTTAATTTTAAAAGTATTTAGCGTCAAGGTTGTTATTTTTCAGTGGTTATTACGGATGAAATGTATTTTGGCAAGCAGGTTTTTTTATAGTAAAGTGCTTCATATCATTGTATATATGTATTAATAAATATACATATTGTCCTACGTTAATATCACGACTCGGAGATTGATGCGTTCAGCAATCAGCAGGTGCGTTCTTTTTAAAATGACAGTTTAATCCAAAAATACCAGTTTGAAAAATGCACCTAATCATTGTATAGCGCATGAAAATCCAAGTCCTGCCATGAACCTAGGACAATATGTACATTCATATATATATATATATATATATATATATAGTGTTTGCTTGTGATAATGTCTAGCGCCATGGTTGTTGTTTTTTCAGTGGTTTTACTGATAAAATATGTTTTGGCAGACAGATCTTTTATCGTAAATTACTCGATATCGGCGTGGTGATAGAGCATTGATAATATATATATATATATATATAAGGTGACCCCAAAAAACGGGAATTTTTTAAATGTGTATTTGCAGACATGAGCAAGTGGCAGCACTGCGAAACAGTGGCCTCACGAAGTAAACACTCTGCCATTTCAGTAACCATGGATAAAGATGAATTTCTAAGCAAGTCAGATGAGGCCCATTTTCATCTCACAGGTTACGTGAATAAGCAGAACTACCGTTATTGGACAAACACAAATCCTAATGATGTTCATGAGCGCCGTTTACACGCTTAGTAAGGTGACAGTATGGTGTGCTGTTTCATTTTATGGGATCATTGGACCTTATTTTTTTGAAAACGATCAGGGGATCTCAGTCACTGTCACTATCTCAAAAGCAGATTTCAAGAATGCATTCGTACAGGAGGACGCCATCTGAAGGACATCATTTTTAAAAACTGAAAATTCCATCATTGTTTCTTAAATGGCATATTTTCAGGTTTCAGTTACTTTGAATAAAATATTTTCTTCCATCAGTCTTGATTTTATTGGATTGTTAAATGTTCCCGTTTTGGGGGATCACGCTATATATATATATATATATATATGTGTGTGTGTGTGTGTGTGTGTGTGTGTGTGTGTGTGTGTGTGTGTGTGTGTGTGAAAATTGAGTACTATTGCCATGTCTGGGCAGGAGTTTCCTAGATCTCACTTTCCGGCCTTGATAGAGCTCACAGGTGAGGTGTAGCGAGTCTATCAATGCTCGCTCGCTACTACCATGGAGAGTGCTCGGACGAACTGCATCACCTGGTTCTATCATGACTGGCCATTTTGGCTAGGGTCCGCCATGTCTCTTACATAATAGCAAACTACCGGCACTCTTTTCGTGTTCCATCGGCAAGAAGTTCTATTCAATGAAATCTTTTATCCCGAAAACCATCACATCATTTCCAACATCTAATCGCTCTCTCAGCACCTTCCCCTATGTAACCCCCTGCGCTTCAGCGGCAGTGGAATGCCTTGTTTGGGGTGAAATAATATAAAAAAAAAAAGATAAATCTCGGAGTTGGATAGACTCTCGCGAGAGTCTTTTTTTTTTACAATTTTGGCTGTCAATGAAGTTAAAAATGTGCATAACAAGGCGAAAGATGGACCGGTAACTGCTGCAGCGAACAGAAAACTCGTGGTGAGGTCAGTTTTGGTGGATAGTTTGTTGGCTTGTTTGTTTTCAGAAAACGGATTACAGGCATTGATTACAAATCAGAATAAAATAATTATAATTGTACAAACTTTACTTCCAGATAAATGACCTCCTTCGTAGAAGTAACGCAGCTATTGAAATAGGTGGTGACTATGTTGAGAAGTAAAGATGTGAACCTGTGATATATATATATATATATATATATATATATCACAGGTTTACATCTGCACTATTTACGCTCTCATACCCTGATTAATAGACAACAGTGAGGCACATAAAAGATTTGAATAAATAAAACTTCAATCTAAGTAATACTGGAGCACCTCGACGTGGCGTAAGAGTCAGCAAGCTTGTCTCGTTAGAACCTATTACAACAGATTAGTGAGTTCGATCCTCACTAGGTACCCTATACTTTCGGCCTTTAGCCATAACTAAGCGGCGCTTCGAAAGTCAACAATCTAAGAAACAGTGAATTAAAGGAACTGGCTAATTAAACGGTTCGTTTTGCTTCGCAATTAATTTGGTCTAAATGCTAATTAAATATTTTATTTACATACATTATTAAAACGACGAAGCGAAGTAATCACTCATAAATTTAGAGGATTTATCACTCTGGAGGAATGGTAAACTTTGGTAAACAGTAGCTACTCTGGCATGTACGCATCGCTCATTCTGTAATTAATTAGAGCACTCTGGCTATTGGGCGTGTATAATGATAATATACACGCTAAAATGTCTTCCTTCTTCTACCGAGCGCCCATAACCCAGAGATAGAATCGCCGACTGACGTCGATTCGGTCGGATTTCAATCCTGGGTTAAAAGTAATCGGAGTCTAACCGTACTGATGAGCTGTGATACAGCGAAACAGATCTGTCTGCGGATATATATATATATATAGGAGAGTTTGTAATTTGCATGAAGCATTGTGTTTATTAGGTATATGGGTAGGTCTTGAAGACGATCACAATGTTTAAAGGGACGGTCCACGAGTGGACGGATGTGAAAACAAGCCCTCCTACCAATCTGAAGATGAGATTTTGATCACGAAATATTAATAAGTAATAAATATGTAATATCCAACATCTACTTTACCTTCCTATATGTTGATGTAAGATATATTTGATTGTGTTCTTTATTTATTACATAATAAACCAATTACATTACGTTTTGATTCACCCTCGTACGTCAGCTTGTTACGTTGCAAATACGGTTTCTTGTAACATTACGTCGACTATTATATTTAGACCGCCCACAGTATTGTACCCGTTGATAATATGCTGTCTTGCAATTTTTTAACTGAACCACAGGAATGTGTTGCAGAAATGCTTGACATATCGCTGTTCACATATCAACCAGAGTACATAGCTTAACACCAAAAGACTAATTTCGTCATATAAAGACCGTTATTCTCACTGAAGTCTATCCCTTGGACCTACGCTTTTTTTAATATTTACCAACAACATTCGCGATATCATTAGTTCCCAGCAATGTATCTATGTTGATGACATAACTAATTACGCCTGTCTTACTAACAAGTACAAAAAAGTATATCTTTCCACACTGTTTGTTGTTGCATGCATGCGTGAATAGTTTCTCAGTAGAGCACGTATAAATATGTGTATATATGTGGTTTACCAGTGAGGTATACCAGAGTGACGTGGCGTAGAGTAGAAGTTGGTGTCGGAGGTGTCAGCACACACGCCTGGAGGGGTCAGAGGTCTCGTTCGTCCTCGATTTTTCCTCTGTCTTTCTCGGTCTTTCTCGGTCTGGGTTCCGATCTCAAATGTTCACGGACTGCTGACTACTGCTAATCTATTATATAAGCTACTACGTCATATTTTGACACAGTGTTCACAGAATTTCAAGGCTCTTAATATCTGACCTCGGCTACGCTGGTTTCAAACAATCAAATATTTTCCTAACACGAAAAATCTTCCTCGCATTCTTAATTTTCAACAATCAAATATTTATCAAAATAATGTCGATTACTTTTATGGCTAGCAACTTTGCATTTTTTTTTTTTTTTGCTGTTTCATAAAAATCTACTTCTTCACGAAATTATACATTAGATAATCTACAACATATAAATTTATGTCTGAGAATGTAAATAAAAATGATTGTCTTTTGAGAAGAGCAAGAGTACAATTCTGAAATCCACTAGGCCAAGTTTTGTTAATAATTTCCTCAATTTAGAAAGCGAAAAGTTAATCAACAACCGATGATAAAATTGATTATCTGTGAATATTTTGTTTTGACGGCATTGTTTAAACTTCAGAAATTTAAAAAATAATAATTGCATTGTTCGCTCAAATCAAAATATAATCAAGCCTTATAATATTTATCAATGAGTATTTAATTATATATTTCTCGTCGAATCTATAGCAGGAAGAGAGGAAAATAAATATAAGTTAACAAATTTATGAGTGATTACTTCGCTTCGTCGTTTTAATAATGTATGTAAATAAAATATTTAATTAGCATTTAGACCAAATTAATTGCGAAGCAAAACGAACCGTTTAATTAGCCAGTTCCTTTAATTCAGTGTTTCTTAGATTGTTGACTTTCGAAGCGCCGCTTAGTTATGGCTAAAAGTATAGGGTACCTAGTGAGGATCGAACTCACTAATCTGTTGTAATAGGTTCTAACGAGACAAGCTTGCTGACTCTTACGCCACGTCGAGGTGCTCCAGTATTACTTAGATTGAAGTTTTATTTATTCAAATCTTTTATGTGCCTCACTGTTGTCTATTAAATGATCGTTTAGCTTTGAACTCGTCTTGGAATAGGTGTGTCGTCGTTGTCGTTATATCTTCAAACAGATATTGCCATGACATTATTATTATTTTTTCTTTTAATCGTATTACCCCGAGCAAGGCGGTAACGCCACTGATGTGCAGGGGGCTACGTAATAGTAAAAAGATTGGAAAAGAGAAAAGCCGGAAACCACATCCTAAACAGGGAACAAGGGATGAGCCTCTTAACCTGTTCAATAGACGTGGGTGGAGTGTGAACCGGGCGATATATAGATCTATCTACTCCAATTGAAAATAAAACAAAAATAAAAAAGAAAAGTGAGAAGATTGGAAAAGAGAAAAGCCGGAAACCACATCCTTTGAATTTGAAAATTGTTTTTGTTCGATACTCGTATTTAAGTAGATTTTCTGTTTTTAATTAAACAGTATTATATATTTATATCTACCGGACTGATTATTTGCGTAATAAAAATTGATCGTAAATAATCAGGCCGGTAGATATAAATATGTAATACTGTTTAATTAAAAACGGAAAATCTACTTAAATACGAATATCGAACAAAAATAATGTTCAAACAAATCATTATTATTTTTTTTAATCATTTCACCCCAAGCAAGGCATTTCACTGCCTCTATTGTGCAGGGTGTACATAAGGGAAAGTGGTGAGAAAGAGTGGTTAGATATAAGAAATGTCAGAAGAAGGGTGATAGACGGGTAAAGATGTAGATGGCAAGAGTGTTTGAGAGAATCGATGCGTGTTAGTGTGTTAGGAGGTGTCTATTGACCTTTCATTTAAACTCATGGAGATTGTAGCTGTCGGGGAAGCAAGTATGTGGAAGGAATTCCACAGGCAGGAAGTTCGAGAAAAGAAGCTGTTGGAGTAGAAATATATATATATGTATATATATATATATATATATATATACATTTTTCCCTTTTTTTTAAATACGTCATCATCTTCCTGTCATAATCCTTACCGACCAGTACGTAAACAACAATATTCTGAATTAGGTTTCCAATATTAATGTACATATAACAGAAACATCTGGCGAATGTGGCTGTTCGGAGTGTGCAACTTGTAAGCTCTATCAGTTAAGTGCCATACGTGATACACGCTTAGCCGATCATGTCTTGAAAGAGACATGACTGACTGAACAGTAGATAATACCGCATTAGATTGGCATTACTTTCTAAAAAAAATCTAAAAAAACTTATTCAGCATGGATCGAACCTGTGTCTGCGTTGTAGTTTGCTTTATTGCTCAGCCATGAAAAACGTCACAGTAATAAAAAAAGATAGGATATCTATTTTAGATACGAAGGGCCCGCTATTATAGCGAAATTGAAGTAATAGAATAATTAGATTAAAAATAAATTGTGTAGAATATATATTGTCATCCGCAGACAGATTTGTTTCGCTGTATCACAGCTCATCAGTACGGCTAGACACCCGATAGCTATTAACCCGGGATTGAAACCCGACCGAATTGGCGTCAGTCGACGATTCTATCTCTGAGCTATGGGTGCTCGGCAGAAGAATGCAGACTTTTTAGCGTATGATGTATCATACGCCATAAGCAAGAGTGCTCTAATTTATTACTGCACAAACGATGCGTAGATGCCAGAGTAGCTTCTGTTTTCTCAAAGTCTACCATTCTTTCAGAGTGCTCAATCAGGGTGTGAGAGCGTATCAGTCAGTTAAGTGCCATACAAGATACACGCTTGGGCGATCATGTCTTGAAAGAGACATGACTGACTGGGCAGAAGATTATACCACATTAGGTTGCCATTACTTTCTGCGGTAGACTGCTTACTAGCCAAGGCTATAGAACCCAATCTGTCCTGTTATTTAACCCATAACTGGAGGGAAGAGGCGGATTAATACATTTCCCAAGGATATATGTGCGTAAGTGAATGCAAGGAATTCAAGTGGAATTTGAACTCGGCTCTTCGATTTCTCGTTCCGACCGGATATCCAGTGCGCCACACCGCACATCACTAATAGGTGTAGACAATCTTAATAGTATCTGAAGTTCTATAGAGCAGAACTTATCATAGTTTCGTGAATAAGTTTGAGAAATATAATTTTCTTCTTATTTCCTCAAGAAAACCTTTATTTTCTATTTCTTTCACTCTTAGTAACCGCTTGCATCTTTGTAAATGTGTCGCTTTACTAGCAGCATAGCCCGGCGTTGCTCGGGTGTAATGAAAACTTTAAAACTAATCTATGGTCCTGGAGCTCAGACTCAGCCTAAAGAATATTTGTGTGAAGTTTGGTCAGAATCGGATAAAAATTGTGGATTTGTATAAAGGACATACAAACAGATAAACAGACACACACACAAACATCTTGCCTTTTATATATATATATATATATATATATATATATATATATATATATTATCGATTTTCTGCCCTATTGTAAGAACTGCAACCTTGAAACTTCTGAATATCGTTTCTTATGTCTTTGTCTATGAGTGTATCAAATTTGATTAAAATCGGACCACTCCTTCTATAACCCGATTTTTTCGATTATCGATTTTCGATATTTATCGGAGGTACCTCGACACAAAACCTAGCTAAGAACACTCGCAGACGCTTATAGTACAACTGTGTACATTTTCAAGAAAATCGGTTCAACCGTTTCGGAGTCTATAGGTAACGGACACACATACACACAGAGAGACAAGTTCCATTTATAAATAAGTTTAGATAATCTAAAGAAATTATTATAATTAATATTATTAGTATTATTATTATTATTTTAAACGTTATATTTACTGAATGAACGTGAATTACACAACTATATGAACACATTTCATAATATAACTGCATCTACTCATAGGAAGGTTAGATCTCTGTGTTGAGCCAGAAAGTTTTTCACGCCAGAATCTGTTATGGTGCCCTTCTACGTGGAATGGATTCTTCTTCCTGCTAGAAATACTAAACGGAGTGACTTCCGAGGTTGTAGCTGTGACGTAGTTAGAGGCAGTCTAGTGACAGTCAAGACGCAGCGTAAGTATACCGTTCGGCCTTCACTTCAATCTGCTGACTACTAACACTTTACCTTGTATGTATGTTCTGTTATTCTAATAGACTGTTTAAACCCACCTTCTTTTTCCGTGACCTACTTCCGGGACAAACAGGCAACAAGAACAACAACAACAATATCTTGGCGACGAATATTTCGCTACAACAGAATCCATCTTGCACATTTATAAATCTACCATTTGTTCTTGTGTTGAATACTATTGCCACATCTGGTCGGGTGCTTCTGCTATTCATCTTCAGGTTCTTGACAAAATCCAAAGAAGTATCTACAATGTAATCGGTTCTGACTTGGCATCTCGACTTCAGTCACTTTCTCACCGACGTGACGTGGCTTCCCACTGTCTTTTCTACAAATATTTTCGGCTGCTCTGATCTTTTTTTCCTGATTCTCTGTTTGCGTGGATTTAAGCATGCTACTAGATTGGCACTTAGGTTCCGCTCTTTTGTGTTTGAAATAATTGAATGCAACCCTTACTTTGACACCAAAAATTTCTTTTCTCGCATTTACCACCTGTGGAATTTCATTACGTTTATTGACTTCCTTGATAACTACAGTCTCCAAAAATGTAAATGAAACTTCAACTGTCATCTTCTCTCTTCTTGAATTTCATTTATCTTTTATACTTTCTTCAATACTCATTGTACCCAGTTTTTTTTCTTTCTCGCTGTTACCCACTGTTCAATAGTGACAGTCTCACCTTGCCTGTAGCGAAATGATTAAAAAAATGTTCTCTTTGTTTAAATTTGAATTTGTGTTTTGTTTAATGGCATATCAGAGCTCTGTGGGTTATTTAATGCCAAAAAGGTAGGGTTTTAAAGTACTTTTTTAAATGTTCAGTTATAGTGAGAAGGTTGATTTAGTGAGATTTTGATGAAAGCTATTTTTTTATTTTAGAAAACTGAAGATGTCTTCTAGTTTTGTGTCCAAAATGTGTAATAATAATTTCTTTCTTCAAAAATGTGTTCAGAAAAGTATTGTTGGTAATATTTTTCTTTCAAAAATGTATATTTTTCTATAAAAGTATATTTTTAAGTATATATTTCTATCAAAGTATTCCATAGTGTTTTGACCCCAGTTTAGGAGATAACTATTTGCCCATAACTCGGACCATAACAGGTGCTACCACTCCGGGTCAGGGTGGACCTGAGAATAACAGCAATTAAGAGGTGGTTCCATGCTCCTCTCAACATCCCAATCAGAGGCCTTGCTGCCGGATGCACTTTACCGTCATACTCAGGACCTAGTCTTTTTGTATAAAAGAATAAACCTTATCTGGGATCTTCTCTTTAGCCGTTCTTTATGTTTGGTTTGGTTTGTATTTTTTTAAATATTCTGAAAAACTATTAGAGACAATTAATATCATCTACATATATTACGTATAACCAACATGGCTTCGGTAAAATTGGACGTCTTCATGCTACATTGCTAAACGAAAGAACGTCTCTGTGCATTTTACTAGAATTATCCCTTCAAAACTTTGCGACCACGTCTTCTTTCTGATTATGAAGTGTGTGAAGGCTGATCTGCCTAAAGCTGTATATTGTTCTGCCTATCATATTTTAGGCAATCAAATTCAGAAATATAAGGAGATTTCTCTTATTTCATCATCAAACGTTGTTGTTGTTTTTTTCTTCTTCCCTCTACCACGATTTTTTTAAAAAGGGTTCCCCTGCCCAATCCACCCGTAACTGCCGCTGTTGGGGCCCCTTAATTTCGTCAGATTCTTTTTCGGCACTGCCGACTTTATTCATTTGCTAACGAGGCGAGAAATTTAAATGACTAATTACTGCGCGGGAAAACGACTATTAAAATGGCCGATATTTCTTTTGATGGGGCTTCCGTTTTCTTTTTCACACTTCCTTTCACTGTTTGAATTTTTCTGTTTTATACACACACACACACACACACACACACACGCACACACACACACACACACATGTGTCTTTTAGGAAGGTATATCTTTTTCATTCGTTTTATCAATCATATATCTCTGCATGTTTCCTGTAAATTCTCTTTTAACTTTCTCTCTATTTTTCTCATTCCATATCTTATCCTTTGAATTTTCTCCTCTTCCTGTTCTCTCGCTGTCTGTTTTTCTTTCTCTCTCCCTCTCTTTCTCTCTCTCATATATATATATATATATATATATATGTTCACATCTGAGTTCAGTCAGGTTACATCTATGTAATTCTACATGCATTTTTCCTTCTCTCTCTCTCTCTATATATATATATATATATATATATATATTATTATTATTATTATTCAGTCAGTTAAGTGCCATACGTGATACACACTTGGGCGATCATGTCTCGAAAGAGACATGACTGACTGGGCAGACGATTATCCCGCAGTAGGTTGCCATTGCTTTCTGCGTTAGACTGGTTGCCGACCAAGGCTATAGAAGCCAATCTGTCCTGCTATTTAACCCATAACTGGAAGGAAGAGACGGATTAATACCTTTCCTAAGGGTATTTGTGCGTAAGTGAATACAATGGATTCAGCTGGAATTCGAACTCGGTTCCCATTTTTTCGTTTCGAGCCGATATCCACTGGACCACAACGCACATATTATTAACAAGTTATTGGTCAGATTTAAATTGGACATGTATAGAGTTGTGTTAAAACGCCTGAAGATACCAAAAGTTTGAAACCAAGTTTGCGTAATCGACTGATTGATCTTTATATATATATATATATATATATATATATATATATATATATATATTAAACACGTTGGTATAAACGATAGAGACAACTTTGTTTTGTATATTTTCTTTTGTATTTTCTCATATTTTTTAATGGGGCTTTTTATTTCCGAATTATATTTATGTAAAAATTGTCCAAAGGTTATCCGAGTACTTTCGAACGTCATCGTTCATCATCAGGGTTAACATTACATTTTAAACCTCAAAAATTGCCTTGTAGCAGGAAAAGTGTTACGATATTTTGAAGAAACCAAATAAACGTTGAGAAATATTTCAAAAAATTCAAGGAAAATTATAATGTAAACAACATGCACGCGTGAAGATATGTGATCCCGTAGATGCGTGAATTATCGATAATATGGAATATTTGGGTTGTTAAAGATTTTAAATGCCGTAAAAACACGTTTGGGAATTTAAACTTCGAGGTATAATCTTTGGACAATTTTTATATAAATATAATTCGGAAATAAAAAGCCTCATGAGAAAAAGTTGAGAAAATATAAAAGTTATCTCTATCGTTTAACACATCGTGATTAAAAGAAAAGATGCTGTCAAAATATACACACTTTAATATAAATATACATTGTGTGTGTGTGTGTGTATCTTTATCTATCTATCTATCTATCTATCTATCTATCTATCTATCTATCTATCTATCTATCTATCTTTTTTTAGCATTCCCTTTATCTATCTATCTATCTATCTATCTATCTATCTATCTATCTATCTATTTTCATTTCTTTATCTATCTATCTATCTATCTATCTATCTATCTATCTATCTGTCTATCTATCTTAGCATCTATCTATCTATCTATCTATCTATCTATCTATCTATCTATCTATTTTAGTTTATCTATCTATCTATCTATCTATCTATCTATCTATCTATCTATCTATCTATCTATCTATTTTAGCATTTCCCTTTATCTATCTATCTATCTATCTATCTATCTATCTATCTATCTATCTATTTTAGCATTTCCCTTTATCTATCTATCTATCTATCTATCTATCTATCTATATCTATCTATCTATTTTAGCATTTCCCTTTATCTATCTATCTATCTATCTATCTATCTATCTATCTATCTATCTATCAATCTATCTATCTATTTTAGTTTATTTCCCTTTATCTATCTATCTATCTATCTATCTATCTATCTATTTTAGCACCCTTTATCTATCTATCTATCTATCTATCTATCTATCTATCTATCTATCTATCTATCTATCTATCTATTTTAGCATTTCCCTTTATCTATCTATCTATCTATCTATCTATCTATCTATCTATCTATCTATCTATCTATCTATTCGATATCCAAGTCTATTTACCATCCAGCATCACAAATCTTGACTTCCAGAGCCAAATGCCAGACTCTACAACATGGCCGTTTTTGAAAGTAAGTAATTCACTATATCCTTTTTTGTTTCATCTTTATCACATAAAATCAAATGAAGAGGAAGGTGTCTTATCCCACCATGGAACTCAACCTCGAGCGTAAGAGAAATGAGCCAATATGTGAACCTCGCTCGGGCATTTTGAAACTTTTGGAAGTACGCTGTAATTACTGTGATAAAATAATTATCGGACACGATAGAAATACTGGAAGAATTGAAACGATTAAGACACCACTTTTTTTCATCAGTGTTCGTCTCATACAAAGACCAAGAGATTCTAGTGAGGATTACAAAACGATACTGTTGTAAGGGCGTACAGGGTGGAGAAATACCTGCATGTTATGAGGACACGTAGGATAGATAAATTTGATCCTCGTAATAATCGAAGAGTAATATTTAAGAAGTCTGTTCTGAATTCTCATATCTGTCTAAGGAGACCTCCTTTTCACCGATGAAATATGAAGATTTACATTATTTACATTTTTCGGACTGTTGTCCTTTATTGCCATGTTTACGATGTTTCGGCCGTTGTAACCTCCGACCTTCTTAAGGTGCTAAGAATTTTGAAGTGATTTCTTTATTTTGATTACTGGGGTATATCATTCTCATTCCATCAGCGATGCCACTTCCAGATTTCATGTAGTTATCTCCCGTCAACTCAACTCTCTAAGTTTTTTGTTCACCATTGCTGTAGCCAGGCATTGAACTTACAACTCTGTGAGTCAAAACTTGAATTAACCAACGCCTATATCGACTGGATCATGTGTTCTTGTGCACCTGAATAAGGCCGGTGCACACAACGGCTAAATAACTAAGATATCCGGAAGTGGCGTGGTTCATGGAGCGAGAACAATATACCCAGTGATCGAAATAAAGAGTTCGGTTAGAAATTTCAATCATCTGAAAAAGGTCAGAGCGTACAACGGTTGAAACGATGTTGATATGAATATGGCAATAAAGATGAGGACAACAGTCCGAGAAGTTTTAATAATGTAAATAAAACCTCATCTCAGAAATATAGAAAAATGCTGAAAGGAATGAGGATGAATCGATTCAGCATACCTAACATGGTTCTAGCACTGGTGAATATCTTGAGAATGAATCTCAGGTTTGTTATACAAGGTTATTGAATAGTAACCATATCTGTTCTTTCCTTATTCTTAAAGAAATCCAAGTTGCTACTTTCAAAATGGATGAAACCAAATTCAATCAAAGGAAAAAATTGTAAATGTTTGAGAAAGTTTTAGTAGACAATGTGTCAACGAACTCTGTAGAGAAATTTCAATAGAGAAAGATGCCGTCCAAAAGCTAAAAAGTATTAAGAAACCGGATAATTCCGTTTGAAACAAAAATTGCTGAACTGTTAAAGTCACTTATGCGCAGCATCAGAAGAATAAAGCTTCTAAATGAAGAAAGAAGGCTTAGAAAATTTGACACTCATAGGACATATTGAAGCAAAGCAGACAGAGAAAAACATCGCATGATCATGCTAACGAACTTGTGTAAATAGTTATGTAGCGATATCAGTTTTTGTTGATACACTGTGAAAAAAAAATCTACAGAATGTTGCAGATATCGTTTTGACAGTTATCGACTTGACAAAGAAGGTTAGCTGAGTGAGACGGATCTTCCTGTAACCAGACCAACCGACCCTGACAAAAAATGGTCAGCTGAGTGGAGAAAACTAAAAACCAGATCAACAGGCCGTGGGATTTTGATGAAAGACTTTTTAAACGAAATCTGATAAGACAAAGAATTTGTGTTCTTTATGAGACAGTCGTCCCTAACAGCCTAAATCAGAGAAACACTCGCTTGACATGCAAAAGCTAGTTAGATAGTTCACTCCTCATGTTTTTTCTCGTGCGTCTACAGAAAGATACGACCAGCAACTGTTTTCATTTTATTAAGCCACGAAAGTTCAAGTGTAAGAAGGGGCACACTGTAAAGGAATCTGGTGTAGCCTGGGCTGCAAAGCTAGCAGAGCAGGGATTAGGAGAGTTAGGAAAAATTTACAAAATTTACTAAGACCTACAAAGGACAGAAATCATTCTGAAGAGAGGAGATAGATAGATAGATAGATAGATAGATAGATAGATAGATAGATAGATAGATAGATAGATAGATAATGAACAGATTCAGATAGATAGATAGATAGATAGATAGATAGATAGATAGATAGATAGATAGATAGATAATGAACAGATTCAGATAGATAGATAGATAGATAGATAGATAGATAGATAGATAGATAGATAGATAGATAATGAACAGATTCAGATAGATAGATAGATAGATAGATAGATAGATAGATAGATAGATAGATAGATAGATAATGAACAGATTCAGATAGATAGATAGATAGATAGATAGATAGATAGATAGATAGATAATGAACAGATTCAGATAGATAGATAGATAGATAGATAGATAGATAGATAGATAATGAACAGATTCAGATAGATAGATAGATAGATAGATAGATAGATAGATAATGAACAGACAGATAGATAGATAGATAGATAGATAGATAGATAGATAGATAGATAGATAGATAGATAGATAGATAGATAGATAATGAACAGATAGATAGATAGATAGATAGATAGATAGATAGATAGATAGATAGATAGATAGATAATGAACAGATTCAGATAGATAGATAGATAGATAGATAGATAGATAGATAGATAGATAGATAGATAATGAACAGATTCAGATAGATAGATAGATAGATAGATAGATAGATAGATAGATAGATAGATAGATAGATAGATAGATAGATAGATAGATAGATAGATAGATAGATAGATAATGAACAGATAGATAGATAGATAGATAGATAGATAGATAGATAGATAGATAGATAGATAATGAACAGATAGATAGATAGATAGATAGATAGATAGATAGATAGATAGATAGATAGATAGATAATGAACAGATAGATAGATAGATAGATAGATAGATAGATAGATAGATAGATAGATAATGAACAGACAGATAGATAGATAGATAGATAGATAGATAGATAGATAGATAGATAGATAATGAACAGATTCAGATAGATAGATAGATAGATAGATAGATAGATAGATAGATAGATAGATAGATAGATAGATAATGAACAGATTCAGATAGATAGATAGATAGATAGATAGATAGATAGATAGATAGATAGAAGAACAAGAAGAACAAGAAAAAGAAATGAATGAAAGACTAAAGAAGAAGAAGAAGAACAACAACAACAACAAGAGAAGAATGAATGAATGAATGAATAGAATAGGGTGAAGAAGGAAGAGAAAAAGAGGAAACAGGTGAATGAGATTAAAAAGATGATGAAAAGTAAGAAGAAGGAGCTATTGACTACTGTTGAGTCATTCTCTGAATGGTGTCGGGACCTGGAGGTCTCTTGCCGTCATAGTGTTGGATATTAATATGACCATACTTTCTGAAAAGTCATCTCAATAGTTTACACCTACAACTTGTTGCTGTTGCAGTGTCGATGCTCTAATCCCACTCATCTTTCATACTAACCACGTTTAACTAGGACAGTTTTTACACAAGAATTGCTACTCCGGCATGGCTGCTATCCTGAACAATACAATCTTGATATTCTGGAGTCAAGGGTCAAGAAATTTTAGATTTTATCACCTATTCTTGCATTTATATCAAACATCTCAATCATAATTACCATCTAAACAATAAACCTCTCAATTGAGTGACTCTCTAGCTATGTCAAATCGTGTGCCTTACATTCATTCGCGAGCAAATACCTTTTAGAAAGGCATAAATCTATCACTTCTCCATAAGAGGTAAATAATAGAATTTGTAATTGTGAAAATCATTGTTAACTCAAAAAGCAACAGAACGTTGACAAATTTAAAGTTATTCTTATAATCCAAAATATGTCTCAGTTTTAAATAACCCACAAAGGAGTGATAAAACGGAAAAATACAAATCTAAACTTATTTATAAATGGAACTTTGTCTGTGTGTGTATGCGTCTGTGTGTGTGTTTGTCCGTTACCTATAGACTCCGAAACGGTTGAACCGATTTTCTTGAAAATTTATACAGTTGTACTGTAAGCGTCTGCGATTGTTCTTAGCTAGGTTTTGTGTCGAGGTATCCCCGATAAATATCGAAAATCGATAATCGATCAAATCGGGTTATAGAAGGAGTGGTCCGATTTTAATCAAATTTTATAAACTCATAGACAAAGATATAAGAAATGATATTCAGAAGTTTCAAGGTAGCAGTTCTTACAATAGTGCAGAAAATCGATAATATATATATATATATATATATATATATAAAAGGTAAGATGTTTGTGTGTGTGTGTATGTTTATCTGTCTGTATGTCCTTTATACAAATCCACAATTTTTATCCGATTCTCACCAAACTTCACACAAATATTCTTTAGGTTGAGTCTGGGCTCCAGGACCATGGATTAGTTCTAAAGCTTTCATTACACCCGAGCAACGCCGGTCTGTACTGCTAGTTTCTTAATAAATAAAATTACATTTAATTAACAGATGGCTAAAAATGGCGTTATAGCACTGATTTTAGTAATTTCAAAGCAACCTCTTCTTTCCAGTCAATTTAAATTCATTCTGAAATGGTTTGATTATTAGAAATATTAAATTTCAATTATTATCTTGAAATTAAAACTAAAATAAAAACTTCAAGAAAGATTCTTTCCATTTTTTACACCTAGATAAGATAATCCGCAGTATGTTGCCATTACATTCTGGGGTAGACTGGTTGCCAGCCAAGGCTATGAAACCCAATCTGTCCTCTTATTTAACCCATAACTGAAGAAAAAGACAAGTTAATACCTTTCCCAATGGTTTTTGCACGTAAGTGAATGCAAGGAATTTAACTGGAATTCGAACTCGGCTTCCCGATTTCTGTGCGTTGTGGTGTAGTGGCTCGAAACGACAAATCAGGGAGTTCGAATTCCATTTGAATTCATTGTATACACTTACGCGTAAATACCCCTGGGAAATGTATTAATTCGTCTCTTTCCCCTGTTATGGGTTAAATAACAGGACAGATTAGCTTCCATAGCCTTGGCTGGCAACCAGTCTACTACAGAAAGTAATGCCAAACTACTGCGGGATAATCTTCTGTCCAGTCAGTCATGTCTCGAAAGAGACATGATCACCCAAGCGTGTATTACGTATGGCACTTAACTGACTGACTGAATGTGATTCCTGTCGGGGTAACTAAATAAGAGTACTTTGGAGATAGTATAACAGGAGAATAATAGAATAATGAATTCCGACACGGGTTGAGGTAACTGACGAGCCGAGTTCGAGATGCAGTTGAACTCATTGCATTCACTTTCGTGTTAATATCCTTGGGAATAATATGAATCACCACACTTGCTATGGGTAAACCGTAATACATACTGGTTATTGCACGATGTTCTGCCAACTATTCTAGAGGAAAGAACACAATGATTTTAAAAGAGTATGTAGCCCCAGCGAAGTACATAATTATCCTTCGACGTCAACACGTCTAAGAGAAAGAAAAAAAATTCAAAACTATATGTTGCTCTGGTGAAGCACATATTTACCCTTGGCTTGAAACTGGTCCAGGAGAAAGAAAACGCGAAACTCAAAACGGTACGTAGTCCTGGCGAAGCACATACTTATCCTTGGCTGGCATCAGGTCTAGGAGAAAGAAAACACTGAATTCTAAATTATATGTAACTCTCGCAATGTATATGTATATCCTTGCCTATCAACAGGTCTAAGACATTGTACATTTTCAAGAAAATCGGTTCAGCCGTTTTGGAGTCTATAGGTAACGGATACACACACTCACAAACACACACACACAGACAAAGTTTCATTTATAAATAAATTTAGATCTTCCAAAAATTTAATATACTTTTCTGAAACTTTCTTTGACGAATATTAACTGATTTTATTTTTCATTAATTTGATTTATGTCCCTCCAAAAAATTTTCTAAAAATAGAGCATGAAGGAAAAAGCTTCAAACTTGGGAAAAATAAATGTTTTACCATCGAAATGTTTGTTATTATTAAGAGAAAAAATATTTTATTAAATTTTTAAATGCTTTTTAGCACGTTCGAAATTTTGTTGTTTTCTTAGCGTCTTTTTGCGATAAAAAGCGAATTCACTTCTGGTAGTCATGAGTTATCTCCCTTTGATTTAACTGTGTGAATCATTTGTTCCCCACTGCCGCAGCCTGGTATTGACGTTGGTTAGTTCCAATGACTTGACCCAAAGAGTTGTGAGTTCAATGCCAGGCTACAGCAGTGGTGAACAAATAACTTAGAGAGTTAAGTTAAAGGGAGATAACTCATGACTGTAAATAGTGGGTTTGCACAAGGAATCAGAACGATATAACCCAGCAATCGTAAAAAACGAATTGTATGGAAAATTCTTGTAAAAGTCAAATAACTGTCAGATTTTAATGAAATTTTCAGGACTTATTCACAAATTAATTGAATTCTTAAAAAAGTATCTTGGTTAAAAGATTTTTATTGTGAACGTCACAAAATAGTTTTATTTTTTAACCCCTGCTTAATCTTATGAAATTTCATTAAATTAAAACTGGGTAATATTCGTATTTATATAAATTTTTAGAAAATTTAAATCATCAATTCTTTCTTGGCAAATGTTCTGAAACGTAAAACAAAAAATGGAACAAAATTATGATATTATTAAATTAAAAAAGCTTTTAACTGCTTGTATAAAAATGTATATATTGAGGACACTAATATTTTAAGAAAAAAATGCGCGGAATAATGAATTTTTACAAAAATTGTTTTTATTAAACGTCACAATCGTTCCTCCCGCCCATTAACATGGATCAGGCTTCTCTCCCTGAAATAAAACACTGCGCCTCCTCGGATTAACTCTCACATCAGAACTCAAGTGGAATAACTACATAGAATCCATAGCTAAATCCGCTGCTGAGAAAGTCGGCTCTCTGTGTACGGCTAGGAAGTTTTTCCCGTCCGAAACAATCCTGCACATATACAAATCTGCAAATCTACCATCCGCCCGTGCATTGAATATTGCTGCCATATCTGGTCGGGTGCTCCTGCTATCTACCAAGGTGTCCTCGATCAAATCCAACGGAGAATCTGTAATGTGATCGATACCGACTTGATAGCTAGGATACAGTTGCTTTCTCACCAACGCAGTGTGGCTTCCCTGTGTCTCTTCTACAAATACTTTCACGGCTTCTGCTCCGATGAACTTAGCTCACTGGTAACCCCTATCTATGAATTTCCTTGAACCACAAGATTAGCAACTAGATCCCACTCTTTTACTGTGAAACTGATAAATTGTAAATGCAAATTCTACTCCATCAGCTTCTTTTCTCGCACTTGCCTGTGGAATTCCCTTCCGCATACTTGCTTTCTCGACAGCTATAATTTCCAAGAATTTAAATGTAAAGTCAATAGTCATCTCCTGTCTCACTAACTTACATCCTCTCTCTCATGCTTTTTTCTTCGTCCACTTCACTCTCATCAGTATTGTTTTCCTTCTCATACTCTCTTCCTGGCACCCCCTGTAACCTGTCACTCTTTCTCATAACATTCCTCCTATGTAACCCCCTGCACGACAGTAGCAGTAAAATGCCTTGCTTGGGGCCACACGATTATAAAAAAAGAAATTAATTAGAGAAAATTATTATGTTTTAAATATTTTAAAATTTCTGTATGTTTTGATGATATTATTAAGTGAAAACTTTATCTATTTCTTTAAGACAATCAAATATGTCCCGCACTGTTTCCTTCTGTCTCTCTTTTCTCTATCTATCCTGTTGTTACCAGATTCTTCAAGCCCTCCTTCCTCAAAAGCTTCAACTGTCTCTTTTTGATGTTAATATAGGAGGACAGATATCACATAACAATCCAGAATACATGAATTTGCTCTAGCAACAAGATTAGCAACTAGGTCCCACTCTTTTATTGTGAAACCAATGAATTGTCAATGCAAGTCTACTCCATCAGCTTCTTCTCTCGCACTTTCCGCCTGTGGAATTCCCTCCTGTTTACTTGCTTTCCTGACAGCTACAATCTTCAAGAATTCAAATGTAAAGTCAATAGTCATATACTATCTCACTAACTTGCTTCCTCTCTCTCTCTCACACTTCTTTCTACGTCCACTTCATTCTCATCAGTATTTTCATCCTTCTCCTACCCTCTTTTTGACACCCCCTGTAGCCTGTCACTCTTTCTCATAACTTTCCTCCTATGTAACCTCCTGCTCAACAGTGGCAGTAAAATGCCTTGCTTGGAGTGACACGATTATAAAAAAAGAAAAAAGTACTATCTTCTTTGATTTTAGCAAAATTTTCCTGTCTCTTAATACTCTACTCAGCTTCTGGAATGCGTCCTTGGTCATACCAATACGCCCTCAGATATCAGTATCGCACTTTCCGTCCTCTGTCAGAACACTTTCCAGGTATTTAAATTTTCTATAACGATTTGGTTTTAATTGACCTGCAATTGGCATTTTGGGCTCTTCTTTTTACTGATGATCGTGCACTCATTTTTATTGTATCTCTCCTGTTTTTGCTAATGACCCTGCCCTCATTTTTTCTTGTAGCTTATGTTTAGTCCTTTCTTTTCGCTTTCTTTAACTGAATTTTGTAGGAGGTCTTGTACTTTGTTTTCCGTGTCCATATTCAACACTGTATCATCTGCATAGTGCTAAACTGTAAAGTCTGTCAACGAATATAACATAGAATGATGGACAATTTCCTGAAAGATGAAGAAGAGACATGAGGCAATAGAGATAGGGTCTTACAGAAGGATGATGAGAATATAATTTTTTTATAATCATTTCATTCCAAGAAAGGCAGTTTTACTGTCACTGTTGCGCAGGGGTGTTACATAGGGAAAAGTGATGAGAAAGAGAGGTTAGTTATAGGGGATGTCTGGAGGGGGGTAATAGACGGATGGATGTGGTTTAGTGAGATAGGAGATATCCATTGAGCTTACATTTAAATTCCTGGAGATTTTAGCTGTCGGGGAAGTAAGTATATGGAATGGAATTCCCCTGGCGGGATGTGCGAGAAAAGAAACTGTTAGAGTAGAAATTGGGGTTACATTTTATCGGTTTCATTGTAAAAGGGTGGCATCTAGTTGCTAATCTAGTAGCTCGTGTAAATTCATAACTAGGGGGAACCAGTAAGCTACGTTAATTGGATCAGAAGCCGTGAAAGAGGCACAGGGAAGCCACATCTCGCTGGTGAGAGAGCGACTGCAGAAGAGCTGACAAGTCGGTATCGATCACATTACAGATTCTCCGTTGAATTTTGTCATGGCCGGATCATGTGAGTAATGAGGAGGTTTTAAGAAAAATGGAAGCAAAACTTTCTTCAAATGAGCTAAACTTACCATTTGGGTGTGGAATGACAATAAATAGATAAAAAGAACAGACGTTTGAAAAATTTGACATTTGACAAAAATTAAGATTGACAAATAATTTACATGAGTCAGCATTTTAATTGAGATTGCAGAATGAAATATTAAATAAGAAATATGAATGGAAGCATGTGTGAATGAGTTCGTAGAAAGAAGATTACGAATAAGAATAAAGAATACGAGAATAAGTATTATAATTAATAGTGAAAAGAATAGCAAAATATTTATTCTTTATAAAAAAGAGAAAAGAAGCCAGCAAAGTAATTTAATAATAATAATAATAATAATGATAATAATAATAATAATAAACTGGACTCTAAACGACATCAGGCGAATGGATGCTAAAACAAGAAAGCTTCTTTCTAAGCATAAGATGCATCATCCAAAGGCTGATGTAGATCGTCTATACATACCCCGTAAAGAAGGTGGAAGAGGTCTTATTCAGCTGGAATTGTCATACAAGACAACAACTATTGGCTTACTAACATACATAGAAACAACAAAGGATTGGATGTTACAACATGAAGAAAGAAAGAAAAAATATTCAATAATAAAAGAAGGCAGTAAATTCAAACAATATTTACAGTTAGTAGATTCTGTAGAAAAGCAAAACAGTAGCCAAGAACCAACTATTGCGGCAAAAAATATGAAAATGAAAGCCAAAGATAAAGCTCTTGAAAAGATGAAACAGCGCTGGCAAGACAAACCTCTGTATGGCCAATATCCAGTACGTGCCAATAAATCCAATGTTGATAAAGTTAATACTCATCGATGGTTACGTGCATCTGGATTAAAGTCTGAAACTGAAGGATTTATACTTGCAGCACAAGACCAAAGTCTTTTCACGAGAAACTTTCAGGCAAATATTATGCATAATAATATGGATCCAAAATGCAGGTTTTGTGATAAACACCAAGAAACAATAGACCACCTAATCTCAGGCTGTTCTGTGCTTGCCCCAAACGAATATAAAAATCGCCACGATAGAGTTGGGCAATATTTACATTGGGCAATGTGCAAACATTATGGAAAAGCTGTAAACAAACACTGGTATGAACATCATCCAGCACCGGTTACAGAAATAGAAGATGTAACCATTCTATGGGATTACACCATCTACACAGACAGAAAAATTGAAGCAAACAGGCCAGACATTATTGTTAAAAACCAGAAGGAGAAAACTTGTCTATTAATTGATATGGCTTGTCCAGCGGATTGTAACATAGCAATCAAAGAATTTCAAAAACTGTCAAAATATAAAGACCTGGAAATTGAAATAGAAAAAATGTGGAAATTGAAAACAAGAGTTGTGCCAGTGATAGTAGGTGCACTTGGAATGATAAAAAATGGAACAAAACAACACATTGAAAGAATCCCTGGAAAACCCAGCTTAAGAGATATACAAAAAATTGTCTTATTAAGTACAGCCCACACACTAAGGAAAACTTTATCTATGTAATGCTGGGGATGATAGGGAAGATAGAAAAACATGAAATGAAGCCATAACAACACGCCACTACCTGCCTTAGGTCTCCCCGCAGACTTGGTTGGTAGTGAGACCAAAGCAGAAATCGAAATAGGATGAAAAATGACATCATAATAATAATAATAATGTGCATTATTAATTTTTTAATATAAATATAGAATAAAAAACGAATAAGAACATTGCAGAACAATATTTTTTATAATAATAAAGAATAAATAAACGAATAACCTTTATGTAGAATAATTATTTTAATTAAATGTAAGGAATAAATAAACGAACAAGAACATTATAGAATAAGTATTCTTAATAAGAATAAATAAACGAATAACCTTTATGTAGAATAAGTATTTTAATTACATGTAAGGAATAAATAAACGAACAAGAACATTATAGAATAAGTATTCTTAATAAGAATAAATAAACGAATAACCTTTATGTAGAATAAGTATTTTAATTACATGTAAGGAATAAATAAACGAACAAGAACATTATAGAATAAGTATTCTTAATAAGAATAAATAAACGAATAACCTTTATGTAGAATAAGTATTTTAATTACATGTAAGGAATAAATAAACGAACAAGAACATTATAGAATAAGTATTCTTAATAAGAATAAATAAACGAATAACCTTTATGTAGAATAAGTATTTTAATTACATGTAAGGAATAAATAAACGAACAAGAACATTATAGAATAAGTATTCTTAATAAGAATAAATAAACGAATAACCTTTATGTAGAATAAGTATTTGAATTACATGTAAGGAATAAATGAACGAACAAGAACATTATAGAATAAGTATTCTTAATAAGAATAAATAAACGAATAACCTTTATGTAGAATAAGTATTTTAATTACATGTAAGGAATAAATAAACGAACAAGAACATTATAGAATAAGTATTCTTAATAAGAATAAATAAACGAATAACCTTTATGTAGAATAAGTATTTTAATTACATGTAAGGAATAAATAAACGAACAAGAACATTATAGAATAAGTATTCTTAATAAGAATAAATAAACGAATAACCTTTATGTAGAATAAGTATTTTAATTACATGTAAGGAATAAATAAACGAACAAGAACATTATAGAATAAGTATTCTTAATAAGAATAAATAAACGAATAACCTTTATGTAGAATAAGTATTTGAATTACATGTAAGGAATAAATAAACGAACAAGAACATTATAGAATAAGTATTCTTAATAAGAATAAATAAACGAATAACCTTTATGTAGAATAAGTATTTTAATTACATGTAAGGAATAAATAAACGAACAAGAACATTATAGAATAAGTATTCTTAATAAGAATAAATAAACGAATAACCTTTATGTAGAATAAGTATTTTAATTACATGTAAGGAATAAATAAACGAACAAGAACATTATAGAATAAGTATTCTTAATAAGAATAAAGAAAAAATAGACAAATAAATAGATTCTAGAATATTTGTTCATTATAATAAATAAAAATTAAATGTGAATATATCAGTTTAGCATAATTATTCTTATTAAGAACAAATAAAGCAAGAACATTTTCAATAAGTATTCTCTGTGTAGGGCCAGGAAGTTTTTTTGCGCCTGAATCCATCTTGCACATATACAAATCAACCATCCATCCTTGCACAGAATACTGCTGTCATATATGGTCAGGCGCCCCTGCTGTTCATCTCAGTGTTCTCGACAGGCTCCAAAGGATGGGGCTTCCCCCTCTCTATTCTACAAATAAATTTATGGCTTCTTCTCCGACAAACTTAAGTCACTGGTGCCGCCGCCACAAGAATTTACTCGTGCAACCAGACTGGCAACAAGGTCCCATCCATTTACAGTTAGATCAACCAAATGCAGCCGACAATTCTACTCCATCAGCTTCTTTTATCGCGCTTTCCGCCTGTGGAACTCTCTTCCATATACATGCTTTCCTGACGGCTACAACCTCCAGGAATTTAAATGCAATGTCAATACCCATCTCTTGACTCCTGTTTTTTCTACATTACCCTGTATGTTCTTTTCATTTCTCTCTACCTTCACAACTCTCTTCACACCTGTGTTTCCACATCTTGACCTTTCTCTGACACCCCCTGTAACTGGTACGTCTTTGTCCTCACTGTCCTCTTGACTAGACTTACTCTTATGTAGCCCCCTGCGCATCATTGGCGGTACCGCCTTTCTTGGGGTGAAGCGATTAAAACATTCTTCGTAAGAAAAAGAAAGGGTAAAAATAACGATTAAACGATTGAAAAAGGGCACTAACCAAAAAAAAAAAAGAAAAAAAAAAAAAAGAAAAAAAAAGAAAAAAAACAAAAAAAGAAAAAAGGAATAAGAAAAAACAAATGAAATTCTTACCAGTCAATTTAAATTACTTTTTAAAATGTAGTAAGTTATTTTGCCGACAGGACATGATAAATTTAATCTTTTAGTTTGAAATTGTAATTAAAAAAAAGATTTTTAAAAAATTTTCATTCTTAAAATTTCATTTTAAACACTGAGTATTGCGCTTTTTGTGGAGACCCCGAAATCTACTTGAAAGCATATATCTAAATCTAAACTTATTTATAAATGGAACTTTGTCTGTGTGTGTGTGTGTGTGTGTATGTATGTGTGTGTGTGTATGTGCGTGTGTGTGTGTATGTGTGTGTGTATGTGTATGTGTGTGTGTGTATGTGTCTGTGTGTGTGTGTGTCTGTGTGTGTGTGTGTGTGTATATGTGTGTGTGTGTGTGTGTGTGCGTGTGTGTGTATGTGTATGTGTGTGTGTGTGTCTGTGTGTGTGTGTGTGTGTGCGTATGTGTGTGTGTGTGTGTGTGTCCGTTACCTATAGACTCCAAAACGGTTGAACCGATTTTCTTGAAAATTTACACAGTTGTACTATAAGCGTCTGCGAGTGTTCTTAGCTAGGTTTTGTGTCGAGGTACACCCGATAAATATCGAAAATCGATAATCGAAAAAATCGGGTTATAGAAGCAGTGGTCTAATTTTAATCAAATTTGATACACTCATAAACAAAGACATAAGAAAAGATATTCAGAAGTTTCAAGGTTGCAGTTCTTACAATAGTGCAGAAAATCGATAATATATATATATATAAATAGCAAGATACCGGGTCTGATCAAAATCAGTTTTTCAGCCCTTTTATTTTAGTTTTTGCTTCGGGTTTGGCTCTAAGTAGGTACAGTTGTAGTTCATAGCCTCAGCCATGATACCATTTACTCAAAGGACTTATTTAGCCCTCAAAATTCAGTTTACGATGAAAAAAACTTATTTGATATCGATACCAGCAAATCAAAATTTGACTTACATCCATTCATTTTTCTTTCTGTCTAGAGTTTCGCTTTAACTGGAAACAACTATTGCTTTTTAGTCTTTCGTGTCAACGTCCAAGGAGTCTGAGCTCCAGGACCATGGATTAGTTTTAAAGCTTTTATTACACCCGAGCAACGCCGGTCTATACTGCTAGCATATATATATAACGGTTAAGTGCCATACGTAATACACACTTGCGTGAAAATGTCCCTTTAAAGACATGATTGACTAGGCAAAAGGATTTCCCGCAGTAGATTGCCATTACATTGTGCGGTAGAGCGGTTGTTAAACATGGATCTAGAACCAAAGCTGTCCTGCTATTCAACTCAGAGCCAGAAGAAGAGATGTATTACTAGCTTTCTCAAGGGTCAGTCAGTTAGTTAGTAAAGTACCATTGGGCGATCATGTCTCGAAAGAGACATGACTAAATAGGCAGAAGATTATCTTGCAGTAGATTGTCATTACTTTCTGCGGTAGACTGGTTGCCAGCCAAGGCTATAGAACCAAATCTGTCCCGTTATTTAACCTATTACTGGGGGGAAAAGACTGATTATTACCTTTCTCACGTGTATATCAATAAGCCAATACCGACATTACAACACAACGCACATCTCAGTCAGTTAATTGCCATACGTGATACACGCTTGGGCGATCATGTCTCGAAAGAGACATGACTGACTGGGCAGAAGATTATCCCGCAGTAGGTTGCCATTACTTTCTGCGGTAGACTGGTTGCTAGCCAAGGCTGCTATTTAATCAATACGGATTAATTCCTTTTCCAAAGAAATTTGCGCGTAAGTGAATGCAACGAATTCAACTGGAATTAGAAATTGGGTCTCTGATTTTTCGTTCCGAGCTGATATTCAATGCACCACATTGTGTAATATATTACCTTGAATGGCAGTGGTAATTGATAGGTACATCCTGCCGTAGGTAAGGTCAAATAGAACAAATGTGGTTGACAGATATATCCGGCCGTAGATGACGTCAACAAAGCGACACTCTGAAAAATCAAAAATACGTGGGAGATTTAAGATTAGATAAAGTCTAGAATTTTTGGCTGAAAAGACATTGACTGGCTAATGACTCCCGACGTCACCTTCGGATGCGTGATCTTTTTCCGGCTACCCTCCTACTCTACACAAGCTCTACCGAGGAAGAATAAAAATATAAGATCATTATTTTTATAATATACGGGTTCCTTGTTGTTTGTTTGTCCAGTTTCAGCGTAATATACATTGTGTTCCCGAAATCGCGTAGCATATACTAATTTTTTTTTTCTATGTTTCAGATTTGATCTGATATCTGGTGAGAAACTAACAGTACAAGAAAGAGTTAAATCGGTTTTTATGTTTGGAAGAGATGGGGTAACATACCGCTCTGTAGCACAAGAATTCAATCGCAATCATGGTGAGCGAGAAAAACCATTGCGCCATACCATTGTTGTTTGATCAAACGCGTCTAAGAAACTGGATGAGTTGCTGACTGTGAAAGATGTGATCGACGAAAGAGTGCAACTGATGAAGAAACATCCCCCATGGTTCTGGCGAATATTGCTAGAAGCCCCGTAAAATCAGTAAGGAAAATAAACCAGCAGCTAACGATTAGCAAATCATCAGTACATCGTATTCTGAAAACACAAAAATTTCATCCGTACAAAGTGCATCTTGATAAAAAAAAATTGATATTCATATGTATTTTTATAAAAATCTGGATGAGCGCTGGGATATCTTGTACTACAATTGTAGAATATAGAAGATTTCAGAAAGAAATGAGACAAATCCAAATCAGAATAAAAACGCAAAAATGTGTAAAACGTTATTTTACGAAAAAGGTTAAGTTGAAAAAAAAAACCAAAAAAAAAAAAAAAAACGATTGACCATTGAGCCATACCACTAACTGTCGTTTGATCAAACGCTTCCATGAAACTGGATCAGTTGCTTCAGGACGTAAGCGACCATGGTTTGCCACGTCTCCCTATCCCTGATGGCTCTTAGCACGTCTTCTCCTGTTACACCATGTAACCCTCGTTCCATCATCCACCTGATTATGTTCTTCAAATATGTTATCCGTTGCTTTCCCCTGTCTTTTTCCCCGTATCTGGCCTGTTTGTATCAGGTTCTCCAAGCCCTCCTCCCTCATTGCTTGTCCCATGAACTTCAGCTGTCTCTTCCTGATCATCATCAGGATCATAATTTATCCATCACACCCAATGGTGCATAGGGCAGCAACAAAAAGTCGTTGCTGTTTCTGCAACAAACTTTTTTTACGGGGCAGGGTTGTTAGCCCTGTGCCCAACCCCCAAACTTGGAAGACCATTCTTGGTCCATTACATTTACAGCACCTGGTATTCCCAAATGGTCACCCATTAAAGTACTGACCCGGCTCTATGCTGCTTAACTTCGGTAATCGGTGCATTCAACACGATATAGCCGTCTCTTCCTGATGCTCAGTATTAATTTCCTTTTTGTTTCCTTCATTTCGAAAACCTCATCATTGCTCATATGCTCGATCTATGATATCCGCAGCATCCTTCTGTAGAACCACATTTCAGTTGCTTCAAGTTTTTCCTTCATTTTTGAACATCACAGAAAGAAATAAGACAACTCCAATTCAGAATAAAAACGCAAAAATGTGTAAAACGTAATTTTACGAAAAAGGTTAAATGAAAAAACAACCCCCCACCACCAAAAAAAAAAAAAAAAGAAATAATAGAATGACGAAAAGAAAAAAAAAGGAACCCCCCTTTTTTTTCCTAGTTGAAATGGAAAGAGGCAGCGCGGGAAAAAAATGTTCGATGTTTACGCAAGGAAGAAGTTTGTGAAAACATTTACTGGCAGAGAAGCAAAGAACTTCATGCTGGAAAGTAGGAAGAAATGGCAATGAACAGATGGTCACAGGGAGTGGAGTAGAAGAAGTAAAAAGGAGCCGCCCATCTGTGAAAGAGAACACGGGGAGGTTGAGAAACGTTGTAGATTAGAGGCTGGGGTGAAAGCGTTGATGCTGGTGACTCCGCCCCAGTTCGCCACATTTCGTTGGTTTTCCAGGCCACTGGGTTAGAAATGCTGGTAGCGTACCCACACAAGCACACTGAGCAATTAGTGTGTGTGTGTGGGGGGCGAATCCTGTTGTATAACTTTATCGTCTGTCTTAATATAGTCACACACACACACACACACACACACACACACACACACACACACACACATATATATATATATATATATTACGGAAATTAACGAAGATTAACGAAACTTGGTTATAAGCAACCGACAATTTGAAATGATTTGTTTGAACATTATTTTTGATCGATACTCGTATTTAAGTAAATGTTCTGTTTATAATAAAAAAGAATCATATATTTATTTCTACCGGCCTGATTATTTACGATAAATCTTTGTTACGAAAATGTGTGTCATTCGGCAGGATTCGACCCCCCAGCAAAAAAGGTTTCGTTTCCAAACGATTGCTTCCCCGAAGGCTACAATCTCCAGGAGTTTAAATGTAAGGTCAATAGACACCTCCTAACACACAAACCTGTTCCCATTCTATCAAGCACTCTTCCCATCTGCCTAACCCTCATCCTTGCTATCCTTACTCATCTGTCACCTTCCTCCTGACACTCCCTATGTCTAACCACTCCTTCTCTTTACCTTCCCCTATGTATCCCCATGCGCAATAGTAGCAGTGGAATGCCTTGCTTGGGGTGAGATGATTAAAAAAAAAATCTTCGTTAATTTCCGTAATATGTTTACATTTGTTGACATTACGATACATTTCAGAGCAGATATGGTTACCACGATGAACCGAAAATTGTGTTTTGTAGGCTTGATTTGAATTCATTTAGACTCATGGTTATTCGTGGTCGAGAGGTCTAAGACGTGCCAGATCACATGGTGGCTTCCCATATGTGGAGAGGAGTAGCAGGTTCATCTTCAGGGGTGTGTGTTATGGTAACAAAAAATTACTGCAAAACTGTGTTGCTAAAAATTACTGTAATTTTTTCTGCTTCAAATATATATATATATATATATATATATATAATGTGGAAAAGCTTTCATTTGACGTGTTTTGTCGTTTAGCACTTTGTCTGACTAAATGTGTTACGTTGGTGTAACTACATATACCTGCCAACGAGGGATGCTGGAAATTTTATTTTTACCATTCATTTCTCAATGTACCCAAGTACTTTCAATCTCTTTTCGTGATCATCTTCAGGGGTATGAGTTATGGTATAAAAAATAACCGCAAAACTGTGTTGGTAAAAATTACTGTAATTTTTTTTTCTGCGTCAAAGATATATATATATCGTTATCTCATATATATATATATATATATATATATATATATATATATATATATATATATATATATATGTCAGCTTCATAGCCCGGCGTTGACCGTGCAACGCAGGCCATTTTAGTAGTAGGAGAAGATGCCACTTTTTTTTTTACATATTTTGTTTTTGTTTAAAAAAACACTTTTTTAAAAAATATTTCTTTTGTTTCAAAATTACGGGGAAAAATATTCACATTTTTTGTTGACTAAATGAATTTTTAAAACGTTGGAATAAAAATTAAATATAAAGGTTATTTTTTTTTAATAAAAAATATTTTAGTCGCGTTTGACACGTGTGATTTGATTTCTGTGACGTAATTCAGTAAACATCTTCGAACTTAAATGTTTTACGGAGCAAATGTAAACAATTTTGTCTCTTGTGCGAAAGGGAAAATTGCTGAACTTAAACTCAAAAAGGATGTGTCGACCTGGCGTCCCTGTAGATATGTGTCCCTAGAAATTTTGAATGGCGTAGCTTAAAAAATGTAGGCGTGCATAGGGAACAGTCACACACAGACTCACAGATTGCCTTATATATATATATATATATATATATATATATATATAATGGGGTGTGACTATATATGCCTGCAAACGCGGGATGTTGTGCACTTTTTTGCAAAGGTGGTTTGGTATTTGTGCCAGCTTTAGTCAAGACTTTTCTATTCGTCTTCATATTTTTGGTATCTTCTTTTTCTTCTAGGTGTCTTGTCCTTTCAGGACGTAGGCGATCATAGCCTTCCACGTCTCCCTATTCCTAGTGGCTTTTCGCACGCTTTCTTCTGTTACAGCACGCAAGCCCCGTTATTAATGCTATTATTATAAAATCAATCCATCTATCCCCAGCTAAATGTTAGTACAATGTTAGGAAAATCTTAGAAGTGTCATCGAAGTTTACTTTATTTTCTGGCATAAAGATGTCTGAGGGTTTCGTAATGATGATTGGCCATTAGAAATTGCCCGAAAGCTATACACTTGGTTGACGCGAACCTTGCGGCTGAAATTGGATAAAGTGAATCCTTAGACGACGGTTTTGCTAGCAGAGAGCCTCAAGCATTCCTGGTCGAGGGTTTCAGCCCACCGGCATTTTTAAAACTGTACATTACATTAAATATTTCGCTCTCTCCCAGAATCTGTAACTAAGGTCTGTTTTGCATAGTTCCAGCATAAACCAGAAGTGAACTCTGTAGCAGCTGAACAAACACTAATGTACATGAACAGGTGTTTGCAACACGGAATTGCCAGCTACCTTAGCAGATAGGCATAAGAGGAGAGCGTCCTGCGATTATATACCGAAAATCTTATGAAAATTGGTTGGTTAATATCAAATTTTATTGAAGAAAACCGAATGGATGGTCATCAACGAAAAGGGCCGCCCAAAATGCAAATTGCAGGTGAGGGACTCTAAGTACAGAAATTTAAATACCGAGGAAGTGTTCTAACAGAGGACGGAAAGTGCGACACTGAGATCCGAAGGCAAATTGGCATGGCGAAAGAAGCATTCCAGAAACCGAGTAAAGTATTAAGAAACAGGACAATTTCATTAGAAACAAAGAGGAGAATAATGGGTTGCTATGTGATGTCCGTTCTTCAATATGGCAGTGAATGTTGGACAATATCTTCGAAGATGAAGGAAAAACTTGAAGTAGCTGAAATGTGGTTATACAGAAGGATGCTGCGGATATCATGGATCGAGCATGTGTGCAATGACGAGGTTTTGGAAAGGATGGAGACGAAAAGGAAATTAATACTGAGCATCAGGAAGAGACAACTAAAGTTCCTGGGACATGCAATGAAGGAGGAGGTCTTGGAGAACCTGATACTAACAGGCCAGATAGAGGGAAAAAAGAGACAGAGGAAAGCGGCGGATAACATATTTGAAAGACCTGATCAGGTGGATGACGGAACGAGGGTTGCATGGGGCAACAGGAGAAAGCGTGCTAAGAGCCACCAGGAACCGAGAGATGTGGAAAGCCATGATCGCCTACGACCTGAAAGGACATGACACATAAAAGAAGAAGGATTTCTTATTAGATTTATTTTTAACGGTTTATCAACCTTTTGTAGATTAATTAAATTCAGAGAATACTTTTAGATCGTAAGAATTATTTGGAGAAAATAATTATTTTCTGACACAAGCCCTACTAATTAACCCATGGTTGGGGGATAATCGGTGACTTCATACCCATCTTAAGAATTCGAACTCGGTTTTCCGACGTCTAAATTCAAGTTTTTACACCATCCGCACATCCAAGCTTATAGCAACTAATATTCCGAAACGATCACCCATCCAGATACTGAAAAGTCTTGGGGATGCTTAACTTAGGTAATCGTACGAGAACCGGTGTTCTGGCTTTAAAAAACCTGCATAGGGTTGAAATAACGTAGAAAACGAATCACTCAATTAAAATAAATATATTTATTTATTTTTTTCGAAACATCAGTTGATAATATGACAATACTAGCAGTATAGCCCGCTGTTGCTCGGGTGTAATGAAAGCTTTAAAACTAATCCATGGTCCTGGAACTCAGACTCAGCCGAAAGAATATTTGTATGAAGCTGGTGAGAATCAGATAAAAATTGTGGATTTGTATAAAGGACATACAGACAGATAAAAAAGACACACACACAAACATCTTGCCTTTTATATATATATATATATATATATATATATGTATGTATTTGAAGCAGACTAGGAGCTCAGACTCTTTGGACATTGGCACGAAAGACTAAAAAGCAGTAGTTGTTCTAGTTAAAGTGAAACCGTAGACTGAAAGAAAAATGAATGGATGTAAGTCAAAGTTTGATTTCCTGGTATCGATATCAAATAAGTTTTTTTCGTCGTAAACTGAATTTTGAAGGCTAAATAAGTCCTCTGAGTAAATGGTATCATGACTGAGACTGAAAACTACAATTATACCTACTTAGAATCAAACCCAAAGCAAAAAATAAAATAAAAAGGCTGAAAAAAATACAGACATACAGGCAGATAAACAGGCACACACACACAAACATCTTGTCTTTTATATATATATATTATCGATTTTCTGCACTATTGTAAGACATGCAACCTTGAAACTTCTGAATATCGTTTTTTATGTCTTTTTCTATGAGTGTATCAAATTTGATTAAAATCGGACCACTCCTTCTATAACCCGATTTGTTCGATTATCGATTTTCGATATTTATCGGTGGTACCTCGACACAAAACCTAGCTAAGAACACTCGCAGAGGCTTATAGTACAACTATGTAAATTTTCAAGAAAATCAGTTCAGCCGTTTCGGAGTCTATAGGTAACGGACACACACACACACACACATACACAGACAAAGTTCCATTTATAAATAAATTTTGTTTAGATAAGTGTTTACTGAAAATGAAAGATTCTACAGAACCGTTATAGACTGGAAACATAAAAAACAGCAAGAGAGTTTGGAAGATCGGAGATTATTGAGAGTCAGGAAAAATTCTTCGGAAACTAAGAAAAGTGTACTGGATTTTTGTCTGATGCCTGTCCTTCAATATGACAGTGAATACTGGACAATCTCATCAAAGATGAAGTAAGCACTTGAAGCAACCCAAATTTGGTTCTACAGAAGGATACTGAGGATACCATGGACTGAACTTGTGAATAACAATAAGGTTTTGGAGAAGATGGAAACAAAAAACGAAACATATACTAGCATCAAAAAGAGACAGCTGAATTTTCCTCTTTCTTCTTCATCATTGGCGTACGACTATATCTCGTCGGAACATTGGTACCCGTACGATCACCGAAGTTAAGCAACGTCGACTCTGGTCAGTACCTAGTTGGGTAGCCTCTTGAGATGAGCAAGTGCTGTAAACCTGGATGCGCGGGTGGTGTAATGAAAAATGACTCTGAATTATTAATCGTAGAACTGAGTTTCAATTCCCGTTGGATGCATTATATTTTTTTGACGGACAAATAGCGTCTATCAGATTATTTAAGGAGAGCGTAACGGATTATATAAGAAGATAGTGTAGCAGATTATGTACATAGAGAGAGTGTAGCGCATTTAAGACGAAAAGAGTGTGGCACATCATCGAAGAAGAGAGTGTTGCGGATTATATACGAAGAAAAAGTAGAGGTTTATCTAAGAGAGTAACGGGTTATAAAAGAAAAAAGGGCAGTGGATTAAATAAGCTAGGGTAACGGATTACATAAAAGGGTGTGTAGCAGATTATATAATTAGAGAGTTTTGCAGATATTGTAAAAAGAGAGTGCAGCGGAGAGGAGAGAGAGAGAGAGAGAGAGTAGCGGATTATATAAAACGGAGAGAGAGAGAGAGTGGAGAATTATATAAAACGTCAGTACAGCGGATTATATAAAAAGAGAAAATAGCTGATTATATAAGCGAGTGTTGCGGATTATATAAAGAGATAGTGTAGATTATTATTATAAAATAAGTGTAGCCGGTTTTATAAGAGATTGTAGCTGATTATTTAAGAAAGATTTTCAGATTATATAAGGAGATGGTGTCTCTTGGTCAAACTGTGGGGAAGGCCAGTCAATATAGCTATTATAGTAGTTTATGTGCCGACAACCCAGAGTTACCTATAGACTCTGAAACGGCTGAACCGTTTTATTTAAAATTTACACAGTTGTACTATAAGCGTCTCCGAGTGTTCTTAGCTTAGATTTGTGTCGAGGTACCCCGATAAATAACGAAAATCGTAAATCGAAAAAATCGGGTTAGAGAAGGAGTGGTCCGATTTTAATTAAATTTGATACACTCATAGACAAAGACATAAGAAACGATATTCAGAAGTTTCAAGGTTGCAGTTCTTACAATAGTGAAGAAGGACGAGATAGAAACTTTCTATTCAACATTGGACAATGCCAAGGCCAAATGCAAAAGCCAAGAAATTAGGATTATAATGGGTGACTTGAATGCCAAGGTATGTAAAAATAGAGAAGGAGACATGAGCGGCAACTTTGGACTAGGGGAGCGCAATGAACGAGGAGAAAAATGGGTCCAATGGTGCTCAGCCAATGACCAGGTAATTACTAACACATGGTTCCAAGAACACCCACGATGTTTATGAACATGGAGAAGCCCAGGAGGCAACACGAAGAACCAAATAGACTATATAACTATAAACAAGAGATTCAGGAACGCAGTAGTCCAATGCAAAACATACCCAGGTGCCGACTGCGGATGTGACCACGTCCCAGTCATCTGCAAACTAAGGGTGAAACTCCGAAGACTGAAGAAGCCCAGCACATCACCAAGGCTACAATACGAAACGCTAGAGAATGACCTCACCCTGCAGAAAGAATACAATAACAGTGTGAGAAAGAAATATGAAGAACATATTGGAAAAGGGCACTCAAAAAAGAAGCGATGGTGACCTCAGCGAATAACATAGCCCCAAAGGAAATTAGACGCAGAAGAAAAAACGAGTGCATGACCGAAGAGATCCTCCACATGATGCAAAGGAGACAAAAAATAACGCCAAGATATGGAGCAGATTACAAGAAACTCCACAGGGAGATAAGGAACAAATGCAGACAGTAGAGAGACTGAGCAGGACCAACAAAGCAGAGATGCATAGAGATAAGAGAACTAACAGGACAAAAACCTGCTCCTCAACAGGATGCATAAAATCCAAGGATGGAACAATCATATTAGAGAAAGAAGAAATACTCCAGCGATGGGAAGAATATATAAAGGATCTTTTTTGCGACAAGCGAGACCAACCGAGAATACACAAGGAGATGGATGGACCGGAAATACTAATATCCGAAGTGGAAGCAGCAATGTCTAAAATGAACAGAAACAAAGGAGCTGGTCCAGACGGCATAGTGATAGAGCTGCTGATAGCCTTAGAGGAATATGGCATAGAAAAAATTACCGACATAATAAACGAAATTTATAGCAGCGGAATAATACCAGACGACCTATGCAAGTCGATATTTATAGCACTGCCGAAGAAACCAGGCGCAAACGAGTGTGAACTACACAGAACTATCATCTTAATGAGCCACATTACCAAACTGATGGTCAGAATCCTGATGAATAGAGCGAGAAGCAAAATCAGGCCAGAGATAGGGCAGGAACAGTGCGGGTTCGTCAAAGACACAGGAACAAGGAACGGCATATTCATGATTAGGACGCTCTCCGAAAGGGCAATACAAATGAAGAAAGATTTGTACCTATGTTTCATTGACTATGCGAAGGCATTCGACAAGATACGACACAAAGAACTGATGGAGATGCTCGGCAGCCTCGACATTTTTGGCAAAGACATAAGAGTAATCAAGAATCTCTACTGGCAGCAAACGGCCTGCATACGGACAGGCAACGATCTCAGTAGATTTACAAAGATAGAAAGAGGCGTAAGACAAGGATGTGTCTTTTCACCGGATTAGTTCAACCTGTACAGCGAGAATATCTTGAGGACCCTAGATGACACTCCAGTATTTGTTGTCGGAGGACACAACTTGAACAGCATCAAGGTACGCAGACGATACAGTGCTGATCGCGGACACGGAAAGTATACTACAAGACCTCATACAGAAGGTAGCGGTGGAGAGTGACAAAAAAGGACTACAAATAAACTTTAAGAACACTGAGTGAAGGGTCATCAGCAAAAGGTTCAACCCAAAATGCCAAATAAATGTGGGAGATACCAGAATCAAGTAAGTACAAAAATTTTAATACCTAGGAAGTGTCCTAACTGAAGATGGAAAGTGCGACACGGAGATCCGAAGGCGAATTGGCATGGCAAAGGACGCGTTCCAGAAGCTGAGCAAAATACTAACACACAGGAAAATCTCACTGGAAACAAAGAAAAGAGTGCTGGACTGCTACGAGATTACAGTTCTTCAATACGGTAGCGAATGCTGGACAATATCATCGAAAATGAGGACAAAACTGGAAGCAGCGGAAATGTGGTTCTACAGAAGGATGCTGCGGATATCATGGACTGAGCATACAAGCAACGATGGGGTGTTGGAAAGAATGGCAGCAAAGAGGAAATTGATACTGAGCATCAGGTAGAGACAACTGAAGTTCCTGAGGAAGGAGAGCCTGGAGAACCTGATACTGACTGGCCAGATAGAAGGAAAAAGAGACAGAGGAAGACAGCGGATAACATATTTGCAGGGCCTGATCAGGTGGTTGACGGAACGGGGGTTGACAGGAGTAACGGGAACAAACATACTAGGAGCCACAAGGGATAGGGAGACGTAGAGATCCATTATCGCCTACGTCCTGAAAGAACAGGGCACATAGAAGAAGAATAAGGTGTAGAGTATAAGATGTGTAGCCGGTTTTATAAGAGAGTGTCGCGGATTATATAATGAGATAGTGTATGGTGTAGTATAAGATTTGTAGCCGGTTTTATAGAGTATCTCAATCGCGGATTATATAAAGAGATAATGTATGGTATAACATCATGTATTTAGACGATCTTTAGCGTATCGCGGATTATATAAGAAGATAATGTATGGTGTAGTATAAGATTTGTAGCCGGTTTTATAGAGTATCTCAATCGCGGATTATATAAAGAGATAATGTATGGTATAACATCATGTATTTAGACGATCTTTAGCGGATCGCGAATTATATAAGAAGATTATGTATGGTGTAGTATAAGATTTGTAGCCGGTTTTATAGAGTATCTCAATCGCGGATTATATAAAGAGATAGTGTATGGTATAATACAAGGGCTGTAGCCAGTTTTTATAGAAAGTGTAGCGGGTTATATAAGATGAGATGTTAGATATTTATATTTAAGTGATGGACAGTGAAATACAAGAAAATGTAAGGGGAAGTGAGAGATATGATTTGTATTAAAAACAAATGTCTGTTAACTGGGGAATCATAGATATCAAGAGGAAACACTAGAAGTGTCATTGTAGAATCTGTGAAGGAAGGACAATTTTCTTTACATGATGTCATCACATGAATGAAGAGAAAACAAATGACGACAGGGATTTGGGCTGAGATTAAATATGGCTGTTTACCATAGAAATAGAAACAAGAATAATAACAGTCACCAGAGATTACAAGTAATAAAAGGAACAAAAGTGAATATATATATATATATATATATATATATATATATATATATATATATATATTATAATTTTGTTATTACAATGGTTTATAAATGCATAATAACACTACACAAAAATTTTCATGTTTCAGAACAATACTGTTCCTCTTCAGGTGATATATAAAAATAAACGGTGAAAATCATTTATTTTTCAAATATAAAATGAATTCATGTTTATTTAGAAAATTAGGGAGTGGTATTTGGAAAAAACACTTTAGGTGTGTCAATATTGTTCAATCAAAATTTAGAATTATGTAACCATGAAGATTTAATATTTGGGTTATGGGCAGGATGGTTTGGATCTAGACTTGTCACTTTTTAATTTTGTCTGGATTTTTTAAAATGGGTAGACAAATAATGTGTAACAAGAGGTTGGATTGTACATTTTTTTAATTTAATAATAGATTTTTCTCAATTGCTGTCTATGAGTTAAGGGGCTAGAAATTTTAGGTCAGATATAGGATTAAATAATTATGGTATACTTACTTATAATGCATTAAGAACAACGATTCAGTATTGTGTGGGTTAATTATTTTAGTAAAATAATTTTCAGATTTTTTAAATATGTTAGAGTATAAGTTATAAATGAAACAAGGTAATTAATTAAATTTTAAAGAAAATTATTTTCCCCGAGTAAGGTACATACCACACAATATTTAAATAGGTAAATAATTTTTAACAGCAAGTTGGATTTTTTTAACTATTATGTGAGGAAAAAGGCTGAAATGCTTATGTCATAATTATGCTTAAAGTATATTGTAGTTTAGAAAACTAAATAAGTATTGTGTGCGTCATTTATTTCAGTAAAATAATTATTAATTTTTAAGTTATATTAGAGCATAAGCTATAAATGAAATATTGTAGTTTTTTTTTTATAAATTAAAATAGAATTATTTTGTCTGGGTATGATACATTGTTGGAACATACATTATTTAAATGAGCACGCGGGCGCACATACACACACGCACGCGCACACACACACACACACACACACACACACACACACATATATATATTTATATATATATATATATATGTATATATATTGTTACGTAAATTAGCGAAGATTAACGAAATGGTATAAACAACCGACAATTTGAAATTATTTGTTTGAATATTATTTTTGATTGATACTCGTAATTAAGTAGATATTCTGTATATAATCAAAAAATATATATTTATTTTTACCAGCCTGATTATTGACGATATATGTTGACATTACGATTCATTTCAGTGTAGATATGGTTGTTTGCGTGAATCGAAAATTGTGTTATATAAGCTTGATTTGATTCCGTTTAGACTGTTGGTCATTCGTGGTCGAGAGGTCTAAGACGCGACAGATCAATATGTAGATTCCCGTACCTTTATAAAGTGGCTCAGATTCGGATCCTATCTAATGACCCACATTTTTGTAACAAAAATGTATCGTAAATAATCAGACCGGTAAAAATACTTAAATACGAGTATCGATCAAAAATAATGTTCAAACAAGTAATTTCATATATATATATATATATATATATATATACTGGAAAAAGAAATAGGATTGTTCCAACGAGAGAAATTGGTATACAATAAAAAGTGTGAGAGGCCGTGAACGTTTTGTTTAAAGTGTATATTTATTGTATATTTATAAACATGTTATGATACTTTAAGTGTCCATAATGGTATTTGTGACGATACACGTGTTTCGATTCTAAAATTGTCTCTCTTCAGTCGAATAAATTTGTGGCTTTACGTATCCGTATATATATTTAGAGGGTGCGTCGGATGATTTGTCGTCCAAATTACTCAAATATGAAAATAACTTTATATGTTTACTAAAATTACACAAAATTATCTTGAAATACTAAAGAGTAAACTTATTCAATCAAATTCCCTCCAGATGACATCTGAATCTCCTGCATCTCTACTGGACGGTCTGCTTGTTTTTGGTGAATGCTACCATAATCCTTGTCTTTAGTAATTCGTTGGAGTTACAAGGAGTTTTGTTGGTCTTTCGCTCAAATGCCCCTCTCCAACAGTGTTGCAGTCTGGGTAGTTAGGGGTAAATGTGGCCGCAAAAATTGTCTGACAGTAATGTCTGGGTACTTCTGCTTGTGTGGCATGGTGCAGAATTATGTTGCCAGACACAGAGCCTTCCAACAGCCACAGTCTTGGCCTTGACTTATGACTGCATTAACTCCTCAAGGCACAAAATGTAGACCTCATCTGATGCTATTTTTTT
>JBBBDQ010000983.1:132500-212500 GCA_037127315.1 Ascarosepion bandense
CAGAAGTCTAAGAAACTTTCGTAATGTTGATTGTTGTTTCTGATTCCATTGCGTCGCCTTGTCAGCAACGTCTGAATCATAACGGACGTTTTCTTCTTCTTCTTCTTCTTCTTCTTCTTCTTCTTCTTCTTCTTCTTCTTCTTCTTCAGCTTCTTCTTCTTCTTCTTCTTGTGCCGTGTCCCTTCACGGCGTAGGCGACGATGGACTTCCATTTGTCCCTGTCTCTTGTGGCTCTCAATATTTTTCCTCTTGGTCAGTCAGTTAAGTGTCATACTTGATACAAGCTTGAGCGATCATGTCTCGAAAGAGACATGACTGAATGAGCAGAAGATTAACCCGCAGTAGGTTGCCATACTTTCTTGCTAGACTGGTTGCCAGCCAAAGCTATAAAACCAAGTCTGTCCTGTTATTTAACTCATAACTGGAGAGAAGAAACGAATTTAGGTACCTCCACTTTTTCGGCATAAATTTTCGGTACCAAAATTTAAAATAAAACTTTTAAAATGAAAAAAACATTCTTAAAGCTTTCATTTTTTATTTAATTAAAAGCTTAATGATTAAATTTATTATATCCATTAAGTAAAAAAATCTGGTGTATTTCGGATAGAAATTACATAGATTGGAAGGTCACATTTAATTTTGATTTCGTAAAATTTTCTTAAAACTGGCTATTTTCTTAATTTTTAGAAATTTGTAGACAAACAAAACTTCATCGATTTTAAAAATATTTCAAAAGATTTCTGACACTTTACTTTAGTAAAATTAGAAAATTGAAAGTTAAATTAATCTGATTTAAAAAAATATTACTTATAGCCTAAAAAAGTAATATATAACCAATTTTTAACGATTAGTCGAGTTCATCTGATCGAATGTTTGACGGATTGTTGAATGACGAGGCGATGACAGTATTCTACGCATGAACTTAAAGGCAATTTTCATAAATCTAAGGGAAGGGACAAAACTCTTAAATTACGTAACCTTTTTATAATGATGGCAGTTTTAGTCAACCATACATGAAAATAAAGAACGTATTAAGTAAATAAAAATTATTTTAAAAATAGTTCCGTACCTCTACGTTTAATAATATTTGCAAATTTGGACTCGTAAATTTCGTTTCCACTTAATTATTATATAACCACCAGAGAACATACAAATACAGAATTTTACAAGATTTGAAACTATTAAATAATTATGATTTAAATGTAAAAAACTTGAAAAAATTCTTGTAAAAATTCATTATTCATCAAAAATTTTCTTCAGATAATAATGTCCTTAATATTACTTATTTACAAAAGCAATTAGAAGCTTTTCTAATTTAGCAATATCATAGTTTTATTGAATTTATTATTTTTCAATTCATAGCAGATTTTCATTTAGTTGGGCACTAATTAGAAAAAAAAATGTAGTTGATTTACAATCTCCAAAATCTCCTACTTCTAACAACAAAAAAAAATTGTCAGGAACAAAAAGGTTATGAGCAAAATTTCATGAAATTAAGTAAGTGGTGGGAGGGGGGGGTTAACACATTTAAAAATATTACCAATATTTTAAAAAAATGTTTTTAAAATAATTTCATTCATTTGTGAATAAGTCCCGAAACTGTCATTAAAATCGGACAATTATTTGATTTTTACAAGAATTTACAAATTAATGTGTTTTCTACGGAAAAAAAGCGCAAAAAAACAAAACAAAAAAAAACATGTTAATCGTTGGAGTAGTCGATGACGTAAACAAAACAAGATTTTAACCAAAATTTCGAACGTGTTAAAAAGGGTTAAAAAATAATTAAACATACTTTGGTCTTTCTTCTAAATAATAACATGAACATTTTGACGACAAAAATTTATTTTCGTTAAGTTTGTGGCCTTTTCCTATGTTATTTTTCGGGCGAATTACTGGAGGGGAGGTACCTAGTAATACCTTTACCCAAGGGTATTTGCGCGTAAGTAAATGTAAGGAATGTCAATTAGAGTTTGAACTCGGCTTCCCGATTTCTCGTTCTGAACGGATATCCACTGCACCACGACGCACACCCTGGATGCCTCTCGGTATCTTTTCCAAACTCCGCTCCGCCATCCATTTGCTCAATCCTATCAAAAATGTTTCGCGCTAATTTTCCCTCTCTGTCTTTTCTTTCTATCCGTCCTGTTAGATTCTCCAAACCCTTTTTCCTCATTACGTATCCCAGGAAACTCAGCAGTTCCTGATATTATGTATAAATAATCTTCTCACTGTTTTTTTTTTTCAATTGGAGTAGATAGACTAAACTATCGCCCGGTTCACACTCCACCCACATCTATTGAACAGGTGAAGAGGCTCATCCCTTGTTTCCTGTTTAGGATGTGGTTTCCGGTTTTCTCTTTTCTAATCTTCTCACTCTTATGTAGCCCCCTGTACATCAGTGGCGTTATCGCCTTGCTTGGGGTGTTATGATTTAAAAAATATATATATTTTTTTTTTCTCGTTTGCATTCTCACCAACAACTCGTCATTGCTGACGTGCTCATGGTATTGTCAACATTCTTCTGTAGAAACACATTTTTGCTGCCTTTTGCCACTCCTTATACAATGACAAAATCTTAAGAACAAGCATTTATAATAAATAATATTTTCTTATGCATTATTTAAATTTGACCCAGTTGGTTTTTAGTTGCTTAAAATGTTTACTTGAGAAAGCTTCAAAATGTATATACATTTTTGTGAGACACTCTGCATTTCAGTAACTCCACATAATTGAATAAATTATTAATATATAATTAATTGACACATTGATATTATATAACAGTCATCTGGATTATGTATTATTTGATACCATTTTGGGATGGATTAGCAGAATAAAGCGAGAAAAATTACTGGTCATTAAGTCCAAGAAAACAGAAAAAAAAACTCAGAGGCATGCGCCTGACTGCTCTATGACACTGTCAGCCCTCTGCCTTCGGGTAGAGGGCGCTCTCTGCTTCCGAGCAGAGAGCACAAACCCAGTCGTGGTTCCGCCGAAGGGTAGAACAACGACTGGGGAAAAATAGACGGAGATTTTTTTGCCCGGCTATATGGCCGGGAATACCCACTATAAAATGACCATGTGTCACATCTGGCCTTGCGTGGGAAGGCTAATAAATACGGAAAACAGAAAGTACGGCCGTCAGCAGGAGGAAAAAAAACGAAGATGCTAATTACGAATTGGACATATAAATATCAAGCAGGTGCAGAAATTTAAGTATCTGGGGAGCGTTTTGAAAGACTATGTATGATGAGGCACCAAGAACCGAACAGGCCTTACACTAGCTAAAGATGCTTTTCAAAAGCTAAGCAAGGTACTGAGAAACGGACAAATTTCGTTAGAAGCAAAGAAAAGAGCGCAGGGTTGCTATATATCTATCCTAACACATCACTCAATAAATTCCGGGCCTAACTAATAAAACAACAACTTTTAGGCAAAGTTCGTCTTTATTCATCAACATAATCCCCTCCTAGGGTGATACACTGATCCCAACGCTTCTCTAACAATTCGAACAATTTTTTGTGGAACAATATGTCTTCGGCCTCAAAATACGCCTCAATTTCTGATATCACGTCTTCATTGGAGCCAAATCTCTTTCCCTGGAGCATTGTCGAACATTGATTTGAGGTCTGCAAACAGCCAGTTGTTGATGGGGGGGGCAGATCTGGTGAATAGGTTGGATGCTGAAGCAATTTGAAGTGCAATTCATGTAGTTTTTCCATCGTTGCGATCGACTTGTGACACGGTGCATTGTCTTGGTGAAAAATCACTTTTTTCTTCATTTGTGGCTGTTTTTAAGCGATTTCTTTTTTAAGCGCACCAATAATGCTATATGATATTTGCTATTGATGGTTCTTCCTTTCTCAAGGTAATCGATGAACAAGATACCTAGCGCATCCAAAAATACGGAAGCCAAAACCTTGCCTGCTGATGTTTGTGCTTTTGGTCGCTTTGGACAGCTTTCGCCTGCTGCTGTCCACTCAGCTGACTGCCAATATGACTCAGGAGTGAAGTGGTGGATCCATGTTCGATCCCTTGTCACATATTTACGCAAAAAACTTCTTATTGTGTTGAAACAGTTGCAAAAAACACTCTGAAACGTCGACGCGTTGTTGTTTATGATCGACTGTGAGCAAACGTGGCACCCACTTTGAACACAGCTCTCTCACTGACAAATTTCCATGCAATGTGGTGAATACACTGCCTTCTGATATATTCAACACCTCTGCTATCTCACGCAACTTCAATTAACGGTTGGCTATAACAAGTTTGTGGATTTTTTTTTCTTTCCGGGATAACAGGCGATTTGACGCGACCTGAGCGTTCAATTATATTTGTGTCTGTACGACCGCGTTTAAATCAGCCTACCATCTCTTAACCGTTGTTTCCGACGAAGCTGAGTCCGAATAACCCTTGTCAAGTCATTGCTTTGCTTGAACAGTATTTTTCTCATCAGAAAGCAACTGTTTCCATTGTTTTGAAGATTTGCAACAGTAGCTTCACTTAAATAAGTGTAATTTGTAAATTAAAAATCCGACTGGGCTATAATATTGTCACGCGCCATTTGAAGGTTAGTAATTCATAAAAATCATATGATTTTTTTCATTAGTGGCGCCATCTACATGTCAGACCAGGGACTTATTGAGCAATGTGTTATATAGTAGTAAATTTTGGACGATCTCTCTACTGCTGAAGAGAAAACTAGTGACAGCGAAAATAAATGATGCTCTACAGAAGGATAGTTAGAATTGCACGTGGAGCATCATGATTTATTCTTGATTACATTATTTATTGCTAGACTAATATTCTCATCTTTATGCAACCATTGTTCACTTTCAATCGATGCATATTTTCTAAATGCTTTTCATTTTTATTAAACAATGAACAGAAATGGTAATTCAGTGGCTAACAACCGCTTAAAACAATGCAATAAACTTTTTCGGGGTTCGATGGGGAAATTGGCAAATATCAGTTGGTGTCATTTTTTCCAGATTGAGGAATTCAATAGCACACATTTTTTTTTCTTAGAAAGCTTTAATCTGTGTCAGTCAGTTGAGTGCCATACGTGAAACACGCTTGGGAGATCATGTCTCGAAAGAGACATGACTGACTGGGCAGAAGATTATCCCGCAGTAGGTTGCCATTGCTTTCTGCGGTAGACTGGTTGCTGACCAAGGCTATAGAACCCAATCTGTCCTGTTATTTAACCCATAACTGGAGGGAAGAGACGGACTAATACCTTTCCCAAGGGTATATGCGCGTCAGTGAATGCAATGAATTCGGCTGGAATTCGAACTCGGCTCCCCGATTTCTCGTTCCGAGCCGATATCCACTGTACCACAGCGCACATCCTTAATCTGTGTAACAATGCAAAAAAAAAAAATGGGTTAGATTTTAGAAGGTTCATATAAGGTTCTCTAAATCTTCCCTCTAATTTTTTCTCACTATTTAAAAACTATTTTTTTAATCGTATCACCCCCAAGTGCGCAGGGGGTTACAGTGACAGAAAAGACTAGATACAGGGGGTGTTGAAGAAAGGATAAAAAATGAATAGTGTTCAAGAAGATAGAAATTCGCTATTGTTGCATTTATATTTCTGGAGAGTTGAGCTATCAATAAACGGTGTGTGGGGGTCCAAAGGTAGGAAGTGCGAGAAAAGAAACTGTTGGATTAGAAGTAGAGGTTGCATTTAACTATTTCATCGATAAAAAGGTGGAAACTAAATGTTAATAAAGTAGCACACTTGGTTGGGGAACTCGGAAAAAAATCCCGTAGGAGCAGTGGCCTTGAAAACATTTGCAGAAAAGTTAGAGGGAAGCTACATTACGTCGGGGAGAAAATGACTAAAGTCATTAAACTATTCGGACAACATCTGTAAAATTAGGTAAGACACATACACAGCAAGGATTTTTAGACTTGTAGTCACTTGTTCCCTGTCAATATCCAGCAGCTAACACAGCTGCAAAAACTGAAATAATAAATTGCGGTAAGGGCACCAATCCTTTCTAGGACAAAAGCTAGGACTTGTTAAAAATCCTTCTGGAGAGTAAAAATGTATGTATTTTTTGGGATTGGTCAATCGGGGTGTTGAGTCACTTACGAAAAATTCGGTCAGTCAAAGAAAGAAACAAGAATTAACAAACAGAACCTCGTTTACTTTTCTTTAGCCTAGGCAGCTTGCCAAAGTCACAGAGCTTTTTATTCTTTGAATAACGACTGTATATTTTAATTCAAAGCATAAGTGCCTGTTTCAAATAAAGACCGTTATATATATATATATATATAAATGGTAATAGTAACAACAATAATAATGTTAATACTAGTAATTGTTATACTATATTTAAGTTCGTCTTCATTTTATTTTTAATTTTATTTTTTTCAATAAAGTGATTTTCCATTATTTCTTGTGCTTTGATGTCTTCTTTGTTTTAGTCATGTGATTGAGTACCTATATATTGCTGCATTTTTGTTTTTGTTTTTTTTATCATATCACCCCGAGCAAGGTGGTAACGCCACTGATGCGCAGGGGGCTACGTAAGAGTGAAAAGATTGGAAAAGAGAAAGCCGGAAACCACATCCTAAACATGGAACAAGGGATGATCTTCTTCACCTGTTCAATAGACGTGGGTGGAGTGTGACTGTGGAAGGTGTGAAAATTGAAATCAAAATATGGAAAAGACCCAGACATAAGGTGGAGCATTGTAAAAACAGCCAAGCCTTACAATGGTGGACAAATATGTAAACTGTGCCAAGAAGAAAAATTAGAAATTATGATATTCCCAAATAAAGACAAACTGTTAAATGCTGATAAATTATGATATTCCCAAATAAAGACAAACTGTTAAATGCATTTAGTCATAATTTCTGTTCTTTCATGAACAGAAATTATGACTAAATGCATCCACACTAAGAAATACCTCTTAGGTTCACACAACGTCCTAATCCGTTTTAATTTTTAAATTGCGCGTTCATAAATTCCCTGCCACGTGAACATTCAAATAAAACACCGTTACAAGAGCGTTCTTAAAAAGAAAAACGATAAACGGTAAAATCAGTTATTAAATATCGCCTGAAGACACCACTCATAGTAGAATCCTGGGTAGCGAAATAACTCGTTTAAATATATATATATATATATATATATATATATATATATATATATATATATATCCTTCCTGCCATACTCAGAAGTTTGGATTATTTGGAGTTTTTTCTCATGTTTTAATGTAATATACTGAATACTAGATACAACAAAACATGTATGTTGTCGTTGTTTTAGACGGCTATCGATATAAATATTTTACCGTCCTTTTTGACGGCACGGTCCCACACCTTGATGTAAATTCCGTTAACAATTTCGACTAAATATGGAGAGAAATCGGTAAGAGGGACAAGGTGTACTTTCTACGGTACACATTGTTTGCTTTCTGGCTGTATAATATGATGGCTCTCTGCGACTTCCTGTTCTTTGTAAATCTTAGTTACGTTTGTGTCGTAACTATCTTCGCAATCCCTCTTCGGCCATCCATTTGCAGAAAATTGTTTGGTAGGTTACACACTAATTTCATATGCCTCTCTTGCTTTCAGTATGTTTGGGGAATGTTAAAAACATTTTACTATCTTTCTGACTATAAATGTTTTATTTTCATTTCCCTTACAACTCTCTCGTTACACACACGCAATGTGTATTCTTAACATCCTTCTCGAGACCGACATTTCTGTTGCTTTAAGTATCTTCTTCAGATCTGAGGAAATTTTGACGGCATAAAAGTTCAGGGCTTGTGGCCATATTAGCAGTTCTCGTACGATCCCCGAAATAAAGCAACGTCGAATCTGCTCAGTACCGACAGGGTTAACCGCTTGGATATAACCAGGTGCTGTAATTTGGAAACCAAGGGTGAAGTAATGGATACCAACTTGGAATTGGCAAATAAAAAGCCTATTCCAATTCCAATTGGCTTACGGCCATATCACGTTGAATACACCGGTTCTAGCTCGATCACCGAAGTTAAGCAACGTTGAGCCTGGTCAGTACTTAGATGGGTAAGCGCTTGGGAATAGCAGGTGCTGTAAACGTATAGTGACGGATGTGCGTTGTGGTGCAGTGGATATCTGCTCGGAAAGAGAAATCGGTGAGCCGAGTTCGAATTCCAGTTGAATACCCTTCATTCACTTAAGCCAACAAGATTTCCTTAATATAAATTATTAATAGGTAAATCCATATAGAGAGCTCAATGGTTGTTAACCAGAGCAATATGAAGTTTATAAAGGAAAGAATTTTGTTGGATTATCCTCACCAATGGATTTACCTATTAATAATTTATATTAAGGAAATCTTGTTGGATTATCCTCACCATCAGAGGTCATGCCATCTAAGACAGTCAAAATAACTTCAAACGGATACTACCTATATTTAGAACTGGACTCTATCTCTCTTCTTTCTCTCCTCCTCCCCCTTGCATTTATTGTAATTCATTTATTTGTTTGTAATAGTATGTTTTTATTATTATTTCTATTATGTTCCCTCTTCATTTTAAGAAAACGTTCATTTCGGCAGAAATTTTATGCCAGATGGAGGAAATATTGTAAAAGAGTCTGATGATATGAGCTAGTTAAGCTCATTGAAATGAACTATAGTTTATAACTAATATGACGTGTTGAGTTTTCCTTTATATATATATATATATATATATATATATATATATATATATATATTATAAGAAAGTGAAAGAATACACAGATTAAAACCCACTGTTCAAGCATTTACTTTTATAAAGAGTACTCAATACAGAATAGACCTATTGTAAAATGTTTTTAGAGCAATACAGTTCTTCATCAGGTGAAAATAATTTATGTTGAAAATATAAGATGAATTCGTGCTTTTCTCGTTGACGTCATTCAGCCACTCAGTTCATTATGTTGGAAATGAAGCAGATGTGAAGCTGCAGAACGCGGTTGCCGTGCTCGAAATCGTGCTTAATCAAGTCTGGCCGTACGTCGCTCTGCGGCTTCCTCGGAACGAATCTGAACCATTCTTCGCCTTCTTTGCTCGTTCGCTGATGCCTCTTCTTCTTCACTTTGATTTGCAATTACGCCTCGCAATTACTCCCACTTTGCGAGTACGACGACCAAAGTTTGACCTTCTGCGAGGCATTATCCTTATAAATTGAAGCAGATCTTTTGCACTGAGATTAGGAATCTGAAAAAAACAAAACAAAAAAAAGCAGCCAAAATCGTCATTTCAATATTTTAAGTCCCCCCTCTTCATTTTTGACTATATAGGAAGGAAATTGGAGTAGATAGACTAAACTATCGCTCGGTTCACACTCCACCCACGTCTATTGAATAGGTGAAGAGGCTCATCCCTTGTTCCCTGTCTAGGATGTGGTTTCCGGCTTTCTCTTTTCCAATCTTTTCACTTTTACGTGGCCCCCTGAGCATCAGTGGCGTTACCGCCTTGCTCGGGGTGATATGATTAAACAACAAAAAAAAAGCTTGATATGCTGTTAAATAAAACTTAAAATCTTTACACCTTGCGAAATATTTTCTAAATGACGGAATATTCGATTTTGATCGCGTGAAATGCATAAATGACATATCAGATACACTATTTCTTTCAGTGAGAAAAAAAAAAAAGAAAAGAAAAGAAAGGAAGAAGAAAAGATAGAAGTTTTTACCGGCTGTTTCAGTGAAATTGAAAAAGTTGTCTGTTTCAAATCTTTTCATTTGTACGAATTTCTTAAAGAGAATTCATATTTGTGATTGTTATTGAAATGTTTTGTAAAGAAAATATAACCAGATATATATTTTTGTAAATGATTCGAAAATAATTAAATTTCGGCATTAAATGACTCATAAGAGGTTGATATGTCGATAAACGAGAAGAAGAAATCCAAAATATCACGGTTCATCAACATTGGGGCAATCGTTCTACTGATCAGAACCAACGCACTCTAGACATTTCAGGTTCATCCTCAATTTAAGCCCTATTATTAATCAACGGATGTGCGTTGGGGTGCAGTGGATATCGACTTAGAACGAGAAATCGGAGAGCTGAGTTTGAATTCCAGTTGAATTCTTTGCATTCACTTACTCACAAATACTCTTGGGAAAAGGTATTAATCCGTCTTTTCCCTCCAGTTATGGGTTAAATAATAGGATAGATTCGGTTCTGTAGCCTTGGCTGGCAGCCAGTCTACCGCAAAAAGCAATGGCAAACTATTGTGGGATTATCTTCTGCCCAGTCATTCATGTTTGTTTCGAGACATGATCGCCCAAGCGTGTATCACGTATGGCCTTTACTCTCTATTTATCGATGCGATAAGGGAATTTCTACTGGTTTTGATTGTTGCTGAACTCAGTATGAGCTAATTCTATCATTATCTGAATAATTTAATTCATCAGGATATTAAAATTGCAAAACTGCGAAATTTTAAGATCTTTTCTCGTTATTTTTGGGGTGTCTCTTTCGTGAAATGGCATCTCTTGCGAGATTAATGTTAGCTTCATAGTCTTGAGGGGCGTTTAGTCTTTGTCATGGTTTGGATCCTCACAAGGTGACATACGCTATTAGCTGTTACAAGTCGCTAGAGGAGTAAACCATATAACTGGGATAGATAGGAAAAGAATTCCGAACAAAGCAGAAGGCAATAATATTTTATTTTGGATTTCAAAACCAGTTTCTCCCCGCGGGAATTATACAATGTTATGTTATGTTATGTATCTCGTAGAGAACAAAGTAGAGGTATTTGCTTCGCTCAGAACACACCCACCCATCACCGTGGACAAAAATAAAAAAAAAAGAAGAAAAACATTTTATATAATAAAGAAAACCCAAAACAAATAGAGAGATGACATTCAGTCGATGGAAGAGCAAGGGAGAGGAGCAGTAAGAAGAGGTGGTATGAAGATTTGGTTGAAAGAAGATCCGTCCGCGGTATGTCGCGATTTGATATTTGGGGTTTTAAGTTTCACCGCAGATGGAGGCCTTCTCAGAGGAATCGGCAGTTATTGCCTATAGAATATCGTATGGTACGAATTCGTAAGTATATAGTAATCTGGATAGATAGGAACAGGTTTACATAGATAGATAGATAGATAGATAGATAGATAGATAGATAGATAGATTATGAAGGATCAGATATAGATAGACAGAAAAAACAACTGAGATAGATAGATAGATAGATAGATAGATAGATAGATAGATAGATAGAAAATGTTCAGAATGATTATATAGATAAATAGAAACAGGTTTATAAATATGTATATATATATAATTCTGACATATAAATATTTATATAAAAATATTTGTAATAGTAGTAATAATTATAATAATAGCATATATATATATATATATATATATATATATATATATATAGGAAAAACTACTAAAAAGTTGTAAGTTTTAAAATGTAATTTTTTTTAAGTATTTGTTTATTTCTATTTTAATTTAACGTATGTCAAGGCTAAATTTTTAAATGCTGAAGCTACTTATAAAGATATATATTCTGTAATAATAATAATAATAATAATAATAATAATAATAGTCCAGTTATAGGTTTAGGACCTGTAACCATTTAATGGGACTTTATAATACTCACAGGCAGATTTATCAAAGCTAACTGCCCTGACATTGTCGTCAATGACCGCAAAAACCGAATGTGCTTTCTTATTGATAAGGCTGTCCCTGCACAATGTAATATATGTTTGAACGTATTCAAAAATCTATTCAAATACAAGTATCTTGAAGTAGAAATACAAAAAAATGTAGCGCCTGATGACATCAGTAATTCCAGTTTTTGTTGGAGTCCTCGGTTTGCTTGGAGAACGTTCCGATAGACTCACTGAAGGAATTCATCATAGCCCATGCCTTAAATAAATTAAAAAAAAAAACTGTACTCACAAGTACAGCTCACACATTACAGTGAGCTTTATTTATGAAAAATATATGTGATCTTAAGGTTTTATTTATTTTTAAAATGATCAAAGAAAAATGTCACGAAGTCATTTCCTCTGACTGGAACCCGCAAGGAAAAGTGTATACACAGTAATCGAAGAAAATAATAATAATAATAATATATTGGTATGAACATCACCCAGCACAGTTACAGAAATAGAATATGTCACCATTCTATGGCATTACACCATCTCGGTCGGTTAAGTGCCATACGTGATACACGCTTTGGCGATCATGTCTCGAAAGAGACATGACTGACTGGGCAGAATATTATCCCGCAGTAGGTTGCTATTGCTTTCTGCGATAGACTGGTTACCGACCAAGGCTATAGAACCCAATCTGTCCTGCTATTTAACCCATAACTGGAAGGAAGAGACAGATTAATACCTTTCCCAAGGGTATTTGCGCGTAAGTGAATACAATGAATTCAACTGGAATTCGAAATCGGCTCCCCGGTTTCTCGTTCCGAGTCGATATCCACTGCACCACAACGCACATAAGCAAATAGACCGGACATTATTGTTAAAAACCAGAAAGAAAAAACATGCCCATTAATTGGTATGACTTGTCCAGCGGATTGTAACATAGCAACCAAGGAATTCCAAAAACTGTTAGAATATAAAGACCTGGAAACTGAAATAGAAAAAATGTGGAAATTGAAAACAAGAATCGTGCCAGTGATATTAGGTGCACTTGGAGTGATAAAAAATGGAACAAAACAACACATTGAAAGAATCCCTGTAAACTCCAGCTTAAGAGATATACAAAACATTGTCTTGTTAAGTACAGCCCACACACTGAGAACTTTGTCTATGTAACGCTAGGGATGATATGGGAGATAGAAAAAACATGAAATGGAGCCATAACGACACACCACGACCTGCCTTAGGTCTTCCCACAGACTTGGTAGATAGTGCGACCAAAGCAGAAATCGAAATATGATGAAAAATGACAACATAATATTAATAATAATAATAAAAATAATAATAATCATTTTAATTTATTTGTTTGAACATTATTTTTAATAGATACTGGTTTTTGAGCAGATCTTCTTCTTCTATGTGCCCTGTCCTTTCAGGACGTAGGCGATCATGGCTTTTTACGTCTCCCTATCCCTGGTTGCTCTTAGCACGCCTTCTCCTGTTACACCATGCAACCCTCGTTCCATTATCCACCTGATTAAGTCCTTGAAATATGTTATCCGTTGCTTTCCCCTGTTTTATTTTTCCTCTATCTGGCCTGTTAGTATCAGGTTCTCCAAGTCCTCCTTCCTCATTGCATGTCCAAGGAACTTCAGCTGCTGTTTCCTGATGTTCAGTATTAATTTCCTTCTTGTTTCCATCATTTCTAAGACCTCATCATTGCTCACATGTTCGATCCATGATATTCGCAGCATCCTTCTGTAGAACCACATTTCAGTTGCTTCAAGTTTTTCCTTCATCTTTGATCATATTGTTCAGTTTTTGCAGTTATACAGTTTATTTATATATAACTATATAAAAAGACATTTCGTAAAATTGTTTTGTTTTTATATTTGTTTACATTAAGATACGCTTTTAGAGCAGAGATGAATATTACGAAGAATCGAAAATTTGTTTTTATAAGGCTTGAATCGATATTGCTTCAACTGGGAAATCATTCGTGATCGAGTGGTCTAAAACGCGTCAGATCTATTGACAGCTTCCTCTGTTTCTAGATGTCGAACGTTTGAACTCTGCCAAATTACTATTATTTTCCTAACAAAATTTCGCAAAGCTATTCAGTCCGGTTTATATATATATATATATATACTGCTCAATTAAAACAGGTAAGTTTTTGTCTAACTTTACAAGATATTTAAAGCCAAAAATTATTTCTAGATTGAAGGTTTTTAGGTGGGTAGGAGAAATAATAATGATTTAGTAACACAAATCTTACTGATTAATCCGTAGCTGGGATTGGGGATAAGATTGAAATTCATATCTTTTCTATGGGTATCTGCGCAAAAGTGAATATATCAAACCAAATGGAATTCGAACTCGGCACTTCATTTAGCAATTTCGAGACGTTAGTCATTACACCGTACTTAAATTCAAGCTGACATCAACTGGTAATCCAAAGTGGTCACCCATCTAGATACTGACAAGGCGCAACGATGCTTAACTTGGGTGGTTTTATAGAGATCAATATTTCAACATGACATTGCCGTAAGATTCTTATTCTTATTCTCCATCTACTTTTATGTGCCGTGACCCTTCAGGACGTGGGGATCATGGCCTTCCACATCTCCTTATTCCTAGTGGCTCTTAGCTAGTTTTTTTTTCTGTTAACCCACCTAAACCCCGCTTTGCCATCTATTTGCTCAAGCCCATCAAGTTTGTTATACGTTGATTTCTTTTGTCTTAATTTTCCTTTATCTGACCTGTGAGTTTCAGATTCTCGAAGCTCTCATTCCTCATTACCTGGCCCAGGTACTTCAGCTGTTTTTTCCTGATATTATGTATTAGTCTCCTTTTCGTTACATTCTCTCCAGAACCTCATAGTTGTTTACATGTCTTGTCCATGGTATCATCAGCATCTTTCCGTCGAAGCACAATTTCGGTTGCTTCCAGTCTTTTCCTTATCTTTCATAAGATTGTCCAGTATTCACTGCCATTTTGAAGAACAGACATCACATAGAACCTCATAGTTGTTCACATGTCTTGTCCATGGTATCATCAACATCTTTCCGTCGAAGAACAATTTCGGTTGCTTCCAGTCTTTTCCTTATCTTTCATAAGATTGTCCAGTATTCACTGCCATTTTGAAGAACAGACATCACATAGCAATTCGATACTCTGTTCTTTGTTTCAAGCGAATTTTTCCTGTCTCTCCATACTCTACTGAGCTTCTGGAATGCATCCTTTAGAAATTTTACCTTCGGATTTCAGTGTCGCACTTCCTGTCTTTTGTTATAACACTTCCAATGAATTTAAATTTATGTACCTGTTTGATTTTAATATCCCCAGTTTGTAGTTAGCATTTTAGGCTCCATTTTGTACTGTTCAATTACGGAAAATAGCCTATGGAGAGCTCTAGAAATAAAAAGGAGTCATAACTGACAAACAAGTAAGATGTTGTTTTTTTTAATCATCCCATGCATGGCAGTAAAATTTACTAAGACATATTGTGTTATCTTGTAGAAAATAATAAGAAAACAAAGAAATATTTTTAAGGATTGGGAAGAGTAATCAGGAGGACAGTAGATAACATATGACTTTACATCTGAATTTTCGGAGATCCAAGTTAGCCAGAAAGCATTAAGCTGGAAGAGAATTCCGCGAGCAAGAAGTGCGAGAAAAGAAACGGTTTGCATAAATATTACGATTTAACTGATAACTGATGAGACCTAGCTGCCAATCTAGTACTACGCTTAAATTCATGAAATCTAGGTACCATATCGATTAGTTCATCCGAACAATTATCATGAATGGCACAAGGAAGCTACATTACAGCGATGGGAAAATGACTGAAGCCGAGACGTCAGGTCAGGACCAATAATACTGCTGATGGTTCTTTTGATTTTATCAAGAATTTGTAGATATACAACAGGAGCACCAGACCATATGTAGCAGCAATATACAAAGCATGAACGAATGGTAGACTTATAAATATATGTAAGCTATATTCAAGGTATAAAAACTGTCTCGCACAACACAAAGAACCAAATTTTTTAGCAACAGACCTACAAATGGATTCACAACAATCTTTCAATTTCATGTCAACCGAGAATGTAAGCCCAAAGAAGGTGCTATGAGTCACTTTTATGGAGGTTAGTATCAGCGTTGCTCATGGGAAGCAGAAAGGAGTTTTTTCTTTTTGATGATTGGTATAGGGAAATTTCTTTTGGAGGCGTTAAAAATTAACAAGCCACTTTTTGCTCCAGTTAACAACAGGCTGCAGGTCAGTTACTAATTTGATCTTTTTTCAAAGTTTCGTTTTGGTGAAAGGTCATAGGCAGATAAACCCTGACAGAGGTGTTCTTCGCACTTTCGTGATGATTCTCTGAAGTCGTAAGTGGAAAACCATCCACGGCAAAGTAGTCGGGATTTAGAAAACATGTTAAACACATCACAGTCTACCATATGCCGACACTTAGAAAACATGTTAAACACATCACATTCTACCATATGCCGACACTTAGAAAACATGTTAAACACATCACATTCTACCATATGCCGACACTTAGAAAACATGTTAAACACATCACATTCTACCATATGCCGACACTTAGAAAACATGTTAAACACATCACATTCTACCATATGCCGACACTTAGAAATGGTTAGGACCGAGGCTGACTGTTTTGGTTCCACACGCTCTTCGGGAAAAGTGGATCGTCTATCCGCAGCGACAAGTCACTTTTCACAGCATAAAAGTAAGCCGTTCCTTAAATATGCCATCACAGTTGATGCAAAATGAATTACTCAGTAAAATGCACGACAAAAAAGGCAATTATTTGAAAAGGATAAAACTACAACATAAAACACTCATATCACCGCCTCTAGTAATTATGTCTAAACAAAAATGTATATACACAAAAGCTGAGTATCGTCTACCATGCATGGCAGTAAAATGATTCTCTAATGTCGTAAAAGAAGCTGTTAGCATAAATATTACGATCTAACTGATAACTGATGAGACCTAGCTGCCAATCTAGTACTACGCTTAAATTCATGACATCTAGGTAACATATCGATTAGTTCACCAAACAATTATCATGAACGTCTCAAGGTTGCTACATTACAGCGATGGGAAAGTGACTGATGCCGAGACGTCAGGTCAGGTCCTAGCTGCCAATCTTTCAATTTCATGTCAGCCGAGAATGTAAGCCCAAGAAGGTGCTATGAGTCACTTTCATGGAGGTTAGTATCAGCGTTGCTCATGGGAAGCAAATGCCAATGTGTAAGCATAATAACAATATATGTGAAAGCATAATAACAACATATGTTTACTATGTCAAAGCTCCTAAGAAAATTATATTTCTGCTTTAAATGATCCATAATGTATTGATATACCGTTAAACAAACAAATGAAATCAGTCATTGATGTGGATAAATCTGCAAGAGTGACCCCGAAATCTGACCCCTATGAAAGAGGGTTAATCTTGTTGAAATGGTAGGACCGTAGGGTTTATTCTTTATTTAAAGTTCTTAAAATGCAGTGAAATAATAAATGCACGTTTTGACGTCCAACATTTGGAAAAGTATCCAAAAAAGGTTTGGTCGAAAATCGCCTTCATTTTGGTCATTACTTTTCGTCTTCATGTGCCATGTCCTTTCAGGACGTAGGCAATCATGGACTTCCACTTGGCTCTGTCTGTTGTTGCTCTCAAAAATTTTTCTCTTGGTATCCCTTCTAAGTCCCGCTCCGCCATCCATTTGCTCAGACCTAACAAGTACGTCTCGCACTGCTTTTCCCTGTCTCTCCTTTCCTTTATCCAACCTGTGAGTACGAAGTTCTCCAGGCCCTTATTCTTCATTACATGTCCCAGTAACCTCATTTATCTATTCCTGATAATTAGTATGAGTTTTCTTCTATTTTTGCATCCTTTCCAACACCTCATCGTTGTGCACGCGTTTCGTCTATAGTATCCTCAGCATCCTCCTGTAAAACCACATTTCTGCTGCGTCAAGCCTCCCCTTCATTCTTGATGAGATCGTCTAGCATTTATTTCTATACAGAAGGATAGATAACAAGTAGCAATCCAGTAGTCTTTTCTTTGTTTCTAATGAGATTTTCCTGTTTTTCAGTACTCTGGTTAGCTTCTGAAATGTGTCTTTGTCCATGCCAATGCGTCTTTGGCTATCAGGCCAATGCGCCTTTAGATCTCCATGTCGCACATTCCATCTTCTGTTAAAATACTTTCCAGGTATTTTTCAAGAATAAAATACAATTTCTGTTTTACCCAAGTCGGTCAATATTTAGCTGACTTTGCACCAACCATTTATTACATTTAAAACATTTTGATGGTAAAAGTATTCTCTAACAGAAACCATATTTAAGAGTTTAGATTTTAATTAATCTGATCTGAAACAAATATTACTTTTACTTTGAAATATCGCAGAAAATAATTTTATTTAGCACAGAGGTGGGTGTTTTTATAAAGTATTGATAATTCTCTCGATAAACATTTTTCTATGGGCTACAAATTTTTATATGGGTTACAATTTTTTTAAGGCTTACACTTCTAAGGTAATAATTACTTGACGAATATAAAGTGAACTCATTTTAAACATTTTTTAAAGTATCCTTCTTCTTCTTCTTCTTCTTCTTCTTCTTCTTCTTCTATGTGCCATGTCCTTTCAGGACGTAGGCAGTCATGGCTTTCCACATCTCCCTATCTTTGGTACGTTTTCTCCTATTACACAACGTAACCCATCATCTGTTCAGGCTCTTCAAATGTGTTATCCGCTGCCTTCCTCTGTCTCTTTTTCCTTTTATCTGACCCGTCAGTATCAGGTTCTCCAAGCCCTTCTTCCTCATTGCATGTCCCAGGAGCTTCAGCTGTCTCTTCCTTGTGCTCACTATTAATTTTCTTTTCGTTGCCATTCTTTCCAACAACTCATCATTGCACACATGCTCGGTCCATGATATCCACAGCATCCTTCTGTAGAACCACATTTCTGCTGCTTCAAGTTTTTCCTCATCTTCGATGATATTGTCCAACATTCACTGCCATATTGAAAACCTGATATCACATAGCAATCTAGCACTCTCTTCTTTGTTTCTCGTGAAATTTTCCTATGTCTTAGTACTTTACTCAGCTTCTAGAACGTGTCCTTCGCTATACCAATTCGCCTTCGGATTTCTGTGTCGCACTTTCGATCTCCTGTTAGAACACTTCCTATATTTTAAAATTTTTGTACTTGCTTGATTCTAGTACCCCAGCCACCTGCATTTGGTATTTTAGGTTGCTCTTTAAAATTGAAAATAATTCTAAGCATTCTAATATTTTACTGATTTTGAGGTACTTTGGCTTCATAGTCTAACTTAGGACGCTTATTGGGAAATTATTGGAAAATTATCAATAAATACTTACCACACTTGTTTGTCTTTCATAATGTTGTATCTGGACATCCGTATTTAAAAATATCGACATGTTTATGCACATAAAACAAATCCTAAATATTATTATTTCTAATATAGATGTTTGTTTAATTCTCGTGAGCTTTTCAATTTATGAGTAGTAAATAAAATTTGATAACAATATCACTTGATCAGGACAAATTAATAGAGAATTTTAAAAGATTTAATTTTTATAAATTCAGTCAGTCAGTTAAGTGCCATACGTGATACACGCTTGGGGAATCACTTGTCAAAAGAAACATGACTGACTGGGCAGAAGATTATCACAGAGTAGGTTCCTGTTATTAGACCCATAGCTGGAGGGAAAAGCAACTGCTTAATAATTTTCCCAAGTGTATCTGCGCGTAATTGAATACAAGGAATTGCAACTGGGATTCGAACTCGGATCCCCGACTTCTACGTTCCGAGCACATATCCACTGCACCAAATTACTCTGATTAAAATTAAAACAAAAACGAAAGCAATTGTTATAAAACTTCATTATTCATAGAAAATGTTTGTTTTTTCTTGAGACAACAAGTCATCTGCAAACTAAGGGTCAAACTCCGGCGAATGAAGAAGGCTAGTACGGCACCAAAGCTGAAATGTAACACGATCGTGAACGATCTCAACTCGAAATGGGACTCGCTAAAGGAGGCGATAGTGACATCAGCAGACAACATGGTCCGAAAGGCGGTAACTCCACTGATGTGCAGGGGGCTACGTAAGAGTGAAAAGATTGGAAAAGAGAAAACCGGAAACCACATCCTAAACAGGATACACGGGATGAGCCTCTTCACCTGTTCAATAGACGTGGGTGGTGTGTGAACCGAGCGATAGTTTAGTCTATCTACTCCAATTGAAAAAAAATAAAAAAAAATTTTAAAAAAGCTAAAGCTGGAAACCACATCCTAAACAGGAAACCAGGGATGAGCCTCTTCACCTGTTCAATAGACGTGGGTGGTGTGTGAACCGAGCGATAGTTTAGTCTATCTGCTCCAATTGTAAAAAAAAAGAAAAGATTTGAAAAGAGAAAGCCGGAAACCACATCCTAAACAGGATACACGGGATGAGCCTCTTCACCTGTTCAATAGACGTGGGTGGTGTGTGAACCGAGCGATAGTTTAGTCTATCTACTCCAATTGTAAAAAAAAAAAAAGAAAAGATTGGAAAAGCTAAAGCCGGAAACCACATCCTAAACAGGAAACCAGGGATGAGCCTCTTCACCTGTTCAATAGACGTCGGTGGTGTGTGAACCGAGCGATAGTTTAGTCTATCTGCTCCAATTGTAAAAAAAAAGAAAAGATTGGAAAAGAGAAAGCCGGAAACCACATCCTAAACAGGATACACGGGATGAGCCTCTTCACCTGTTCAATAGACGTGGGTGGAGTGTGCAAACGCAGAAGAAAAAAAAACGAGTGGATGACTGCAGAAATACTTGACATGATACAAAGGAGACAAAAAATGATGTCAAGACATGGAATGGAATACAAGAAACTACACAGTACAATAAAGAACAAATGCAGACAGGCTAAAGAGGAGTAATCTTTCAAAGACAAATGCGCAAAGGTAGAGGAGATTAAGCAGGAGTAATAAAGCAGACATGTACAAAGAAATAAAAGAACTGACAGGGTAATAAACTTGCTCGTCAAGAGGATGTATAAAATCCAAGGATGGAACGATCATATTGGAGAAAGAGGAAGTATTCCAGCGATGGGAAGAATATATATATTCCATGACTGGAATGGCATGGGCCGATCTGAAGAGGACCAGCCAGGAGTGTCGTTGCGGCCCTATGTTCCCCAAGGAATCAAGTGGCATAAGAGAGTAAGAGACGACAAGAGAGAGCAACCGCGAATATACAAAGATGAGGACGTGCCGGAAATATTAAAGACCGAAGTGGAAGCTGCAATGGTCAAACTGAACAGAAACAAAGCAGCTGGTCCAGACGGCATTGTAATAGAGCTGCTGATAGCCCTCGAAGAATTCGGCATAGTGAAAATTAAGGAAATAACAAATGAAATTCATAATAGTGGTGTAATACCAGACGATCTAAGCAATTTTCATAGGACTGCTTAAACGAGGTGCAAACGAGTGCGAACTTTGCCGAATTATCAGCTTAATGAGTTATATCACAAAACTGATTGTTCGAATCCTGATGAATTTAGCGAGAAGCAAAATCAGGCCAGAGATTTTTTTTTTAATCATTTCACCCCGAGCAAGGCGGAAACGCCACTGATGTGCAGGGGGTTACATAAATGTAGAAAGATTAATTAGAAAAGAGTGAGGAGTACAAGCTAGTTAGAAAGGAACAATAGAAAGCTGAGAAAGAAGGTGCGATGACAGATACATAGGAGGAGAGAAAGGGAAGGTTATACAGGGGAGGGGAGAGAGCTAGAGGCCAGTGGTTAGTAGATGAGTATTAACTTTGCATATAAATTTCTGGAGGTTGTAGCCGTCAGGAAAGCAAGAATACGGGAGTGAGTTCCACAGGCGGGAAGTGCGAGAGAGGAAGCTGCAGGAGTAGAATTGTCGTCTGCATTTGGCTAACCTGACTGTGAATGGGTGGGACCTAGTTGCCAGTCTGGTTGCACGAGTAAACACCTGTTGAGGAGGCATCAGTGACTTAAGCTCATCCGAGCAGAAGCCATGAAAATATTTATAGAAGAGACAGAGGGAGGCCACATTTCGACGATGGGAAAGTGGCTGCAGTCGAGTCGCCAGATCAGTACCTATCACATTACAGACTCTCCTTTGGAGCTTGTCAAGAACACTGAGGAGAACGGCAGGGGCACCTGACCATAAATGGCAGCAGTACTCCATAAGACAAGAACAGTGCAGGTTCGTCAATTACATTGGAACAAGCAACGCCATATTTATGATTGGGATGCTCTCCAAAACGGCAATACACTGAAGGATTTGTACCTATGTTTTATTGATTATGCAAAGGCGTTCGACAAAATACGCCACAAAGAATTGATGGAGATGCTCAGCAGCCTCGATATATTTGGGAAAGACATAAGAGTAATTAAGAATCTCTACTGGCAGCAAACTGCCTGCATACGGACAGGTAACGAAGTTAGCGGATATACAAAGACAGAAAGGAGGTGAGACAATGATGCGTCTTTTCATTGGATCTGTTCATCTTGTACAGCGAGACTGTTATGAGGACTCTAGATGTTATGCCAGGATTTGTAATCGGAGGCCACAATTTGAACAACATACGGTACGCAGACGATACAGTGCTGATTGTTGACACGGAAAGGAAACTACAGAAGGTAGCTGAAGAAAGTGACAAAAAAGGACTACAAATAAAGTGCAAGAAAACTGAATGCATGGTCATCAGCGAAAAGAGTAACGCAAAATGCCAAATACAGTGGGGAGATACAAAATTCAAGCAGGTTCAAAAATTTAAATACCTGGGAAGTGTGCTGACAGAAGACGGAAAGTGTGACACAGAGATCCGAAGGCAAATTGGCATGGCGAAGGACGCGTTCCAGAAACTGAGTAAACTATAAAGACACAAAAATTTCACTAGAAACAAAAAAGAGATTACTAGATTGCTATGTGATGTAATTTCTTCAATATGGCAGTTTCAATCCTGGCTAGAAGCAATTGGATATCTAACTATACTGATGAGCTGTGAGCGAAACAGATCTGTCTGCGGATGACTATATATATATATATATATATATATATATATACACAAATGAATAAAGAACGAAGAAAATAATTGCAACGTTCAAAACATTAATTTAAAACAGTGCTAAATATAAAAAAAGACCAATGAATATTCATTAATAATTATTATTTTTGAACATGTACAAACGACAACAAAATTTTGTCGTAGTTTGTAGTTTGCAAATGTTCTACAGTAACAACACACACACACACACACACACACACACACACACACACACACACACACATATATATATATATATACATGCATCGCTCATTCAGTAATAAATTAGAGAACTCTAATTGCATGCGTATAATACATCATACACTAAAAGTTGACTGACGCCAATTCGGTCGAGTTTCAAATTTGGGTAAAAAGCAATCGGATGTCTAACTGTACGGATGAGCTGTGATACAGCGAAATAGATCTGTCTGCGGATGCCCATATATATATATATATATATATATATATATATATAAATCCAGGTTAAGAGAACAAACAGTTTTACAATTACGAGTTCTCCAGCATTTAATTTTTCTTATAAAAGTGCTCAATACAACAAATATTGTAGAGCATAATATGATTAAATTTGTATTTTAATAAAATAAAATTTTCTATCCTCACGTATCTATAAATAACAAGCATATTTTTTCTTATATTCAAATGAAAATCATTTTCACAACAATAATCTAACATTTTCTGGTGATGAAGTGAAAATCTCGAAAAAGAGATTTCCGTGTCGCAATGTAAAATATATTAATTTTAACTAAAAAACAAATTTAATTATATATATATATATATATATATATATATAGGTTGGAACAACACATATTTCTGTTTTTAATATATATATATATATATATATATATATATATATATATGGCCTTCTATGCAAGCTACGGGGTTACGGTATTACCGGACGCTTGCTTGATCTGATCCAATCTTTTCTAAATAATCGCAAAATGAAAGTCACCTTGAATAGGCATGACTCCACATCCCACGGTACAAACGCTGGTGTTCCTCAGTGCTCTATCCTAGGCCCGACGCTCTTCCTTATTTTCATAAATGATCTCCCAGACCAGATCAAGAGCCAAGTAGGCATCTACGCAGATAACACCACAATTTACTCCCGCCTTAGTAAGAAACCCGGCGTGGCGGACAAACATAATCTCGTTGCTGACTTTGAGAGGGATCTACATTCTATGGTGAATTGGGATAAGAAATGGCTTGTAAATTTCAATGCGTCTAAGACCAAGCTGTTGTCTGTCAATCATCACAGGCAACATCTCCTGCCTCCCAGAAGCATGGATCAAGTGAGTCTCCCTGATAGCAATGCACTGCGCCTCCTCGGCCTTAACTTCTCTTCCGATCTCAAGTGGAACCACTGCATTGAGTCAATAGCTAAATCCACTGGTAGAAAGGTTGGGTCACTGTGTCGGGCCAGGATGTTTTTCCCGCTTGAATCCATCCTGCATATATACAAATCAACCATTCATCCGTGCATGGAATACTGCTTCTATATATGGTCAGGCGCCCCTGCTGTTCATCTCAGTGTTCTTGACACACTCCAAAGGAGAATCAGTAATGTGATAGGTACCGACTTGGCGGCTCGACTCTAGTCACTTCCCCACCGACGGGATGTCTGTTCTATAAATACTTCCATGGCTTCTGCTCCAACGAACTTAAGTCACTGTTGCCTCTGCAGTAGGTGTTTACTCGTGCAACCAGATTGACAACTGGGTCCCACCCATTCACAGTGAGATCAACCAAATGCAGCCGACACTTTTACTCCATCAGCTTCTTTTCTCGCACTTCTTACCTGTGGAACTCGCTTCCATATTTTTGCTTTCCTAACTGCTACAACCTCCAGGAATTTAATGTCAATATTCATCTCTTAACCACTAGAATCTTGTTCTTTCTTCACCACCCTGGATACCCTTTCCTTTCTCTCCACCTTTGCAACTGTCATCACACCTGTATTCCAATCCTTCTCTTGCTCCTTTCTAACTGGTTCGTCTTTCTCTTCACTCTCTTCTATCTAATCTTTTTACTCCTATGTAGCCCCCCACTGCACATCAGGGATGTTACCACCTTGCTCGGGGTGATACGATTCACACCCTGATTGAGCACTCTGGAAGAATGGTAGACTTTGAAAAACAGTAGCTACCCTGGCATTTACGCATCGCTCATTTAGTAATGAATTAGAGCACTCTGGCTATTGGGCGTGTATAATGACAATATACATGCTAAAAAGTCTGCCTTCTTCTACCGAGCGCCCATTATTGGGACTAATTGTGAGTAATATATTTATATATATATATATATGTGTGTGTGTGTGTGTGTGTGTGTGTGTGTGTGTGTGTGTGTGTGTGTAGTGTATCGAGGCAGCAAATAATTTTCTGAACATATACTGTTAAATATAAGAGACAATGACTATCTATTATGTTTAATCCTGAGCCGTTCAAAACATCGTATTTTGGCTTTAATTTCAGGTGAAAATAAAGACAAAAATTGTCCAAAATTTGGACATTTTTTATTATGTTGGTTCTGAGCTTTCGGTTCACATGAGCCATCTTCAGAGAGGTTACAGAGATGTTAACATAAACGTACCCACCATCAAAGAAGATTTTATTTTGTGTTGACATAAAAGTTTGCTAATCAACGATAACAGTTATCAAATATCAGACGCAGTTCGTAAATTTGTAATGCGGTTCTATGACGTCACACCGCGTGACAGCTCGAAATTTTAACAGAACCACATATTTAAATGCAATGTAATGTCTTATGACCAGATTTAATAAAATTAGAATCCGAACTTTATTTTTTTCTTTAATTTTAAATTTTAACACACGCAGTTTCGAACCCTGCCGAATGACACATATTTTCGTAATAAAAATTTATCGTAAATAATCAGGCCGGTAGAAATTAATATATAATACTGTTTAATTAAAAACAGAATATCTACTTAAATATGAGTATCGATCAAAAATAATCTTCAAACAAATAATTTCAAATTGTCGGTTGTTTATAACAAAGTTTCGTTAATCTTCGTTCATTTCCGATATATATATATCTTTGAAAAGATGGTGAAATCATGTAAAATGGCTTTTGGAGTTATTGAAAAAAAAAATTTTTTTTATTTAAACTTAATCTAAAATTAAAGGAAAAAATTGTTAAAGTAGAATTTCAACCTAAATTTATAGAAAAACTTTAATTAGGTTACAATTTGTAGAATGGAATAAAGATAAAGTTAGAGATAAAAATATAGGTAGAGATATCATGCAGTTAAAAGTGAATATCGTGCTACTAAGATTAATAATACTATAAAAGGTTTATCATTTTTAGGGACCCGAACTTTATTTTTTCCTTTAATTTTAAATTTTAAATTAAGTTTAAATAAAAAAAAAGAAAACAACTTTTTTTCTTCAATAAATCCTACAGGATTTCACCATCTTTTCAAAAATTGAAAAATACATATTTTGTGATAAATATTCAGAAACAATTGCACTGTGTCAGCACCAACGGAATATATAAATAATACTTGGTATGATAGAAGGTGGGGGGGGGCATATCTGCAATGGAAAATATACAAGTTTTATGGGAAGGAAACTTTCTTTATTCTTTCATGTTTCCTATTTCTTTCTTTCTTTCTTTCTTTCTTTCTTTCTTTCTTTCTTTCACGACAGCTTCGTTTCTTTCTCGCTTTCTTCCTTTTTCTTTATTCTTATTTGCATGTTTCTTCTCCTCTATTCTTTCTTTCTATCTGTCTTTCTTCCTGTATTTTTCGGTATTGATTTAATTGCTTTCATTTTCTTTCTTTCTTTTTTTTTTTCTTTCTCGCTGAAACCTTTTTTTCTTTCTTTCTCACTTTCTGGAATTTTCTTTATCCTTATTATTTGCATGTTTCTTCTCCTCTATTCTTTCTTACTTTCTTTTTTTCTCGCTGACTTCTTTCTTTCTTTCTTTCTTTCTTTCTTTCTTTCTTTCTTTCACGCCAGCTTCGTTTCTTTCTCGCTTTCTTCCTTTTTCTTTATTCTTATTTGCATGTTTCTTCTCCTCTATTCTTTCTTTCTATCTTTCTTCCTGTATTTTTCGGTATTGATTTAATTGCTTTCATTTTCTTTCTTTCTTTCTTTCTTTCATTTTGAAACCTTTTTCTTTCTTTCTCACTTTCTGGAATTTTCTTTATCCTTATTATTATTTGCATGTTTCTTCTCCTCTATTCTTTCTTTCTTACTTTCTTGTTTCTCGCTGACTTCTTTCTTTCTTTCTTTCTGTCTTTCTTTCTTTCTTTCTGGATTTTTCTTTATTCTTATTATTATTTGCATGCTTCTTCTCCTCCATTCGTTCATTCTTTCTGTCTTTCTTTCTCGCTGACTTCTTTCTCTCTCACTTTCTAGATTTTTCTTTAATAATTTAATTGCTTTCATGTTTCTTTCTTTCTTTCTTTCTTTTTTCTTTCTTTCTTTCTTGATTTTTCTTTATTGATTTCATTGCTTGCATCTTTCTTTTTTTTTCGCCTGGTTCTTTTCTTTTTCACTTTCTTGATTTTTTTATTCTTATTATTGCATGCATTTTTTCTCTCTTCTGTTCTTTATTTTGCCTGTTTCCTTTCTTCCTTCCTTTCTTCCCTCCCTCCATCTCTCCATTCTTTCTTTCTTTCTTTCTTTCTTTCTTAATATAACCTTCTCTTTTTCTCTCAGTATTCCACAAGCTTTATTTCGTTATTCATTTCTTAATATTACGATCGCTTTCTTTTTTTAACACGCATACTTTCTTTATATTCCTCAACTTTTCTTTCTTTCTTTCTTTCTTTCTTTCTTTCTATATTCTGGTAGTTTTTCTTTTTTACTTCACTTTTCTTCAATTCATTTTTATCTTTTTCTCTTCTTTCAGTGATCTTATTTAATATCCTTTTCCTCTTTCTTTTCATCCATTTTAATTCTTCCCTTATTCGCCTTTTTTACTACTATTTTTCATTGTTCTTTGCTATTTTCTTTTTTATATTATTTCTCTCAGTTTTTCATTGATTTCTCTTTTGTTTTACCCTTTTCTTCTTTCTTTCTTTTTCTTTCTTCTACTTTTAATGTCCTTCATCTGTCTGCATTATTTTTTCTTTGCTTTTTCATCTCCTTGTCAAAGCTATTCTTTGTTTTCCAGTTTGTTCTTTTTCTCATTTTATTTTCTTTTTCTTTCATTTCTCCTACATCTTTCTTTTTTTTTTTGCTTTTTGACCTTCTTTGTTTTTCTTCTGCCCTTGTTCTTTTTCTTCTGTTATAATTCTATTGTCTTTGTTCTTTATTTTTCTTTTAGTGTTATTTTTTTCTTTCATTACCTCTCTTTATTTATTTTTTATTTTTTTAAATTTTTCTTTGTTCTTTGGTGAGATCATCTTTCATTTTTTTTAATCTTTTATCTCCATGGTTCCCAACCCCGGGCTAAATTACCCCAGTGGGGTTATGAGCCCATATTTTGGGGATAATGGATGTTTGGTTTGAGAAGAGGCAATCAGCTTATAATTTCACACTGTGTCCTGGAATAAAGACCAAGAAACGTAGCAGACTCAACGTGGTAAATGCCGCCCGAATAGCCCTTTCAGTCACAAAGCCAAGAATAAATAAACTGGCACTAGCACAGGCAATACAAGCTCAACACTCACATTAAGAATCACGGCTAGGTTACGGCTACTATACCTCTTATTATTATAGATTGAATAATTTCCATTAACTTTCTCTGCTTTTGATGTATGAAAATATAATTACTTCTTTTCCAATATTGCGGGTTCATTGGGGTAATGGATAATAGTGAAATTGTATTTTGGGGTAATCGCATCTAAAAGGTTGGGAACCTATGATTTAATTTCTACTATAATTTCTTTGGTTTTTTATTCTTAATTAGTTTTTTCTAGTTTTTTTCTTTTCTTCTTTTACATTTTCTTTCGTTTTTGTTCATGATTTTTCTTTCCTTGTTTCTTTTCTTTTCTTTCTTTGTCTTTTTCTTCTTTCTTTCTTTTTATTTATTTATTTTTTTCATGTTTCTTTATTCTTCAGTGCCTTTTTTTTTCATTGTCATTTTTATTTTTTATTTTGTTATAATTTCTTTTGGTTTTGCCTTTTATTTTTCTTTCTTTGTTCCTTTTTGCTTTATTTACCTTCCTTTCTTTCTTTCTTATTTTTTTGTTATTTTTCAATGTTTTCTTCTTTCCGTGTGCTTTTTCTTATCTTTCTTTTCTACTTCATTTACTTTTTCTTCTTTTACTGTAGTCTTTTTCTTCTATCTTTGTTTTTCCTTCTTTTTCGACTTTTCTTTTATCTTTCTAAAGACGAGAAAAACTAGTTTTCATTGGTCTATTGTATTCTAACAACTTTCCTTCTTTCCTTGTTTGTCTTCAGTCTTCTTTTTTTTATCTTCATTGTTCAATATTCTTTTTCTTCTTTTTTTTATCACTTTTTTCCTTCTTACTTGTTCTCATCACTTTCTTTTTCATTCGGCTTCTTCTCATCTCTCTTCGACTCCCTCGGTCCCCCACCCGACATTCTCACCCTGATCCTCATTCTCTATGGCGTCATAAAATATAGTCACGTGACATTTATGCCGATTTTATGGGTGACTTAAAGAAACGCCGAACTTTATGATGTCATCTGTCAGTAAACTGCCCATCAGATGAAAAGAACTTGGTAATGAAAAACTAGAAAGCAATGTAAGGAAGGGCAAATAATCAACGCGAACAACAACAACAGTAATAATAATAATAATAATAATAATAATAATAATAATAATAATAACCATATAATAATTGTATTTGTCCCTCTCTGCGCTAGTTCTTCAGTTAATTCACACGATCGTAACGACCTGCCAATACTTAATAAATAATGGACTATTCAATTCTTAATCTAAACATATTTATAAATGGAACTGTGTGTGTGTGTGTGTCTATGTGTGTGTGTGTGTGTGTGTCCGTTACCTATAGACTCCGAAACGGATGAACCGATTTTCTTGAAAATTTACACAGTTGTACTATAAGCGTCTGCGAGTGTTCTTAGTTAGGTTTTGTGTCGAGGTACACCCGATAAATATCGAAAATCGATAATCGAATAAATCGGGTTGTAGAAGGAGTGGTCCGATTTTAATCAAATTTGATACACTCATAGACAAAGACATAAAAAACGATATTCAGAAGTTTCAAGGTTGCAGTTCTTACAATAGTGCAGAAAATCGATAATATATATATATATATATACGATAAGAAGTGTGTGTGTGTGTGTGTTTATCTGCCTCTATCTCTGTTTTTTTTTTTCTGCCCTTTTATTTTAGTTTTTGCTTCGGGTTTGGCTCTAAGTAGGTATAATTGTAGTTCTTAGTCTCAGCCATGATACTGTTTATTCAGAGGACTTATTTCGCCTTTAAAATTCAGTTTACAACGAAAAAAACTTATTTGATATCGATCACAGGAAATCAAAATTTGACTTACATCCATTCATTTTTCTTTCAGTCTACGGTTTCGCTTTAACTGGAAACAACTATTACTTTTTAGTTTTTCATGCCAACGTCCAAAGTGTCTGAGTTCCAGAAACATGGATTAGTTTTAAAGCTTTCATTCCACCCGAGCAACGCCGGGCTATACTGCTAAACAGGGGAAAATACACTACTTAATTTCAGAAAGAAAAAAAAAAGGGAAGAGAGAAGTATTTGAATTCTGAGATTTCCTTCTCTTAGACTGGTTGCCAGCCAAGACACGATATCACATCACTATATATATATATATATATATATATATATATATATATATATATATAGTGTATCGCGGCAGCAAATAATTTTCTAAACATATACTGTTAAATGTAAGAGTCAATGAATGTCTATTATGTTTAATCATGAGCCGTTCTAAACTTCGTATTTTGGCTTTAATTTCACTTGAAAATAAAGACAAAAATTCTCAAACATTTGGATATTTTTTTATTAATTTGGTTCTAAGCTTTCGGCTCACATGAGTCATCTTCAGAGAGGTTATTAAGACGGTAACACAACAACATCCACCATCAGCGACGATTTTATTTTGTGTTGACATAACACTCCGCTAGTCAACTTCAATAGTTGCCAAAAATAACAAACGCAGTTCGCAAATTTGCAATGAGGGTCTATGGCGTCACACCACGTGACATCATAGAATATATATATATATATATATATATATAGAGAGAGAGAGAGAGAGAGAGAGAAAGGGAGTCACTCTGTGTGTGTGTGTGTGTGTGTGTGTGTTTCAAAAATACTTTTACAAACTTTGGAATCAAGTTCCCTCCACCAAAAAAAGACAAATGTCCATACAAATATATGTCCGCAAATGCTTTGTTTTAGGGGGTTATTAAATTAAAAGTTTACGGTATATACCATTAAATGTATTGTACATTTAATGGTATATACCGTAAACTAAAATAAAATCCAAAAATACTTTAACAAATTTTGGAGGCGGGTTCTTCACACCAAACAAAGGCAAATGTGGATGGTAGAGCGGGGCTTGGGTGGGATAACAGGAGGACGCTTACTAAGAGCCACGATGAATAGGGAAATGTGGAAGGCCATGTTCACCTACGTCCTGAAGGGCACGATCATATAAGAAGTGGACTAGACTGGCGTCGAGATTTTATCAATTTACAATTGCGACTGCTAGATAAAGACGTATGTTCTATGCTAACAGTTCTTTCATCTCGTTCTTTTCGTTCGTCGAACTCTTTTTTTCTGGCTCCATGCTTTTCAATTAAATTTGATCTGCAAAAATTTAAATGCAATGTCAATCGCTACCTACTGTCTTCCTAATTAACTTACTTCAATCTGTTCATCAATATTGTTTCTGTTTTTAATTTTTCCACACCCTATAGCTCTTGCATTTTAGTGATATTGAGTGATGCTGATTAAATTTTTTTAAGCAAGGCAGTACTGGTCACAGTAGGTGTCGGAGGATGGGAAAGAGAAGGACGGGTAGATTTTTTTTTTAATTATATCACCCCGAGCAAGGCGGTAACGCCACTGATGCACAGGGGGCTACATAAGAGTGAAAAGATTGGAAAAGAGAAAGCCGGAAACGACATCCTAAACAGGGAACAAGGGATGACCCTCTTCACCTGTTCAATAGACGTGGGTGGAGTATGATTGGTGTAAAGAGAGCTGCGTGAGAGCAATATGTGAAGTGAGAAGAGGGATGGGAGTCAAACTGATAAGAGATGACGTTGCAATTAAAGTCTTGGAGATTGTACCAGGGAAACAATAATATGGAAGGGAGTCCAACAAGCAGGAAGCGCGAGAAAAGAAGCTGGGAGAGTAGAAGTTATGGTTACACTTGATTATTTTCACGGTAAAAGGGTGGGATCTTGTTGCCAGTCTAGTAGCTCGAGTAAATTCGCGCAGTGTTGAGCACTAAGTAGCTAAGCTTGTCGGAGCAGAATCCGCGAAAGTATTTGTAGAAAAGACAGAGGAAAGCCACATCTCATTGTTGAGAGACAAACTTTAGTCAGCCCGCCAGGTCAGGATCAACTACATCTCAGATTCTCCTTTGTATTCTGTCGAGAAGCCAAAAATGTACAGCAGGGGCGCCCGACCAGATATGGCAGCAGTATTCAATGCACGGGCGGATGGTGGATTTGTAAAAGTGCTTGATGGATTCAAAAGAGAAAAGCTTCCTGGACCGATAAAGGGATCCAAAATCTTAGCAGTAAACACAAATAGAAAATCGAGAAATTTAAATCGTTGCTAGAAACAAAGAAATGAGTACTAAACGGTTATGTTATGTGTTAAATAATAGGACAGATTGGGTCCTATAGCCTTGGCTGGCAACCAGTCTACCGCAGAAAGCAATGGCAACCTACTGCGGGATAATCTTCTGCCCAGTCAGTCATGTCTCTTTCGAGACATAATCGCCCAAGCGTGTATCAGGTATGGCACTTAACTGATTGACTGAATATAATAGTTGGAAACATGATTAAGGCTTCTAATGGTCATAATGTGGGGGATCAGTTTTCTTTTGTTATGAAGTAATAAACTGATCCCCTAATAATTACTACTTAATAATAATATACATTTCTTCCCCCTCTAGCTATGAGCCAAATAATAGGACAGATTGGGTCCTATAGCCTTGGCTGGCAACCAGTCTACCGCAGAAAGCAATGGCAACCTACTGCCGGATAATCTTCTGCCCAGTCAGTCGCCCAAAGCATGTATCACGTATGGCACTTAACTGACTGACTGATATCTGTCCTCATGTATGGCACTGAGTGTCGAACAATCTCCTAAGAGACGGAGAAGAGATTGGAGGAACAGAATATTGTTATATAAAAGGATGCTGAGGACACTATGAACAAGACAAGTAAGCAATGACAAAGTTTAAGAGAAAATAGAAACAAAAAGAAAACTTATAAACACCAAGAAATTGAAATTTCTAAAGTATATAATTGAGAAAAGGGAGCTTGCAAAATCTAATACTCTGAGGACGAACTGAAAGCAAGAGGGACAGAGAAAAACAATACATAGTGAGCTTGAGTAAATGGATGGCGGAACAAGGGCTAAGAAAATAAAAATACAAAATATGTTAAGAGCTACAAAGACAGGAATTGTGGAGAGCCATGATCGCCGAGGGGGACACAGCACATGGAGAAAAAGAAAACGGTGAATATTTGTTAGTTCGGTAGAAGGAGGAAGCAAAAATAGGGAAGAAAAAAACAAGAAAATAAGAATTTCTCATTTCACATACCAGGGGTTCGTAACCCTTGACCTTTTACGACGTTTGTTGGTCAGAGGTTAAATGATGTATGACATGTAAGCACCCCAGATGTTTATTTATGTGGACAGATGCCGCCCCCTACAGGAAGGGATTTTTTTTTTCCTTTCAGTTTATTCTTGAATTTGTTTGTCTCTCATTTTTTTTATCCTTTCTCTCTTTTCTTCTCAATATACATGGTGCAATGGATAAAATTGTCACCATTTTTATTATTGGTTTCACGCATTTGCATTGGTTGTTTTTGATTTTGTCGAATCCACAGTATAAAAGGGTCAGTTGGGCACAGTCTTGGCATTCGTACCGGAACATCAAATACGAACATTTTAAAGTATTTAGGTGTCAATTTTTTTTTTAATCATATCACCCCGTGCAAGGTAACGCCACTAATGTGCAGGGGGCTACATAAGAGTAAAAAGAGCCGCGAAATGGATTTGTAAAAATATCTAAATATTGTTTCTTGATTATATATATATATATATATATATATATATTAATCGTATCACCCCGAGCAAGGCGGTAACGCCACTAATGTGCAGGGGTCTACATAAGAGTAAAAATATATTATTACCAATGGATTTGTAAAAATGCAACATGCCACCAGATTTAATTCCAAATCCAGATCCTTATTTATGTTTTGCAAAGGTTCATCATAAGTCCTGGTTGCTAAAACACTACAAGGTGTTGGTTTTCTGTTCAAGATCGTTCTTATGCCAACTGTAAATACCTCCGACATCATCAGTGCATTGGTCACTTGAATCAAGAGCAGGATAGTTCATTTTTTTTCTTTAATCGTATCACCCCGAGCAAGGCGGTAATTCCACTGATGTGCATTAGGCTACAGAAGTGTAAAAAGATTAATTAGAAGAGAGTGAAGAGGAAGACGAACCAGATAGAAAGGAGCAAGAGAAGGATGGGAATACAGGTGTGATGACAGTTTCAAAGGTGGAGAGAAAGAAAAGGATATACGGGGTGGGGAAAGAACTAGAGTCAAGTGGTTAATCTAGTTGTATATTTTATATGGAACGCTAAAATGATCAGTCCTCATCTCTTCAAATCTATGTTTGCAAATGCTTAGTTCATAACCTAGAAAAGATGAAAAATATTGGGACTCTCAGTTAGTAGGAAATTAAGAGTTGGGCAAATTTCTTGCGCCAAAATTAAAATAAATGAAGCGGCTCTAACCATTACCATTGTGTGTGTGACTTCATTTACTATACGAAAATTTTATTCTACTGCTGAAATTGTTTCTGCTGTATTTGAATTTCATAGTTGTGTTGTCAGATCCTGCTATGACAACAAAAACAGCTCTGAGTGAAATTAACAATGCGCAGACTGCAATTGAGAGAACTTTGAAAAGAATGCCGTAGAAATCAATGTAATAGTAATAATGCATTGTGTTAAAGGTTAAACATTGAAACCTTATATTTAATTTGAAATATTAGTTTGCGTATTTTGGATATAAAAAGATAACAATAAAAACAGCCTAGCATGCGAATTACAAATTGGAAATATCAAAATCAAACAAGTAGAACAATTTTTATATCTGGGAAGTTATTTATTTATTTAGCAGAAAACCGAGAGTGCGAACAGAAACCTAAATGGGATAGCTAAAGTTACCTTCCAAAAGCTAAGCAAAGTGTTCTTCTTCTTCTTCTATGTGCCCTGTCCCTTCAGGACGTAGGCGATCATGGATCTCCACGTCTCCCTATCCCTTGTGGCTCTTAGTATGTTTACTCCTGTTGCTCCTGGCAACCCCCGTTCCGTCATCCACCTGATCAGGCCTTGCAAATATGTTATCCGCTGCCTTCCTCTGTCTCTCTTTCCTTCTATCTGACCGGTCAGTATCAGGTTCTCCAGGCTCTCCTTCTTCATTGCGTGTCCCAGGAACGTCAGTTGTCTCTTCCTCATGCTCAGCATCAATTTCCTTTTTGTTGCCATTCTTTCTAACACCTCGTCGTTGCTTGTATGCTCAGTCCACGATATCCGTAGCATCCTTCTGTAGAACCACATTTCGGCCGCTTCCAGTTTTGTCCTCATTTTGATGATATTGTCCAGCATTCACTGCTGTATTGAAGAACTGACATCACGTAGCACTCTTTTCTTCGTTTCTATTGAGATTTTCCTGTGTGTTAGTATTTTGCTCATCTTCTGGAATGCGTCCCTTGCCATGCCAATTCACCTTCGGATCTCCGTGTCGCACTTTCCATCTTCTGTTAAGAAACAGAAAACATTCGTTAGAAACAAATAAATGAGTAATAAACTGTTACGTAAATATCGGTGCTCCTATGAATGCCGGAAAATCTTCTCACCGATTATAAAGAGACATGAAGCTAGCGTCAGATTATAGTATTTTATCTCTTCAAGTTACATGTGCAATCCATTTTAGTTGTTGCTGATGTTAAAAGTCCACATATAATGTGGCTTCTGTACGCAGATGTCACCACAATCTACTCCCACATCAGTTAAAAATTCGGCGGGGCGAACAAACATAACCTCGAAGCTGATCTTGAGAAGGATCGACACTCAATTTCAATGCTTCTAAAACGAAACTGCTATCTCTCAAACATCACGGGCAACCTCTCCTGCCCCCCACCACCACAGGCATGAATCAAGCAAGTTTCCTTGAATGCAATATATTGCGCCTCCTCGAACTTACTCTATCTTCCGACCTCAAGTGGAATCATGATATTGAGTCAATTGCTAAATCCACTGCTAGGAAGATTGAGTCACTGTGTCGGGCCAGCAAGTTTTTTTTTTCTGCCTGAATCCATCTTGCACATATACAAATCAACCATTCGTCCATGCATAGAATACTGCTGTCATATATGATCATTCGCCCCTGCTGTTCATCTCAGTGTTCTCGACAGACTCCAAAGGAGAATCTGTAAGGTGATAGGTCCCGACTTGACAGCTCGGTTCTAGCCACTTTCTCACCGGCGGGATGTGACTTCTTTTTGTCTATTGGACAAATATTTTCATGGCTTCTGCTCCTACGAAATGTGACTAGTGCCCCCCGCCATAAGAATTTACTCGCACAACAAGAATAGCAACAAGATCCCACCTATTTACAGTTAAATCAACCAAATGCAGCCGACAATTCTACTCCACAGCTTCTTTTATCGCACTTCCCGCCTGTGGAACTCCCTTCCATATACTTGCTTTCCTGACGGCTACAGCCTCCCGGAATTCATATGCAATGTCAATAACCATCTCTTATCCACTTGACTCCAGTTCTTTCTACATCACCCTGCATATCTTGTTCTTTTCCTTCCTATCTTCGCAACTGTCTTCACACCTGTGTTTCTATGCTTCTCTTGCCCTTTCTCTGACACCCCCCGTAACTGGTCCGTCTTTCTCTTCACTCTCCTCTTGTCTAAAATTTTACTCTTATGTAGCCCCCTACGCATCAGTGGCGGTACCGTCTTGCTTGGGGTGAAACTATTAAAAAAATATAGTACAGTTCTTTGTTACTCTGGAGCATTAGCCATTAAGGCTCCATTGCAAGAAGACAGAATGCATGGTTGTCAGTAAAAGAGACAGCCCAACATGGGCATTACAAATTCAAGATACCAAAATCAATCAAGTACAACAAATATTTGAGAAAGAGGACGGAAAGTGTGAAATTCGAAGGTAAATTGGGAGAGCAAAAGATGCCTTTCAAAAGCTGAGACAGAAAAAGGGACAGAAAAAAGACAGAAAAGGGACAGAAAAAGTGGTATCTTTTGTAAAAATCTCTATCTTGAACCTTACTTCTTGAAAAATTTTACTGAAAAAGTTGATATTTTGCTGATCATTTTTATCCGAATGATGAATACTTATATTATCAGCATATCGCCACTCATCATTAGTATTTGTTCTTGTGAAAAAGTTGATATTTTGCCGATCATTTTTATCCGAATGAGGAATACCTATTTAATCGGCATATCGCCAATCATTATTAGTATTTGTTCTTGTGAAAGAAATCAAAAAACTTTGCTTTTGTATTACTAGATTCGCTTCGGGTGTTTTAGGAGACGTTTAATTTATCAGGGCCATCTTTTCACATCTGTGCTTGTATCTAGATCATATAAAAACAAAAACTTTGATATTTTGTTAATCGTTTTTACCCAAACGATGAATACCTATGCCATTAGTATATCTCCACTCATTATTAGTTCTTGTGCTTGTGAAAGCGTTGTGGAGTAGTTTTCGCACTGAAGGTTATAATCGCGCTATGTCGGTTGCTAATCGACTTAATGCACCCAAACTGTTGAGAACTTGGTATTCTTCCACTTAATGCTGACTCCTTAGTATTCGGCTAACTGCCGATTAATATAAACTGCCTAGAAATTATACTGAACTCCAATAGAACTCTAAAGAACTCTCTAGAACTTCTAAGAACTCCTAAGAACTTCCCAAAATCTTCTCGAGTTAACATCCTTGTAACTCTTATTACTATAGGAGGGAGAGTCCATTATCTGAGGAATAGGTGTGTTTCACCATAACAGGGGAGAGTCCTTTATCTGAGGAATAGGTGCGTTTCACCATAACAGAAAGAAATCAGAACTGTTGCTTTTCCATTATTAGATTATCTCCGGGTGTTGTATGGGACTCTTAAATGATCAGAGCCCATTTCTAACATCTGTGATTGTGTCGTCTTCTTTTTTATGTAACGTGTCCCCTCAGGACGTAGGCGATCATGGACTTCTAATTGTTCCTATACTTGTCATTATTAATATTTCTCCTCTTAATATTTTCCCCAAATCACGTTCCGCCATCCACTTGCTCAAGCCCACCAAGTAAGTCTTGCGCTGTTTTCCCCAATCTCTCTTTCCCTCTATCTGTCCTGTGAGTATTACATTCTCCAAACTCTCCTTTCTCATTACGTCTCGGAAACCAAAATTGTCTCTTCCTGATGCTAAGTATAAGTAGTATGTCGATCACATAAAAAAGATAACAATGTGAGATTGTAATTCACAATATAGAAGCGTCGTCTTAAGTTGAATACAATGAGAAAACGCTGATATTCTGGGTCAAGCCGACCACTTTTCCGCACCCACGTCAAATAAAGATTTCCGGAAAGAAATATATGTTAATGTAGATTTATTTTGAGCTGTGTTCACACGAAAATCATTTTGCACGAAAATAACCACCTCCGCGTGATTTATACTGAAAAAAGCCATTAAGGTCCTCAAATATCGTCGTTTTTTTAACTTAATTCCTAAATTCTCAGACACCAAAGAATGACGCGAAAAATGTAAAGATACATGGGTGAAAATTGGCAGATTTCCTTTCCTCAGCTTTTATATATATATATCTTTCTTCATATTTCAACATAATTTGTCTTTCTCCCCTCGTCTATCTATCTATCTATCTATCTATCTATCTATCTATCTATCTATCTATTTATTTCCATATTTCAACATAATTTGTCTTTCTCCCCTCATTTATATATATATATATATATATATATATATATATATATATACATATCTTTCTCCATATTTCAACATAATTTGTCTTTTTCCTCTCATCTATCTATCTATCTATCTATAACTTTCTCCATATTTCAACATAATTTGTCTTTCTCCCCTCATCTATCTATCTATCTATCTATAACTTTCTCCATATTTCAACATAATTTGTCTTTCTCCCCTCATCTATCTATCTATCTATCTATCTATCTATCTATCTATCTATAAACTTCTCTTAGAATGTGCATATATATGCATATATTTATGTATATATTTATCATTTCTTTTATTCCGTTCATATCTATCTACGTATCTAAATGTAAATTATATATATATATATACTATGTGCGATTGGTAAATTGTCGCAATTATTTTATTTGAAATATTCTTTAGGCTGAGTCTGAGCTCCAGGACCATGGAATAGTTTTAAAGCTTTCATTACACCCGAGCAACGCCGGGCTATGCTGCTAGTTTATATATATGAATGAATGATTAAGAGTACTATAAGAAGTAAGTAATGCAATGAGTGGCCCTTCATTTCCGTGCGTCAACTTTAGCGTTACGAATAAGTTGATCCCTACTCCTATACAGTCACAGAAACTTGAAGTTCTTAAGTAGTACTATAAGCAACATGGCTTTTTTTTTTCATCGGCGAATTTCTTACCGGAACTAAACGTATTGATATCATCATCATCATCATCATCATTATTGTCCTCGAAACCATCACCAACAGAGTCATCAGTCCGATGAATGAACGTATCGTAGGGTCGGTGGTCAGGCAGATAATCTGGCCAGTTCCTTCCACATATCAGAGTGGCATTCATGCATGTGTAGCTATCTTAAGAAATTAAATGTTGAACCCATCCGTCCACAGCTCAGACCACAGCTCAAGCCACAACCGCCACTCTCTAACATGAAAGCTCATCTATGTCACGGATACACCGCCGTTTATTTAATAGAATAAGCCCTCTGCCTTGTTCACTGACATCAGTCTATTAAGACATCAGCTTAGTGATCCCGTCGCATAAGTGCGGTGTTTGAATACATAGATAGCCTACGGAGGTCGGTGTATCATTTATACATCATATTAATAAATAAAAGTTCTCATCAGAAAGTATCATCACTGTTTCTATTAGTTAGTTAAGTACCATACGTGAAACACGCCTGGGTGATCATGTTGCGAAAGAGACATGACTGACTAGGCAGAAGATTATCCCGCAGTAGGTTGCCATTGCTTTCTGTGGTAGACTGGTTGCCAGCCATGGCTATAGAACCCAATCTGTCCTGTTATTTAACCCATAACTGGAAGGAAGAGACGAATTAATACCTTTCCCAAGGGTATTTGCGTGTAAGTGAATGCAATGAATTCAACTGGAATTCGAACTCGGCTCTCCAAATTCTCGTTCCGAGCCGCTATCCACTGCGCCACAATGCGGTACCGACTATTTCTATAGTCAGCCAATTAATTGCTTTAAATTATATACGCTTGGGTGATCATGTCTCTTTCGATCCATGATTGAGGAGGCAGAAAATCTTCTAGCTGTAGATTGCCATTTCTTTCTGTTGTAGACAGGTTGCAAACTAAAGATAAAGAACCCAATTTGTCCTGTAATTTAACCCATAGCTGGAGGAAGAAAAGGTGGATTAATATCTTTCCCGATGACATTTTCGCGTAAGTGAATGCAACTAATTTCAATGGAATTTTAACTCGGCTCTCTGATTTCACCATAAAACGGAACTAAGGCATACACAGTGAATTCACTTCGCATAGGCTGACCTTAAACTCTGCACATTAAGTTATAACGCTTACTTGCATTATTTATGACAGTACTTGAAAGGAAACTGTGTAGAGTGTGGTAGTCTTCCCACACGATATAATATCCATCAGGAATACTGGAATGTGCAGCAATTCTAACGACTAGTTGAAGTTAGCCATCTTGGAGTAAATAGCAATATGAACAGATACTTCTTAGTCTAGGTGTTTCACTGTTTATCTAAGTTGTTTTAAGCTTACAAACTTGTAAGAACTATTTTTTCTTAAAAAAAACTTTGTTGTCTATATATTTGTTCTTGATTGCCTAACGTACAACCTCTCTCTTTTTATCTTCCTCTCATATATATATAGACAGAAAATCTAAGCAAGAGCCAACAGCCTACCACGGTTTCGCCCAACGGCTCGTCAGGGAATTTGATTGACATCAAAGATTTAAAGTAGCAAATATATAGGAACTCAAATTAAAACAAAGAAGCTTTGTTTTAATTTGAGTTCCGATATGTTTGCTACTTTAAATCTTTGTTGTCAGCCAATTTCCTTGACGAGTCGTTGTTCGAAACCGTGGTAGGTTGTTGGCTCTTGCTTAGATTTTCTGTCTTTGTTTGCTCTACTTTCGTACTGAACGCTTTAGTCTTGGGGTTTTTTTCTTTCTTACGAGTGCTTGACTTTTTGTTCATTTACTCCGTTTGTTTCTTTTTTTGCTTCCCCTTCTTTTCCCTCCGAGTTCGTTCTCGGTGGGTTGTACAAGACGATTTAAATTATAGCTTAATTAATACTAGTTTCGGCAGAGTTAGTTCTGTTACTATTGATATTGTTGTTGCTATAGATAATAAGCTGAATGAAGTCGGCTAAACTCTATGTCGAGACATGTCTAAAATGATTTGAATTTAAATTTTAGCGTTCCCACATTCTCAGTGTTTACCCTAGGTCCATAGTATAACCAACGTTTGTATATTTGATGTGCTCATATATTAAACCATTCGTCTTTAGTGAATCTCTGAAGAAGCTTGTTAATGTGAAACATGTTAGATTAAAGATACTTTTTTTCCTTCTTGTTCTCTACTTATTCTATTCATCTTGTCGGATTCCGATCCATATATTCAACTTATATATATATATATATATATATATATATATATATATATATATATATATGCCATCAATAAAATCATGACTTTCTAATTTCTCTCTGTAGGACATGAACTAATAATGAGTGGAGATATGCTGATGACATAGTTATTCATCGTTCGGTTAAAGTCGATCAACAAAATCTTTAAAAATTATATATTTTTGATAGAATAAATTAAAAGAACGAAGTAGGAAACATTCGAATCTAACATTTTTCATTTATATTAAAACTTCTTCAGAAATCGAGGTAAAAAAAGCATTACAAAAGGCAGTATACTTATATGTTGCAATTTCGAATTGATTCTTATTGGTCAGGTACGTGTCACGTGTATTAAAGCAATAATTATTTTCAAATATGGGAGTAGAATATATTGTTTGCGTATTTATGTATAAATACGTGTCTGTTTACATGAATGCATGCGCGTGTCAGTTGTATTAAAACGATGGATAATTTTAAAATATATGTGTGGGAAATCTTTTGGACGATAGAGTGTATGATGCTGCATGTGTGTGTTCGTTAGTTGGTTACGTTAGGTAATACACTCCTGATCAAAAATTTAAGACCACTTAAAAATCTTTAAAAAGAATTTGTTTTTTTTTATGGATAGATTTTAAACTCCTCTCACTTAAGGTTACCAATACTACAATCTAAAAGGTTATGGAAACAAAAAGCTACATTCCAAACATTTTATTTCGAAATTTACATTTTTCATTTCTGAAGAGTCACGCATATATTGCAGAAGTGGAAACTGTTTTTAAATTTTTTTTCTCTAGAGAGCTCAATCGTAATGACAGCATAATATATTAGCCATCCACATACAAGACCGTTTCGCTGTATCAGAGCTCATCAATGTGGCTAGTCACATCCACTTGCTTCTGGCCGGGATCGAAACACGAACGATTTGGTGTCAGTCGGAGTTGCTATTTATATTACAAGAAAGTGGAAGAACGCGTAGATTAAAACACACTGTTCAAGCATTTACTTTTATAATTTTCTAAATGACCATGAATTCATCTTATATTTTAAAAATAAATCTTTTCCTCCATTTTTTTAAATATATCACCTGAAGAAGAACAGTTATGTTCTGAAACATGAAAATTTTTGTGTAGTGATATAATGCTTTTTTAAACCATTGTAATAACAAAATTACTATATATATATATATATATATATATATATATAATAGCCACGCGTATTCGAGGATACCCGTGTGCCAAGGTAGCTAAATAACCCTAGACACAAAAACTCTAGACACAAAAGAATCTACTAACTTTATTATCAGAGTTGCACAGGAGTGAAGTGCGAGAAAATAAACTATTATGATACAACTTACGGTTGCATCTGTCTATTTCAATGATACTTTGTAACTAATCCAACAACATGCGTAAATTCATTGGAACGGGGTATCAAAGAGAAAGTTTCAATAGATCAATTGCCATGAATAGGGTTATAGGATGATGGATTTATGACAGTACAAAATTCCACACATTTTAAAACCGATAAAATTATAAAACTAATCCATAGAAAATTTAATAGTCTAAACTTAAAAGTAATAGTCAACATTAATTTAAAATTAGTAAACTTCCTAGATGTAACACCAGATTTAGTAAATGATATTTATCAACCACACATAAAACCCAACGAATACCCATTATACACCCACCCAAAGTCTAATTAGCCTACAAGTATAATCAAACATGTACCCTCCTCCAGAGAATAGAAAATTAGTAAAACTCTTCTAGTGAAGATTTTATAAACATAGCGATTTTTATAATAATGCACTAAAGAATAGTGGCTATGAAAACCATGATATCAAATACATAAAAATACGACTATAACAGAAAAAATAGAAATAGTACAACCATTTGGTATACACCCCATTTTTAACTAAAGGCGTTGTGGCGCAGTGGACATCGGCTCGAAACGAGAAATCGGAGAGCCGAGTTCGAATTCCAGTTGAATTCTAGCATTCATTTACGCACAAATACCGTTGGGAAATGTATTAATCCGTCTATTCCTTCCAGTTATGGATTAAATAACAGGACAGATTGGGTTCTATAGCCTTGGTCGGCAGCCAGTCTACCGCAGAAAGCAATGGCAACCTACTGCGGGATAATCTTCTGCCCAGTCAGTCATATCAGTTTCGAGACATGATCGCCCAAGCGTCTATCACGTAAGGCACTTAACTGACTGACTGGTTAGCACAAAGTTAGGGCTGAAGTTCCTTAAGTTAACTGAGAGACATTTCCCTAGTAATAACCCTCTAAGTAAAATTTTTAGTAAAAATACCTTTAAATTAGGCTATAGTTGTACAAATGGATTAAATAACAGGACAGATTGGGTTCTATAGCCTTGGTCGGCAACCAGTCTACCGCAGAAAGCAATGACAACCTACTGCGGGATAATCTTCTGCCCAGTCAGTCATATCTGTTTCGAGACATGATCGCCCAAGCGTCTATCACGTAAGGCACTTAACTGACTGACTGGTTAGCACAAAGTTAGGGCTGAAGTTCCTTAAGTTAATTGAGAGACATTTCCCTAGTAATAACCCTCTAAGTAAAATTTTTAGTAAAAATACCTTTAAATAAAATAATAATAAAATCTTATATCAACACGTAAACTAAAGTAACAATAATATATGATTGTTTCACCAAAAAAGAAAGGCAGTAATGCAACTGGTTCGAAGTGGGGTACATAAAATGTAAAAGGAGATCGAGGAACCGGCTAGTGGGGTGTCAAAGAACGATAAAGAGAAGTCTGGGAATACTGGTGTGAAGAGAGTTGCGTGAGAGTAACGGGAAAAGGAGAAAAAACAAGACACAGAGGGTGTTGGGAGAAAGGATAAGAGATGAAAATTAATGTTGCATTGAAACTCTTGGAGATTGGAGTTATTACGGAGCTAAGCTCGTTGGAGCAGAAACTGTGAAAATATTTGTAGAAGAGACAGAGGGAAGCCACATTCAAACCGTGAAAAAGTGACGTGAATCAAGCTGCCTGATCGGGATCGATTACGTTGCAGATTCTCTTCTGGATCTTGTCGAGAACCTCGAAATGAATAGCAGATATGACAATATTATTCAATGCATGGGCGGATGGTTGATTTGTAAATGTGTAAGATGGATTCAGGCGAGAAATTCTTCTTGGCCAGACAAAGAGGCCCAACGTTCCTAGCAATATATTTAGCTGTTGATTGTAGTCGTTCTACTTGAGGTCAACTGATATATCTGACACCGAACAACAAAGGGGAGAGGGAATTTTGTTTTTAATCATTTAACTCCAAACAAGAATAACATTAATAACATTTAATAACATTTGTAAATGTGTAAGATGGAATCAGGCGAGAAAATTTTCCTGGCTTGACAAAGTGAGCCAACCTTACTTGAGGTCAACTAATATATCTGACACCGAACAAAGAAGGGGAGAGGGAAGTTTTTTTTTTAATCATTTCACTCCAAGCAAGAAAAACAAAGTACAGGGGATGTCGAAGAAATGATGATATTGATGGGAATCAAGTAGATAAATGATGATGATTGACGTTGCATTTATAACTATTAGAGAAGCAAGCTAACGGTAGGAAGTTCCACAAACGGGAAGTGTGAGAAAAGAAACTGTCGGAATAGAAGAGTTGGTTATATTTAACTCTTTGGGGGTAAAATAAAATAAAAAGTTGGATCAGAAATAAAAAAGGGAAATGTGCATACATCTCCAAGCTAAGTTAACTTGATGATGAAACTAAGAATGAAACAAACCTTGATGATGAAACTAAGAATAAAACATACCTTGATGAAGAAACTAAGAATAAAACAAACCTTGATGAAGAAACTAAGAATGAAACAAACCTTGATGATGAAACTAAGAATGAAACAAACCTTGATGAAGAAACTAAGAATAAAACATACCTTGATGAAGAAAATAAGAATGAAACAAACCTTGATGATGAAACTAAGAATGAAACAAACCTTGATGATGAAACTAAGAATGAAACAAACCTTGATGATGAAACTAAGAATAAAACAAACCTTGATGAAGAAACTAAGAATAAAACAAACCTTGATGAAGAAACTAAGAATGAAACAAACCTTGATGAAGAAACTAAGAATAAAACATACCTTGATGAAGAAAATAAGAATGAAACAAACCTTGATGATGAAACTAAGAATGAAACAAACCTTGATGAAGAAACTAAGAATGAAACAAACCTTGATGATGAAACTAAGAATAAAACAAACCTTGATGAGGAAACTAAGAATGAAACAAACCTTGATGATGAAAGTAAGAATAAAACAAACCTTGATGAAGAAACTAAGAATAAAACAAACCTTGATGATGAAACTAAGAATAAAACATACCTTGATGAAGAAAATAAGAATAAAACAAACCTTGATGACGAAACTAAGAATGAAACAAACCTTGATGAAGAAACTAAGAATAAAACAAACCTTGATGAAGAAACTAAGAATAAAACAAACCTTGATGACGAAACTAAGAATGAAACAAACCTTGATGAAGAAACTAAGAATAAAACAAACCTTGATTGATGAAACTAAGAATAAAACATAAACCTTGATGAAGAAAATAAGAATGAAAACAAACCTTGATGAAGAAACTAAGAATAAAACAATCTTTGATGATGAAACTAAGAATAAAACATAAACCTTGATGAAGAAAATAAGAATGAAACAAACCTTGATGATGAAAACTAAGAATAAAACAAACCTTGATGACGAAAACTAAGAATGAAACAAACCTTGATGATGAAACTAAGAATAAAACATAAACCTTGATGAAGAAAATAAGAATGAAACAAACCTTGATGAAGAAACTAAGAATAAAACAAACCTTGATGAAGAAACTAAGAATGAAACAAACCTTGATGAAGAAACTAAGAATAAAACAAACCTTGATGAAGACACTAAGAATAAAACAAACCTTGATGATGAAACTAAGAATGAAACAAACCTTGATGAAGAAACTAAGAATAAAACAAACCTTGATGAAGACACTAAGAATAAAACAAACCTTGATGATGAAACTAAGAATGAAACAAACCTTGATGAAGAAACTAAGAATAAAACAAACCTTGATGAAGAAACTAAGAATAAAACAAACCTTGATGATGAAACTAAGAATGAAACAAACCTTGATGAAGAAACTAAGAATAAAACAAACCTTGATGATGAAACTAAGAATGAAACAAACCTTGATGATGAAACTAAGAATGAAACAAACCTTGATGAAGAAACTAAGAATGAAACAAACCTTGATGAAGAAACTAAGAATAAAACAAACCTAAACTATTCTATTTTCAGCAGGGTTAAGATACAGATTTCACCAAAACAATTCCCATGAAAGTATTTATCGAAAATACACAGGGAAGCTGCTTTAAAGCGATGGAAAATAGACTGATACCGAGACGCTAAGTCGGGATATATATATATTACGGAAAATCCCGAAGATTAACGAAATGGTTTTAACAACCGACATATTGACATTATTTGTTTGAACATTATTTTTAATCGATACTCGTATTTGAGTAGATATTCTGTTTTTAATCAAACAGTATATTTATTTCTACCAGCCTGATTATTTACGATAAATTTTGTACGAATATGTTTGACATTCAGCACATTTTCGTACAAAATTTATCGTAAATAATCAGGCCGGTAGAAATACTGTTTGATTAAAAACAGAATATCTACTCAAATGCGAGTATCGATTAAAAATAATGATCAAACAAATAATTTCAACCAGATATAGTAGCAATATTTGATGCACGGACGAATGTTAGATTTATGAAAATGCTGTATAGATTCTGGCGAGAAACATTGGCATGATACCGTGAACCAACCTCATGGAGTGCAATAATTGTTCCTTATGATCATTAAAAAATAACAATTTTGTTTTGGAGGCCTTAAATTTTACAAGCAATTTTTGCCAATGGTCAGTGGCTGTCTTCTATCTACTTGATTCCCATCCATCTCTTATCATTAGACTATACGCTGATGTCACCACCGTTTACTCTTGCCATCAAAAATCTGCTGAGGCTGACAAAGCGAACCTCGCTGCCGACCTTGAAAAGAACCTCTAATCCGTGGTGGACTGGGGTAAGAAATGGCTTGTAAATTCTAATGCTCCCAAAACAAAGCTGCTATCTGTTAACCATCATAGACAATCGCTCCTACCCGCTTAGCATGGATCAGGCTAGCCTCCCTGACAGCAAAGCACTACGCCTCCTTGGCCTAAATCTCTTAGCAGACCTCAAGTGGAAGGACTATATCGGATCCATTGCTAAATCCGCTGCAAAGAAGGCCGGTCCACTGTGCAGGGCCAGGAACTTCCCGTCTGAATCCATCTTGCATACATATAAATCTACCATCCGCCCGTGTATTTAATACTACTGCCATATCCGGTCGGGTGTTCCTGCTATCTACCTAGGGGTCCTTGACAAAATCCAACGGAGAATCTGTAATGTGATCGATCCAGACTTGGCAGCTCGGATACAGTCACTTTCTCGCCGGAGCAATGTGGCTTCCCTGTGTCTCTTCTACAAATACTTTCACGGCTTCTGCTCCAATGAACTTAGCTAGACTAGAAACAAGGTCGCACCCTTTTACATTGAAACCGATAAAATGTAAACGCAAATTCTACTTCAATAGTTTCTTTTCTTGCACTTTCCGACAGTGGAATTCCCTTCTGTATACTTGCTTCCTCGACAGCTACAATCTCCAAGAAATAAAATGTAATGTCAACAGACATCTCTGATCGCACTGACTCGCATCCTTTCTCTTAAGTTCTATCCACTCCACCCCCATCACACCAGTATTCTCATCCTTCTATTACCCTCTTCCTAACAACTTCCCTATAACCTACCCCTCTTTCTCATCACTTTCCCCCATGTAACCCCCTGCGCAACAGTTGCTTGGGGTCAGTCAGTCAGTTAAGTGCCATACGTGAAACACGCTTGGGCGATCATGTCTCGAAAGAGACATGATTGACTGGGTAGAAGTAGGTTGTCATTGCTTTCTGCGGTAGACTGGTTGCCGACCAAGGCTGTAGAACCCAATCTGTCCTGTTATTTAACCCATAACTGCAAGGAAGAGACGGATTAATATCTTTCCCAAGGGTATTTGCGCGTAAATGAATGCAATGATTTCAACTGGAATTCGAACTCGGCTAAAATTATTAAAAATAGAAAAGTTTTCTTTGACGTACCCTGTATCTTGTTTTTTTCTTCTCTAGCTATAATCCCCTGTGCACTCGTGCTGTCCTACAGCTCTTTCTCATCACTTTACCCCTATTAAAACTGCCTTGCTTGGGTAAAATGATTAAAACAAAAAATTTCTTCGACATACCCTGTATGTTGTTTTTTTTTTTTATCTAGCTATAATCCCCTGTACACCAGTGCAGTCTTGACTTGCTTGGAGTGAAATGATAAAAATAAATAAATAAATAAATAAATAAATAAAACGTGATTGCTTTTATCCTATATTATGTATTGTTTAGGGTATTTAGCGCACTTGTTACAAATTTTGTAAATAATTTGTCGTTCTAACGAAGATTAATTTTGCAGTAAAATAGCAAGCAAAATTAAAAAAAAACATTAAGCGTTCTTGTCACCGAAATTTGACACCCGCTCATTAAGAATCATTAACGTGTTTAAGTGGCGCGAAAGAAGAAAAGTAATGAAACGGACAGTCACGCTTACTTAACCTTCCAAGTCAGGAGTGTCTGCTTGTCTTACATCATACAACTTGAGTAGTAATTTAGTAATTAAAATAAAGTTCAATATTTTGTTTAAATATATACTAGCAGTATAGCCCGGCGTTGCTCGGGTGTAATGAAAACTTTAAAACTAATCCATGGACCTGGAGCTCAGACACTTTGGACGTTGGCATGAAAGACTAAAGAGCAATAGTTGTTTCCAGTAGAAACCGTAGACCGAAAGAAAAATGAATGGATGTAAGTCAAATTTTGATATCCTGGTATCGATATCAAATAAGTTTTTTTCGTCGTAAACTGAATTTTGAAGGCTAAATAAGTCATCTGAGTAAATGGTATCATGACTGAGACTAAGAACTACAATTATACCTACTTAGAGCCAAACCCGAAACAAAAACTAAAATAAAAGGGCTGAAAAAAACAGACACACACACAAACACCTTGCCTTTTATATATATATAATCGATTTTCTGCACTATTGTAAGAACTGCAACCTTGAAACTTCTGAATATTGTTTCTTACGTCTTTGTCTATGAGTGTATCAAATTTGATTAAAATCGAACCACTCCTTCTATGACCCGATTTGTTCGATTATTGATTTTCGATATTTATCGTGGGTACCTCGACACAAAACCAAGCTAAAAACACTCGCAGACGCTTATAGTACAACTGTGTAAATTTTCAAGAAAATCGGTTCAGCCGTTTTGGAGTCTATAGGTAAAGGACACACACACACACACACACACACAGAGACACACACACACACAGACAACATTCCATTCATAAATAAGTTTATATATATATATATATATATATATATATATATATATATATATATATATATATATTCATAGTTATGAATCAATTGTACATTGCGACACGGAAATTTCTATGTCTCGAGATAGATTCTCTTCATCAGGCAATGTTTGATGTTGGTTGTACAGATGATTTGCATTTAAATCCAAAAAAATTCGGTTTGCTGTGTGTGTATGCGGGAAGATATAAAATTTTCACGTGTGTTTCTTTTAACCAATCAGAGCGAAGATTCATTTTGAAATTTGGTCCCAAAGAATACGTAGCATCTTTTTCTCTTTTTTTCTCCTTTTTCCCTTCCCTTATCTTAGTTTTCTCCTTTCTTCTTTTCATTCCTTCTATCTCAAAACATACAAATTTCCGTATCGCAATGTACACTTAATTAATAACCATATAATTATATTAAGCTCTATAATATTTATTATATTGAGCACTGTTCATAATAAAATAAAAACCGGGGCACTTAAAATAATAAAAACTTGAGCCCTCTTCACTTGGAAATATATATATATATATATATATATATATATATATATATACATTAATTATAAATTATATTTTAGAACATGTACATAATTTTTTATAAATATCCATTACAAAGGTACATTTGTTTAGACATTGAAAGTTGAATGTCTCTTCAGACGGAATGTGTAGGGATGGAAGGCCTCTTTTCTTATATTTGGTTAGTTATGTTAGGGTGGTAGTTGGTGTTAGTGATAGGTGAACAGGTCATGCGTATTGACCGTTGAGGTTTTGAAGGGAGTGGTGTGAGTAGCTAAAATGGTTGATCAGCAGGACTCTTTGACCTCAAGGCAGATTTAGCATTTAGCCGTTAGAATTTAAGTTTTCATTACCTCTTTATCCTCTGAGTTTCTTAGAAGAGTCGGTAAGGGGTTGGATGTCTATTTTGTACAAGATATTTTTCGTCTTTAAGTAGGGTCTATATAATTCCTGTAGATTTATATATTCAATCTTTATTATGGATTTAGGGAATAAATTATTCTATTAAATTTTTAATTTCTACTTAGCACCCAGTTTGGAAAACAGTTTTTTAATCTTAAATTACTCATCTTGTACTCCGGTGGTTGTACATGTTAGTGTGTGTGTTTTTTTATAAGGGAACAAAGCATGCTGGTTGACCTTTAAAATATCGAGTAAGTGGTGTGTGTATTGAGTTTTTGTATAGGATTTCTTAGATGAGTATGTTCGGGGAGGGGTGTTTATTCAGTACCGACTATTGTTGGATTTAGGCAGAGTTTTTATATCTAGATTTGTATCGTTAAACTTAATTTTGGATTATGAAGATTGATTTTTACATTCAAATTTTAGTTTGATCACGGTTTGGGAACTGATTTTTTCTATTACATTTCACATTTTAATTAGATCATCGTTTGGGTTAATGCTTAATGTAAGGGGTACATATTAAAGATTTTTTTTGCCGTTAGGTAATGCAAGCAACGATGAGGTGTTGGAAAGAATGGCAACAATAAGGAAATTGATGCTGAGCATGAGGAAGAGACAACTGAAGTTCCTGGGACATGCAATGAGGAAAGAGAGCCTGGAGAACCTGATACTGACTGGTTAGATAGAAGGAAGGAGAGACAGAGGAAGGCAGCAGCGGATAACATATTTGCAGGGTCTGATCAGGTGAATGACGGAACGGGGGTTGCCAGGAGCAACAGGAGCAAACATACTAAGAGCTATAGGGAGACGTGGAGAAACATGATCGCCTACGTCCTGAAGGGACAGGGCACATAGAAGAAGAAGTACTGGTGTAATTTAATGACGAAAATCTAACTTAGAGTTATTGGACTTGCGTCAGAAATAATTTATTTCAATTCTAAACAACAAACTATGATTTGGGCTTCAAAGTAATCCCTTTCAATTCTAATGCACTTTTCCATTCTTCTCCGCCACGTGTCTATGCACTGCTAGGATTCTTTTTGGATATCCTTCAGGTCCGCCCTTACGGCCAACTTTTTGGCCTCGTCGCCTTCAAAACGGCTCCACTTAATGATCCATTTGAGCTCGTTTGTTGTGGAGTAAATAGTACACCCCCGGTGTCACAAATGGACGAGGTTAGAGCTTTAAACAAGGAAAGGGACGAAAAAAAGAAAAAGAAAGAAAGAAAGAAAGTATGTATTCCCTAGAAATAGAAACTACTAGCCAAATTTCAAAGCGAATCTTTATTCTGATTAGTTAAAATGAACAGAAACAAATTTTATATCTTCCCACACACATAAATAACAAACTGATTGCTTTTTGCATTTAAATGTAAAATATTTTCACATCCAAAATCCAACATTGCTTGATGACGAGATTCTATCATGAAACATAGATATTTCCGTGTCGCAATGTACTTTTAATTCACAATTATATATATATATATATATATATATATATATATATACACACACACACACACACACACACACATACATACATACATATATATATATATATATATATATATATATATATCGTTCTATCTGTAGACCGATATATAATATACATTATAATATATAATACAAATAAAAAATAACTTATAATATGTAATATAAGTAAATAAAATAAACTCCTTTGTATAATACAAGTGAAAAAACGTGAAAATACGATATAATAATACGATTATTTAACCTATTTTTCAAGGGAGCAGAATTTACACTAAACAACACTCAATAGGTGTCTAGAGTTACAATACTCAACAAGTCAAAGATCGTGCCGAACGATCATCTCTGCCAGATGTTTGGTAGATAGATAGATAGATAGATAGATAGATAGATAGATATTAAACAGACTGATAGATAGATAGATAGATAGATAGATAGATAGATAGATAGATAGATAGATAGATAGATATTAAACAGACTGAGATAGATAGATAGATAGATAGATAGATATATAGATAGATATTAAACAGGCTGAGATAGATAGATAGATAGATAGATAGATAGATAGATAGATAGATAGATATTAAACAGACTGAGATAGATAGATAGATAGATAGATAGATAGATATTAAACAGGCTGAGATAGATAGATAGATAGATAGATAGATAGATAGATAGATAGATAGATAGATAGATATTAAACAGACTGAGATAGATAGATAGATAGATAGATAGATAGATAGATAGATAGATAGATAGATAGATATAAAGTAAATATCGCACATTGAGTGCTGATGGTAATAAAATAATGTTTATTGTATAACATAGCTAAACAATTATACTAAAATAAATATACTTTATTCTCCTCATTGATGACGCAACTCTGTGTTCTATGCAAGACACAATAGCCAGATGCTGATTGAAAACTGACAATTAAATAACAGAGTTGTACTACCGGTGAGGAAAAATCTGTGTGTGTGTGTGTGTGTGTGTGTGTGTGTGTGCGTGTGTGTGTGTATGTGTGTGTGCAGGGCCGTAGCTGGCGCTAAAAAAACACCGGGCACAGAGAAAATTACCCGGATTTATTAGTTGACAATGTGATGACGTCATCACTGTCATCCGTTTCCAGAAACTATGATTTTTGCGGATTTTTTCGGCCATTCCAATGGAAATTAGGCACAGAACGTGAACGAAAGCAGCAAATCGGGTTCGGACTTTCTGAGTATAACCAGTCTTTTCTCTCAAAATTAATAAATAAACAAACAGATTTTTACTGCGTTCATTCGGATGTTTTCTTCGTTTTTCTTTCTTTCTTTCTTTCTTTCTTTCTTTCTTCGTGAATTGTTTAGTTTGATTTCTGACGAAGACATTTTTCCTTGCCCGGATTTTCACTATGATTGCACGGATCGGCCCGGACCCGTGCCCGGTGTGCCCGGTGTGCCCGGTGTGCCCGGTAGTCACATACGGCCATGTGTGTGTGTATCTGGTGTATGCGATCCCTGTCGTCAGCGACCGTTTTTTTCTATGCAAGGACGGTTTGCTAATGTTAATTGACCCCCAGTGAGCGACCTCTTCCAAAACGCGACCACCGACCAGCATGAAAGAATGAAAAATCAATGGTTAAGCAACCACTTTCATTTTGGCAGTACAGTTCTAACTTTTAAATTAGGAGAATAAGTTAGTAATCTATTTCATTTTCCTTTAATCTAAGCCAGAAACACTTTCTTGTTGTTTTGTTTTTGTTGTGAAGTGTCAAATTTTTTATTATTTGTTGAAATTACGGTTTATATAATAAGTTTAATTATTTTTTTATTTATTTTACTTCTCTAATTTATTATATTAACGCTAATGAATTTACATCTTCGTGTTGTGCTTTTAAATGTCCTCAGATTTGCGTTTTATGAATAATTCCAATGTTTGTGTATGTGATTTCATCAATTTTTTATAAAATACAAAAGAATTTAGTTTTAAACAATGTAACAAACGTCTGTATCTATCTGCAATTTACTTCCATCCAAAGTCTGAAATTTTTATTACTTTGCCGTTTCTGTTGTCGCCTCCGCCTTCCTGTGCATTTTCTCACTTTTTTCTCTATGTGCGTTGTGGCGCAGTGGATATCGGCTCGGAACGAAAAATCGGGGAACCGAGTTCGAATTCCAGTTGAATCCATTGCATTCACTTACGCGCAAATACCCTTGGGAAAGGTATTAATCCGTCTCTTCCCTCCAGTTATGGGCTAAATAACAGGACAGATTGGGTTCTATAGCCTTGGCTGGCAACCAGTCTACCGCAGAAAGCAATGGCAACCTACAGTGGGATAATCTTCTGCCCAGTTAGTAATGTCTCTTTCGAGACATGATCGCCCAAGCGTGTATCAAATTCCAATTCAAGTCAGGTTCCTTATTTTCACTTATGTGTTAAAACCCTTGAGAAAGGCATGAACTGGCATATTCTCATCTCACATATGCCCCAAATATGAACAATCGAGTATCTCTTTCTACATATACCCTGGTGTTAAGTTTACTAACATGGGAAAATTCTAGTGTTGTTTTTATTACCTTACGAGGTATAGTTGATTTAGGAAATTTAGTAAGCTCCGCACAAGATGTGGCACAAGGCCGAAGGTATGAGGTACCCAGTGAGAGTCGAACTCACTACTCAGTTGAAATAGGTTCTAGCGAGACAAGCTTGCTAACCATGACACCACGTCGGGTTGCCCAACCTCACAGGATATAGATGGGATAAACATAGAGCTACAGAGAACAGAACACGTACCCAGTGAATAGAAGCGTTGGGTAATTCAAGTGACTTAACCCAAAGAGTTGTGAGTTCAATACCGGGCTACAGCAGTGGAGAATAAATAACTTTGAGTTGAGTTAAACAGAGATAACGAAGACCTTCGCTAGTGGCATTGCTCAAGGAACGAGAACCATATACTCCATCGTATATAAACTGTTCGGGTCGAAATTTAATTTCCCTGAAGAAGGTCGTAGTGTACAATGAGCGAAACGTCGTGAACATAACAAAAAAAAAAAATGATAACAGTCCGAAAAATGCCAGTCAGTTAAGTGTTATACGCGATAGACGCTTTGGGCGATCATGTCTCGAAAGAGACATGACTGACTTAGCAGAAGATTAACCCGCAGTAGGTTACCACTGCTTTCTGCAGTAGACTAGTTGTCAGCCAAGGCTATAGAACCGATTTTGTCCTATTATTTAACCCATAACTAGAGGGAAGATATGGATTAATACCTTTCCCAAGGGTATTTTTGCGTAAGTGAATACAAGGAATTCAACTGAAATTCGAACTGAGCACCCCGAATTGTTGTTCCGAGTCGATATCCACTGCACCACATCCGAACAATGTAAATACTAATTCATCTCAGAATTATAAACAAATATTACAGAAAAGGATGTGATGGAGGGCCGTAATCATACACGTCCAGAAAGGAGATTAATAATTTCTTTAAAGAATTATCAAGTCTAATTACCGCCGCCAACCGCCCTACAATTTCTACATTTTTTTCTCTGTCTATTTCTCACATCTGTTTGTAGTTTGTAAACACACGGCATTCTATTTCATATCAATATTTATTTTTCATTTTCAAGAGGGTACTTCATCTCCGGGGTATCTGTTACTGATGATGACAACAGTGCATGCAGGAGGGAAAGAAGAAAATAATCGAAAAGGAAGCAAAAGAAAGCTGAAGTCTTTTGAGTAGGTCACTGGGTCTCGTTCGAAGAAGACTCCCTTTATGTCGTGGCCTGGGAACTGCTTAACTCCTGGCGTGACCTTTTACCCAGTGATGACATATTTGCTGGTTATTTGTGGTTAGGGCAGGTTTTGACTTAAGGGAGGTGGAACTTAGATTAGTGGGTGTATAGCAAGAAAATCGGGGCTAATTTTCCTTTGTGACGTGGCATGATTAAAAATCCGTATGTACTGGTTGATACTAAATATTTGTATCCTTCACTCCTCCCTGCCTCCCTATATATATATATATATATATAATTATGGTGAGAAGCATATGTATAGGAATTGTATTAAATCTGACATATTGTTAATTTATTTCTTCAAAAGTTTTTGTAAGAGATAATCATATTTGAGTAGATGCGGTTTTTATTATTAAACATTATATTTATTTATTTATTTAAAAAAAAAATTATTTACATCTACCGGCTTGAATATTCGAGAAATTTTGTTAGAAAAAAATGTGCCCTGCGCTGGGATTCGAATCTGCGTACCTTAGGGGAAACTGTAATAAGATCTGATGAGACTGGCCCGCTATCTATCTATCTATCTATCTATCTATCTATCTATCTATCTATCTATCTATCTATCTATCTATCTATCTATCTATCTATCTATCTATCTATAAGGTAGGTGTGCGTTGTGGTGCAGTGGATATCGACTCGGAATGACAAATCGGGGTCCCGAGTTCGAATTCCAGTTGAATTCCTTGCATTCACTTACGCACAAATACCCTTGGGAAAGGTATTAATCCGTCTCTTCCCTCTAGTTATGGGTTAAATAACAGGACAGATTGGGTTTTATAGCACTGGCTGGCAACCAGTCTACCGCAGAAAGCAATGGCAATATACAGTCAGTCATGTCTCTTTTGAGCGTGTTTCACGTGTGGCACTTAACTGACTGATAGGGTAGGTATGCTTGAAATAAAATTCCGTATTAAAAAAAAAAAATCACTATTGTTAAAAAAAGTGTTAATACGAAGTAGTGCGAATAATATTATTTAGAATTTATGATATAAATATTTTATAATACCACTAACTGTGACTTATCAAGTGATGTTGTTGAATTCAAGTTGAATAGTTTTAAAAGGTTCGAAACTAGCCAAACCCTACTAATCAGGGAGACATATTACGTTATACGTGATAGCCATTCAGAATACAAGTAATTTCTTATTTAAAGAACAAAAGAATCGACTCTAAAAATAATACAGTGGGACATTAATGTTATCATTTAATTAAAAAAGCAGATCATAAGAATTGATCGACTCTTAAATTCACTTTACAATAAAAATAAAAAAAAATATTTAAAAAATATATATTTTACGAATTAATGAACTCATTCAGTCAGTTAAGTACCATACGTGATACACGCTTGGGCGATCATGTCTCGAAAGAGACATGACTGACTGGGCAGAAGATTATCCCGTAGTAGGTTGCCATTGCTTTCTGCGATAGACTGGTTACCGGCCAAGGCTATAGAACCCAATCTGTCCTGTTATTTAACCCATAACTGGAAGGAACAGACGGATTAATACCTTTCCCAAGGGTATTTGCACGTAAATGAATGCAATGAATTCAACTGGAATTCGAACTTGGCTCTCCGATTTCTCGTTCTAAGCTGATATTCACTGCGCTACAACGCACATTCTAAATTTAACAAATCATTAGATTTAGATTATTGTAAAATAATACAAATATGAAAAGATGAAAAGAGATAGACGCACACATATGCAAATATATAGATATCCATATATGGACAAATAGACAAATATATACATATACAAACGTACACTAGCATTGAACAAGTGAAGAGGCTTATCCCTTGTTCCCTGTTTAGGATGTAGTCTCCGGCTTTCTCTTTTCAAATCTTTTCACTCCTTTTTTTTACAATTGGAGTAGATAGACTAAACTATCGCCCGGTTCATACTCCACCCACGTCTATTGAACAGGTGAAGAGGCTTATCCCATGTTCCCTGTTTAGAATGTGGTTTCCAGCTTTCTCTTTTCTAATCCTTTCACTCCTTTTTTTTTTCAATTGGAGTAGATAGACTAAACTATCGCCCGGTTCACACTCCACCCACATCTATTTAACAGGTGAAGAGGCTCATCCCTTGTTCCCTGTTTAGGATGTGGTTTCCGGCTTTATCTTTTCCAATCTTTTCACTCTTACGTAGCCCCTTGCACATCAGTGGCGTTACCGCCTTGCTCGGGGTGCTATGATTAAAGAAAAAAAAAATACATACACAGGTACAGATACATATATGCACACATGAATACATACAGGTTTTTTTTTTCATAATTGTCTTTCTCGACGTGTCAAATTATCCGTTAAATTTTAAAACCAGGTTTGGACAACATCTGCAAAGTTTGCAATATTGGATACAAGTAGGAACGAAATCGTAAGATGGCATGAGCCTGACATAAACAAGGTCAAAACAGGCACAATCATACTTTCAATAAACGAAAAGGAAATTAATACTGAGCATCAGGAAGAGACAACTAAAGTTCCTGGGACATGCAATGAGGAAGGAGCGCTTGGAGAACCTGATACTAACAGGCCAGATACAGGGGAAAAGAGACAGGGGAAAGCAGCGGATGACATTTTTTTTTTTTAATCATATCACCCCAAGCAAGGCGGTAACGCCACTGATGTGCAGGGGGCTACATAAGAGTGGAAAAGAGAAAGCCGAAAACCACATCCTAAACAGGAAACAAGGGATGAGCCTCTTCACCTGTTCAATAGATGTGGGTGGAGTGTGAACCGGGCGAAAGTTTAGTCTATCTACTCCAATTGAAAAAAAAAAAGAAAAGAGTGAAAAGATTGGAAAAGAGAAAGCCAGAAAGCCTACAGACTACAGAGAAAGCCTACAGACTCCGAAACAGCTGAACCGATTTTCCCGAAAACCCACACAGCTGTACTATAAGTTTCTGCAAGTGCTCCTAGCCAGGTCCCGTGTCAAGGCACTCCCCATAAATATCAAAAATTGATAACAAAAAAAATCGTGTCATAGAAGGAGCGGTCCGACTCCAATCAAACTTGATACACTCATAGACAAAGACACAAAAACCAATATTCAGAAGTTTCAAGGCCGCAGCTCCCACAACAGTGCAGAAAATTTGATATCGATACCAGGAAATCAAAATTTGACTTACATCCATTCATTTTTCTTTCAGTCTATGGTTTACTCAGAGTATTTCGGTCTTTATATACTCTGGCCTTATTCAATCATCTCAGTAACCTTTTCCAGAATTTTCAAGCTGAAGGACCCAATCAGGTGGATGATGGAATGAGTGTTGCGTGGTGTAACAGGAGAAGGCGTAGTAAGAGCCACTAGGGATAGGCAGAGGTGGAAAGCCACGATCGCCTACGTTCTGAAAGGGCAAGGCACATAGAAGAAGAAAAAGAAAAAGAAATAGAGATAGATATGAAGAAATTTAGATAGATAGATAGATAGATAGATAGATAGATAGATAGATAGATAGATAGATATACACACGTACATACATCTGCATGCGAGCAGATATACACACAAATACACATAAAATATGAACATACACTATCGGACATAATTATTAGGCCACCCCATTTTTTAAAAAGGAAATGATGTATTTCATACTATTTTTAGTATTTATTGCCAAGTGGACAATTCTAAATGAAAATAGAATGGTTCTTTCGTTATTATTAAATTGCAAAATTTACAAAGCAAGAAAGCAAAGATGAACTCATCCGAATCATCCTAAATTTTCTTCATTCCTTCATTGATGAAACTGCAATATAGGTAATTATTAAACATTTATAAATTCATTTGATGCACATTTTATGGTTTAGTATTAACAAAAGAACCATTCTATTTTCATTTAGAATTCTTCACTTGGCAATATATACTAAAAATAGTGTGAAATACATCATTTTTTTAAAACACTGGGATAGCCGAATAATTATTGCCGGTAGTGCCTATCTAAACACACACACACACACACACACACACAGAGAGAGAGAGAGAGAGAGAGAGAGAGAGAGAGAGAGAGAAATATATAAGCATGTGAAACAAAATATCAATATGCCTACCAGCACAGTCACCCACATACACACCTTGTACATACATTAATGCGTAGACAAACGAATGCACCCAAGTATATATATTCTAATCTAAACACAGGGAAAAAAGGGCCAAGATATACAAACGGTTAAAACCAGGCAATAATACGAAATTTAGAAACAATGTGAAATTGCTGCCTCAAGAATCAAAATTATTAAATAGTAAAATAAAATCGGTGCTATAATATAAACTTATTAAATATTAACCAGATGGTATATACTAGTTTCAAATCTATCGAATATTAACATGATAAGCTGTTTTTTATTAAATACCTCATAACTATACAATATAGATTGGATACTTAGCAAATATTAATATGATAATATATGCAAATTTAAATGACTAGCAAATATTGATTTGACAATCAATGTCAGATGAAAATACCCATCAACTATATGTAAATAAGAATTGACACGAGCAAAAATAGCATACATTAATTTTTTAATATTACAAGTCGTATTGTAAATGAAACAATAAACTATGTTTACAGTGAACAGTAAGTTCATTTCTTTGGTTTCTTAATGATTGCTAACTTCTCATCGAGACAAAGATAGTAAGGTGCACAGAGAGAATTACAAGTTCGAGTTTTAGTAAGTACTATCAATTTAACATTAGGGCTTTGTTTTTTTTTCTTTTAAACAACAAATTACTTGGATAACGAAGTACTATATTTATAAGAACGATTATTGAAAGATAGTGCGTGTTGATACCAGCGGGTTTTGAGCGAGTTTTTAGTAAACCCGATATAAAACTATTTAGTATCACGATTTTCAATTATAGAGACAGATCAAAGATAAACTAGGAAACTAAGTAAGCAATTGTTATGTAGTGGACAACCTTTAGAATCTTACAATTAAAACCACTGGTATTATTTTTGTTATGTTTGGTGTTACCCATCTCAGCATTGCAATACATCAAGTTTTCTGTAGTTTTATACTTGTTGAGAACTTTTTTATTGTGTTTTTAATTATTTTTCTAGGTTATCTATGCAACAATAGCTTAACTTAAGAGTATTATTATTGAATATTTTACTAAGAAGATTTGTTTTAGGAAAACAATACGGTTTAAGAATTTTTCTCCCAATTTATTGGAGTAGATAGACTTAACTATCGCCCGGTTCACACTCCACCCACGTCTTTTGAACAGGTGAAGAGGCTCATCCCTTGTTTCCTGTTTAGGATGTGGTTCCCGGCTTTTTTTTTCCAATCATTCTACTCTTAAGTAGCTCCATGCGCATCAGTGGCGTCACCGCCTTGCTTGGGGTGATATGATTAAAAAAATAAAAAATAAAAAATTTAGTTTTGATCATCAGAGTGTAAGAGGGAGTACACCATGTGATCTTCCTAGATCTTTCCTTCTTATTATTGTCATTGTAACTGGGATTTCTGAATTTAATATCAATACCCTTATAACAACTGTTCCTAAGGGCAGAATTATAACATTCGATATGCTGATCGAAAATTACATTGTTAGACGAGTTAGTGCTGAATATAAATTCAATAGACGAGGGTATTTCTTTAGAAACTGACGGGGGATAGTTAGAATTAGAATTTATCTATACTGGGTTATAATTAATCTTTATATAAGGTAGGAAAGGATTATTATTAAGGTTCAAAGTTACATAAAAAAATTCTACCTGTTTAACGTTGATGCTTATTTTAACTTTGACTTAATCTTTTTAACTCTCTATGTATCATTTTCCTAATGCGGTCTAGATTAATTTTAGTAGAATCCTTAACAATCAGTACGCCATCTTCTCTATACAAATCAATACTATCCGTATTAACACAATCATATAAAAAATCTCACTGAATCGGAGGCTCCAGCAGAATCCAAAGAACCCATTAAAGTGTCAAAATATCCATGAAAGTTTTGTTTAACTGGTTCTTCCAACTTCCGTTCTAGCAGGATTAATTAAATGTGTAGATGAATTGACTCTAAAGTCTGGTTTATGATCCTTTAATGGAACGTAATCTTCCTTAGTTAGTAGTTTAATGACATATCTGATTTGTTTATTGACTATGTTTATAACCATATCGCCCCAAGCAAGGCATTTTACTGCCACTGTTGTGCAGGGGTTACATAGGAGGAAAGTGTTGAGAAAGAGGGACAGGTTATAAGAGGTGTCAGGAAGTAGGTAAGAAAAGGATGAGAATAATGATGAGAGTGGAGTGGACGGAGAAAGGACCATGAAAGAGAGAGGATGCAAGTTAGTGAGATTGGAGATGACTGTTGACTTTACATTTAAATTCTTGGAGATTATAGTTGTCGGGGAAGCAAGTAAACGGAAATGAATTCCACAAGCGGGAAGTGCGAGAAAAGCAGCTGTTGGAGTAGAATTTGCGTTTAAAATTTATTGATTTTGCAGTAAAAGTGTAGGGCCTAGTTGCTAATCTTGCTAATCGATCACATTACAGATTCTCAGTTAGATTTTGTCAAGAACCCACAGGTATATAGCAGGAGTAACCGACCAGATATGGCAGCATTATTCAATGCACGGACTGATGGTAGATGTGTATATGTCCAGGATTGTTTCGGACGGGAAAAACTTCCTGGTACTACACAGAGAACCGACTTTCTTAGCAGCGGATTTAGCTATGGATTCTATGTAGTTATTCAACTTGAGGTCTGATGTGAGAGTTAATCCGAGGAGGGGGTAGTGTTTTTCTTTCAGGGAGAGAAGCCTGATCCATGTTAATGGGCTTACATATAATTTGTCAGTAATGGATTTACCGACATTAATTATGTTTATTTCATGCACTGAAATATGACTGTATCAGTTTTGATCTTGTTTATGCTAGACCAGCGCCATTTAACGAATTCGTTCTCACTTGTATCTAATATTGTAGCCTTTGAAGACGTTTTGCAAACCAGGCTTTATAATTTAACGGAAAATTTGACTCAACGATATAAACAAATGATAAAATAAAATTCTGTTTGTATTTGTATGTGCTTATATGTATCTGTACATGTGTATGTATACTGGCATATATTTGTATATCTATATATTTGTCTATTTGTCCATATGTGGATATCTATATATTTGTATATGTGTGCGTCTATCTTTTTTCCTCGATTCTTATTTGGATTTCTTTACAATAATCTAAATCTAATGCTTTGTTAAATTTAGAATTTAAAATTCGTAAATCCTTAATTCGTAATATATATATATATATATATATATATATATATATATATATATATATAAAGTAAATTTTCATTTTTAAATTGAAGTGAAACTAATAGTCGATTAATTATAATGATCTCCTTTTTTAATTAAATATTAGCATTAATGTCCTACTAAATTGTTTTTAGAGTCTATTCTTTTGTTCTTTAAATTAGAAATTACTTATATTCTGATCTCTCTTGCTCTCTTTAAAACTTCCTAGTAGCTAACTCGCCCCGTCCAATGTCCTTCTCTAGAACGACATTTTTGTTGGCCACATTATTCTCCTCATCTCTGGATATATTGTCCAATTTCTCCTTTAATATAAGAGGATTGTATTAGATGGCTAACAAATAGCAATCTAGTATTCGTTTCTAGGTCTCAAAAGGAACATGATAGACTGGGCAGAAAATATTCCCCCGGTAGGTTGCCATTAATTTCTGCGGGAGACTGGTTGCTGACCAGGGCTATACAATCCAATCAGTCCTGCAAATTAACCCATAGATAAAGGGAGAAGAGACGGATTAATACCTTTTCCTAGGGCATTTGAGCATAAGTAAATGTAACGCGCAAATACTCTAGGGAAAGTTATTAAGCCGAGTACTGTTCTCATTCATATCTATCCTCAATAGAGTACAAAAGCATCTCCGAGTCTTTGTGAGCGTAGAATTATGTTCCACTCTCTAACCTCTCTCACCCAGGCGGGATGTGGCAAGCCTCTCGTTACTCTCTATCTACTTTCATTGAAAGTGTTCCTACTCCAGTTATATTTCAAGAAGCTTTGGATATCACGATTGCAGATTGTAATTTCACAGTTGCTTATTCTGATGATATATTAATTAAATGTATCTAAGTAACAAATGGGCATGTGAAAATAGTTTAAAAAAATACGAGAGTACAACTTCTAACTCAATGAGAAAAAATGTGAATTATTTTTGCTTAAAATCAGGTACTCAGGACAAATCATTGACAAAAATTGTCAACAACAAGAGCTGTCAAGGGCAGGAGCAAAAATATGCATCCCATATCAAACGTTACTAGGTTACAATCATTTCTGGGTCTAGAAAATTATCATCAAATTTATATGCTTAATATGCAGATCTAATACTTTCAAGGAGGATAGAAGTAAAGGGACAGAGGGGAGGTCAGCACTTGACATACTTGGTAGGTTTAAGCAAATGGATGGCATTAGGGTTTGGAAGAAATAACACGACAGTGTATTAAGAACCACAAGGGACAGGAGATATGAATGGCCAAGATTAACTACGTCATGGAGGGACACAGCACATAAATAAAGACAAATGAAAATGTTACTTAAAAAAGCATAAAATGAAATTAGATTGATAAGTGTCAGAAGGTTTTGTAGAAATAAAAAGAAATACTAATGTTAGTACACTACGATCCAAAAGCAAAAATTGTATCGGCTTCAGATGCTAGTTGGTTGGTTGGTTCATTTAGCCGGCATATCAACCTTCATTAGGTCATTTAATGCTGAAAATCGTTTTGATTTGTTTTATTTAGATTATTTGTTTTATTGTTTTTGTTTGTCAAGATTCATTGGGATTTGTTTTTAAGGGCAGGGTCCCCAAGTCCTACCCTTGTTATTTAACCCATAACTGGAGGGAAGGGACGGATTTATACCATTCTCAAGGGTACCAGTGCTTAAGTGAATGCAGGGTATTCAACTGGAATTCGAACTAGGCTCACCAATTTCTATTTCCGAGCCGATATCCACTGCATCACAACGCACATCCGTCACTAAATGTTTACAGCACCTGGTATTCCCAAGCAGTCACCCATGTAAGTACTGACCAGGTTCAATGTTGCTTAACTTCGGTGATCGAGCGAGAACCGGTGTATTCAACGTGATAGGCCGTAAGCACGCACATCGTCACTAAACGCTTACTGCACCTGGTATTCCCAAGCAGTCACCCATCTAAGTATTGATCAGGCTCAACGTTGCTTAACTTCGGTGATCGAGCGAGAACCGGTGTATTCAACATGATAGGCCGTAAGCACGCACATCGTAACTAAACGCTTACAGCACCTGGTATTCCCAAGCGGTCAACCATCTAAGTACTGATCAGGCTCAACGTTGCTTAACTTCGGTGATCAAGCGAGAACCGGTGTATTCAACGTGATAGGCCAGAAGCCTCAGATGCTAGTGGTTATGGTAGAGGAGCAGTAATTTTACATAAATATGATGACGATATCTTCGGTGCGCAATTTCTAACCTTCACGACCAGACTACACTATGCTCATTATATTGTAACAAGTTAGTTACGTAGTCATAAAAGAACCAATTGAATAAAGTTGGTTTATAATTGACGGAGTGAGAATTGAAGTACTAAAGAACAGATTGTGAAGGTAAAGCGTGTCGCTGATACTATCTAACTGCAAGAATTGAAGAAGTGAAATCATTTACAAATGAGTTTTAAATATGTTACTATTGTTATAATTTTATTACTTTTTAAAATTCCTCTCAGAGCCATTAACAGTCATCATGGATCGCGTGCCGTGGATTCAAAGTGACTCTTTGACCAACGGGTAGCGGTCATTCTAGAATGATAAAAAATATCTCCGGAAAAGACAATAAAAAAAAAATAGCGACAACATTACTTTGCCTTTTCATAAAAAGTAAATGACATTCACAGATAATAATCTTATTTAAGTTCTGCTTGTCACTCCACTAGTTCAGTCAGTTAAGTGCCATACGTGATACACGCTTGGGCGATCATGTCTCGAAAGGGACATGACTGATTGGGCAGAAGATTATCCCGCAGTAGGTTGCCATTGCTTTCTGCGGTAGACAGGTTGCCACCCAAGGCTATAGAACCCAATCTCTCCTATTATTTAACCCATAACTGGAGGGAAGAGACAGATTAATACCTTTCCCAAGGGTATTTGCGCGTAAGTGAATGCATGGAATTCAATTGGAATTCGAACTCGGATCCCCGATTTCTCGTTCTGAGCCGATATCCACTGCGCCACAACGCACATCCCCTCCACTAGTTAGCAAGACCATTTATGCCTTGCAAATGTCTCATAAATAATGGCCTATTCCGTTTCAATTGCGTGCAAAGATGGAAAAGGCATTTCCTAAACGATACTTGGTTTCAGTGAGAGAATGAAATCTAAACTTATTTATAAATGGAGCTTTGTCTGTGTGTGTGTGTGTGTGTGTGCGATTTTATTGCAAATTTGCACAGTTGTACTATAAGCGTCTGCGAGTGTTCTTAGCTTGGTTTTGTGTCGAGGTACCCCAGATAAATATCGAAAATCGATAATAAAAAAAATCGGGTTATACAAGGAGTGGTCCGATTTTAATCAAATTTGATACACTCATAGACAAAGACATAAGAAACGATATTCAGAAGTTTCAAGGTTGCAGTTCTTACAATAGTGCAGAAAATCGATAATATCTATATCTATATCTATCTATCTATATATATATATATATATATATATATATATATATGTATATATATATATATATATAAAAGGCAAGATGTTTGTGTGTGTATCTGTTTATCTGCCTGTATGTCTCTATTTTTTCAGCCCTTTTATTTTAGTTTTTACTTCGGGTTTGGCTCTAAGTAGGTATAATTGTAGTTCTTAGTCTCAGCCATGATATCATTTACTCAGAGGACTTATTTAGTCTTTAAAATTCAGTTTACGACGAAAAAAACTTATTTGATATCGATACGAGGAAATCAAAATTTGACTTACATCCATTCATTTTTCTTTCAGTCTACGGTTTCGCTTTAACTGGAAACAACTATTACTTTTTAGTCTTTTCGTTCCAAAGAGTCTGAGCTCCAGGACCATGGATTAGTTTTAAAGCTTTCATTACACCCGAGCAACGCCGGGTTATACTGCTAGTAAAGAAATAAAGAAAGAAAGAAAGGAAGGATGAAAGAAAGATGTGTTTAACCTCTCTTGCCAATACCTCATAAGTAATGAACTATTAAGTTTTCGAAAGACGGTAAAGACATACCATAGACGTTACTTAGTAACGAAATTAAACCGTGAAATTTTTATTGATAGTTATATTTAAGAAGTAAGTGCTTTTTGGTGCAGTGGATATCGGCTCGGAACGAGAGATCGGAGAGCCAAGTTCGAATTCATTTTTTTTTTTTTTACGCACAAATACCTTTGGTAAAGTTATTAATTCACTCTTATCTCTCCAAAGTTAAATAACAGGAGAGATCGGGTTTTGTAGCTTTGGTTAGGCAACCAGAAAGTAATGGCAGCCGACTGCGGAATAATCTGCTGCCCAGTTAGTCATGTCTCTTTCGAGACATGATCGCCCAAAGCGTGTATCACGTATGGCACTTAACTGACTGAATATAGATAATAGTTGGAAACATAAGTAAGACTTCTACTGGTCATAAAGTGGGTGATCGGTTTTCTATTGTTATAATGTAATAAACTGATCCCTCACTAATTCCTAATTATTTATACAATCCGTCTCTTCTCCCTTCAGCTATACTTTAAAAAGCAGGATAGAAAATCGTCTGCCCAGTCAGTCATGTCTCTTTCGAGACATGATCGCCCAAAGCATGTATCACTCATGGCACTTAACTGACTGTTAATAAGAAAAAATGATATGTTAATAAAGAATTTTCAATGAAATATAAGCATAAGAAATGCTGAATATAGATACATCCAAATTTTCACGGAATATATTTGAAACAGTCTACAACATTAAATAGAAGAGACGCCGCATATAACATCGTTATACGCACTTTCACAGACCAACTCAAATTACTAAATAAAAAATTAGATTAAGTTTGACTTTAAGTTTTGTTTAACGTCATATTAACCTCTGTGGGTTATTTAATGCCGAAAAGGTGGTATTTTAAGGTATTTTTTTAATGTTCACTTTTAATGTTCACTTATAGTGAGAAGGTTGATTTCGTCAGATTTTAATTAAAATTTTTTGTTTTTATTCTTTTTTGTTTTAGTAAACTGAAAATGTCTTTTAATTTTGTATTCAAAACTGTTTTGCTGAGAATAATTTTTTTCCTTCAAAAATGTATTGTTGGTAACATCTTTCCTTCAAAAATGTATATTATTCTATAAAAGTCTATTTTTATGTATATATTTCTAAAAAAGTATTTTTATACTTTCATAGTGTTTTGACTTCAGTTTGGGGGTAAATTATTTGCCCATAGCTAGGACTCAAACAGGTGCTACCACTCCAGGTCAGGGTGGATCTGAGAACAACAGCAAATAAGAGGTGGTTCCATGCTCCTCACAACATCCCAATCAGAGGCCTTGCTGCCGGATGTAGTTTACCGTCATGCCCAGGACCAAAAAACTTAGAACTGTGCCAAATGGTTCAAACGTGTATCACGTATGGCATTTAACTGACTGAAATGTAAAAACCATGATCACCTGTGTCTACAATTGTCATGACAAATTAAACAAATTATAAACACGGTCGCTACTATTTTAACCACCATGTAAGAACAGAATTGGATAAGTTCAGAAATAAACACATGTCCTGGAAAGAGCTATCAACAATATAATCCTTTTTTTTTTCTTTTTTTAATTAAATCGAGATTTTATGACGCGATATCTCGTGTAGAAGCTTTTATTGTGATATCTCATAATTAAAAGAGTATCTAAGCATTCTTGAAATGTCTGAACATTTAGGCGGATCTATTCCACGTACTTAACCTCTGAAGCAAAGAAGCTTTGTGTAAACGGAGAAGCCAAGGTTTCAAATGACAGTCACGCCTTCGCTGTACAGCCTATCGGATTTCTGCAAAATAATAGAATGCGTTGATAAGGACTACAAAATTTATCATTTTACTGTCGGGGTAAATAAAACAGGCGGTCAGAAGACGCAGAAGAGAGTGTGGTGCTCTAAATAACACACACACACACACACACACACACACACACACACACACACACATATATATATATTAATACAGGTTTCATTGAATAATATAGAGAAGTTTTGTCTATTTATTTTGTGTAGGATCCTTTCGTATAGTCTGATAAGTTTGATGGTGCTATCGTTAAAAGAAGACGAGAAATCACAGTAATTGTTGATTTTTTTATCAGGTCTGGGCTTTCGGTTTACATAAGCCATTATCAAAAAATGAACATTAACATATAGTGAACATAGAACTTTTAAGTTATTCACAAAGTGGAATTAAACAAAGAGAATTAAATAAAAAAAAGACAAATCCATTTTTACCGTAGCGAATGGCCGCAGACAGTGACAAAATGGTGGTGGTGTGGTTCTTGATTCGATTACAGGCATTGGAGTATGTTAGTAGCGATATCAAAAAATCCTTAGCTATCTACATCAAACAGCTTAAACCTGGCTTGAACAGGATAAATTTTGATATCTTTATTTGTGAACATCTTTATATATAAAAGGCAAGATGTTTGTGTGAGTGTGTGTGTGTGTGTGTGTGTTTTGGTTTGTTGAGCATTTTAGAGGAAAATTGGTAATTTCAAAAGTTAAGGAAACATGGAGGTTACATATGAGGACGCATTCGCGGCACAATCTCGTCCTGTCTCGATTTTAGGCGTGACGATAAACTGCATCCGGCAGCAAGGTCACTGATCTGGTGTTTAGAGGTTCTGAGGAGCCTAGAGTTACCTCTTAACATCCATTTTCCACAAGCCCTGACCCGGGGTGGTTGCGCCAGCTATTAACAAATAGTGGACAGCTAAGCAAAAATCAACAATACATTTTTATAAAAAAATGACCAGCAATACATTTCTATTGCAATATGACCACCAATACGTTTTTATAATAAAATGAACAACGATACATTTTTATAATAAATTGATCAGCAATACATTTTATAGCAAAATGACAACTAAAAAAAAGCAACATAACTATTATACTAAAATTACTAACCATAAATTTGATGACCTAAAAAATATACATCTAAAAAGCATATCTTTGAAAGTATAAATTAAGTGCAAATATCTGTAGTTGAAAGCATAAAATATTTAGATTCTGCATTAAGTAACACAGAATTTTTGATATGTCGTTAAAACTTTCGGTGGGATTCGAGTCACTTACAGAGGAGTAATGATAGGAATCTCTTAGTTTTTTTATCGTTACTATTTCAAACAAAATACTAGAATAACCGTCTTAAGAATTACTGAACTTTAGAAAGCTTTTCTCTGAAAAATTGTTTTAACAAGAAAATTTTCTAAATATTAACAGACAGTTGCAGGTAGTTTTTCAGTCAATGAATGCTGGACGCTTGCTTGTAAGGAAACAGCGAATATTACCATTAATATTACCTTATAATAAGGTAGACTGAACTTTTTAGCCTTGAGAGGTAAACACTCGAGGAGAAGGATGTTATTGAATTTTAAACTGTGAAAAAAGGAACGGGAAATCGTATTTCTATATTTTCCAAGAAGTCGAAGTAATTCACATAATAAAGGAAAAAAAATTAGAGAAACAACATCCTTATTTACATTCATGAAGAGATATTAGACTAAAAATAAAAAAAATGGCTTCCTTAAATACTTTGATCAGTTTGCCCAAGATCTTTTTACCGCCATTGTGTTCATATTTTGAGTTCTATTAAAAGAATCAGGAATTTTAAATTGTAAGTAAATCTCTCTTTCTCTCTCTTTTTCTTTTTCTCTCTCTTGAAAAAAAGGACTCCATGTACCAATGAATTAAATAGTTTCAGCATCGTAGTTTAATACGAGTTAATAAAACGGAAGAAAACACGAAAAGTACTAATTATTATTAAATCCAGAGGGTGTCACTCAAATATATTTATAATTTTTTTATAAAAAAGAATCGTTTAACAAGCACGCACGCACGCACGCAAACACACACACACACACACACACACACACACACACACACACACACACACACACACACACACACACACACACACACACATGCGCGTGCGCGGCCGCCAAAATATGAAATTTTTGGGGGGGGAATTGAATTTTGCAAATAATATTTTATCAGCAATCATATATATATATATATATATATATATATGTTTCATTAAAAATGTTTGAGACTAAAAATATAATGATGTATGTATAATCAAGAAGGATATTATGGATAGGTCCTGGAGGACCTCAGTGTGTGTTTAAATGAGATCGGATGGGTGGGAGAAGTGTAGGGTGGTAATGGCTAAAAGTATAGCCGATATATAGTTTGAGTTCCGAAAAGAAAAGAAAATTATACGAACACGTGAAAAAATATATAAAAAATTTAATGATTATACTTTGTTTGTCATTTTTAATAAAACCTGTATAAAAGTGAGATTGTTGCCCAAATACACCATATATGTATGTATGTATGCATGTATGCATGTATGTATTTATGTATGCATGTATGTATGTGTGTATGTATGTATGCATGTATGTATGCATGTATGTATATATATATATATATGTATGCATGTATGCATGTATGTATGCATGTATGTATGTATGTATGTATGCATGTATGTATGTATGTATGTATATAGAATGCGTTTGCATGCGCATGCACATGTTTACTTACATTTAAAAGGAGCAACGCACATCCGGCTCTTCTTATAACTGAGCGTTAACGACACGCACAGTTGAATCTGTCCTATCTGATCAAATCCAAAAGGTTTGCTATCAGGGCATCCGGCCAGACAACTGATTCTAATAAGCAAAACTCGCCCGCGCCTGCGTCCACATGCTTATTCGCACACATACACCAACATGCATACATTGATACATACTTGCACACACACACACACACACACACACACACACACACACACACACACACACATATATATATATATATATATATATATATAATTCCAGGTGAAGAGGACTCAAGGTTTTACTATGTGGAGTGCCCCGGCATTTATTTTATTATGAACACTACTCAATATAATAAATATTATAGCGCTTAATATAATTATATAGTTATATATTTCATTAAAAATCTCCAACAAGGAAAAAGAAACATTTTATTAACTTTTGATTTAATTTTTGCTGCATTCTTATATGTTTCCTTTTTGCGGGAGATAAAGAATGGAAAAATGTTCCATAAATTTTGACTCTCCAAGAGCTTTCAGCCACTTCACTGGCCATTTTCAAGGATGTTTTTTCCGATGTTGTTATTTTATCCTTATCTTTTGACTGTAAAGTAATTATCGTTTTCTTGAAAATGGCCATTGAAGTGACTGAAAGCGCTTAGAAAATAAAAACAATTATGTTATGTGTTTACATTCCTTATATTCAGGAAAACGGAAACATGTAAGAATCTTCTAAAAATTAAATAAAAAATTAATAAAATCACTTCTGTCGGTCGTTTCTAGCGAAACATATTTCAAAGAAAAATTGATGTCCAAATATAAATTTATATATACATCTAAACTTATTTATAAATGGAACTGTGTCTGTGTATGTGTGTCTGTGAGTGTGTGTGTCCGTTACCTATAAACTCCGAAACGGCTGAATCGATTTTCTTGAAAATTTACATAGCTGTACTATAAGCATCTGCGAGTGTTCTTAGCTAGGTTTTGTGTCGAGGTACCCCCGATAAATATCGGAAATCGATAATCGAAAAAACCGGGTTATAGAAGGAGTGGTCTGATTTTAATCAAATTTGATACACTCATAGACAAAGACATAAGTAACGATATTCAGAAGTTCCAAGGTTGCAGTTCTTACAATCGTGCAGAAAATCGATAATATATATATATATATATATATATATAAAAGGCAAGATGTTTGTGTGTGTGTCTGTTTATCTGTCTATATGTCGTTTATACAAATCCACAATTTTTATGCGATTCTCACCAAACTTCACACAAATATTCTTTAAGCTGAGTCTGAGCTCCAGGACCATGGATTAGTTTTAAAGCTTTCATTACACCCGAGCAACGCCGGGCTGTACTGCTAGTAAATACGTATACATATATATATATATATATATATATATATATATATATATATATATATTAAATTAACTTATTTTTATTAATCCAAACAGAAAAGTAAGAAGGTAAATCCCAAAATACCTGATCCTAATTAATATTCAAATTTTAATATTAAAAAATGATACAGGTGTAGAATTCAATGTAATTAAAATTACAGAGCTAATTATAAAATAAAATAAATTTCAATGTTCAAAACTGTTGAATGGTCACAAAAAAAAAAACGGTTAGCTATCAAATCTATTTCTAGATTTTACTTTTAGATAAAGTTGTGATAACATTGGAAAATTTGGTTTCGTTTAGCTTTACAAGCGGAAGGGGTTAAAGGATAGAATAGGAAGTGACGTAAATTTCTTAATTCTGAACCTTCATTTTCTATTCCCTTTTATTGCATTTTCAAAATGTGGTAGTTGCCGATGAGATGTGAAATCTCTCTTAGGGATTTCATGTTGAAATGATCATTCAACAGTTTTGAACATCGAAATTTATTTTATATATATATATATATATATATATATATATATATATATACTATAGCCATCCGCAGACAGATCTGTTTCGCTGTATTACAGCTCATCAGTACGGCTTAGACTCCGGTCGTTTCCTAACCCAGATTGAACTCCGATCGAATCGGCGTCAGTCGGCGATTCTACCCCTAGGCCACGAGCGTCCAGTAGAAGGCAGGCTTTTTTGTGCGTATGAACACGCCCAATAGCTAGAGTGATCCAATTCATTATCGAATGAGCGGTGCGTAAATGCCAGTGTAGCTACTGTTTATAAAGTCCCCCACTATGAATGACATAGAATATATATATATATGAATGACATAGTATATATATATATATATATATATATGAATGACATAGAATATATATATATATGAATGACATAGAGTATACATATATATATATATATATATATATATATATATATGTGTGTGTGTGTGTGTGTGTGTGTGTGTGTGTGTGTGTGCGTGTGTGTGTGTGTGTGTGTGTTAGCATCGTACTGGTTAAAATTAACGCGATTATTTTTTTGGTTTCTTACGTATTCTTTCAGCTTCAGATCACATCGTATCTGTGTGTTCCTCTGTTGTATTTCTTATCTCTATAAAATGTTGCACACACCCACATCTATGTTAAATTTGTCTGTTGCATTTTTTGCTGTGTACGTGAAAAAGAACATTTTTGTGATTGTTACGGTTTTTCAAATGAACCGCCATTACGCTAACAAAACAATACAAAAAAAAAGTTAAATCACGGCCACAGTGTGATTGCTGAATTCTGGAATTAAGTATATGCCTACTATTTAGAGGCCTTTAAACAGTTTACAAAAGCAATTGCGCCAAAATTCAGAATAATAAAACCAGCATCACTGATAATGGCTCAATGTCTAACCAAAATTTGTAATTTAGACAATTTCCACATTCACTAAATTCAAAAACAATGTACTTGTTCTAATACAATAAAAGGACAATAAAAGCTTACCAAGTCATTTTGCGAGAACGTGTGGTGTATGTGTGGCCACTCTAATAATTTGATGTTATTTGTTTACACACACATCCACACTCACACATATTTCAGTTCGAGAGGCCATGTACCAAACATTTCTCTACCTTCATCGACCTTACATCATTTGATAGTGTAAATGTATCATTTTTTTTTCTTTTTTAATAAAAAGATGTTCATGCAAGTTCCAGTCGGACGCGGCAAGTGAGGGTTGGAATAAAAGCCCTTTTTAAAAAAAAACATATTTGAAAATGGATATAGAAGTGGTCGAAAGCGCTTGGAACAATAAAATAATATACAATTTTTATATTCCTTAATTTCTACAAGACGGAAAATGTTAGGATGCTGTAAAAACTTAATAAAAAATTAACTGAATATTTCTTATCGGCCGCACGGATGACTACGCTCTCACACCCTGATTGAGCACTCTGGAAGAATGGTAGACTTTGATAAACAGTAGCTACTCTGGCATGTACGCATCGATCATTCAGTAATAAATTAGAGCACTCTGGCTATTGGACGTGTATAATGATAAAATACACGCTAAAAAGTTTGCCTTCTTCTACCGAGTGTCCATAGACCAGAGGTAGAACCGCTGACTGACGCCAATTCGTTCGGATTTCAATCCTGGGTTTAAAACAATCGGAGTCTAAACGTACTGATGAGCTGTGATACAGCGAAACAGATCTGTCTGCGATTACTATATATGTATAAGTTCTAGCTGATTTTCATGATTTATTTTTAAAAAAAGTAGTAAGAAACATGTGACTGACAGCCACTATTTCTCACCATCTTTCTGGCAGCGTTTGAATTCCACGTCGGAAAGACGACACGTCTTTTGAGCCTAACCATAAGTCGGCACATCTTTTGGAATCTTCATAAAACGGAAAGTGCTGCTCAGCCAGGCTATGTGCCATGGATTGGAACAAGTAATAATCAGACGGGCTAACGTCTGGTGAATAAGGCGAGTTGTGTAGGACTTCTCACTTAAGTGTTTCCAAGTAGGTTTCCACCCGTTTTGCAACATGAAGCTTACCGTAGTCATGTTGCAAAATCAGTTTTCTCGTACAGAGGCCATTTTTCTTCAATGCTAGGCTCAAACGATACGTTTGATACAATTGTAGTTGATAGCGATCACAAGTGACGATTTCGGGTGGTTTGAGCCGCTCATAATAAACTATACCCGACTGATCCCAACAAATAAAGAGTAGAAGCTTCGAAACATGGATATTCCGCTTGGTCGCCGATACTGATGCATGGTTGGCTTTACCCCACGATCTTCTAGTCTAAGCGTTGTCGCAGTGCATCTGTTTTCATCGCCGGTCACGATCTTCTAGTCTTAGGGTTGTCGTAGTGAATCTGCTTTTCATTGCGGGTCACGATCTTCAAATCTTAGGGTTGTCGTAGTGCATCTGCTTTTCATTGCCGGTCACGATCTTCGAATCTTAGAGTTGTCGTAGTGCATCTGCTTTTCATCGCCGGTCACGATCTTCTAGTCTTAGGGTTGTCGTAGTGCATCTGCTTTTCATTTCCGGTCACGATCTTCTAGTCTTAGGGTTGTCGTAGTGCATCTGCTTTTCATTTCCGGTCACGATCTTCGAGTCTTAGGGTTGTCGTAGTGCATCTGCTTTTCATCGCCGGTCACGATCTTCGAGTCTTAGGGTTGTCGTAGTGCATCTGCTTTTCATTTCCGGTCACGATCTTCTAGTCTTAGGGTTGTCGTAGTGCATCTGCTTTTCATTTCCGGTCACGATCTTCGAGTCTTAGGGTTGTCGCAGTGCATCTGCTTTTCATTGCCGGTCACGATCTTCTAGTCTTAGGGTTGTCGTAGTGCATCTGCTTTTCATCGCCGGTCACGACCTTCTAGTCTTAGGGTTGTCGTAGTGCATGTGCTTTTCATTTCCGGTCACGATCTTCGAGTCTTAGGGTTGTCGTAGTGCAACTGCTTTTCATTTCCGGTCACGATCTTCTAGTCTTAGGGTTGTCGTAGTGCATCTGCTTTTCATCGCCGGTCACAATACGATGCAAAAAAAAAAATCTTTTTCTGCTGTCGAAGCAGCTGATCACACATGACAAGACGCCATTCGACGTCATTCGGCACCTAGTGTCCTTTTATTTTTTTAATCATTTCACCCCAAGCTAGGCATTAATGCCACTGATGTGCAGAGGGTTACATAAGAAAGTTGAAGTATAAGGCAGAAGGAGTGTGAAGACAAAGACGAACTAGCTACAGGGGGCGAAAGAGAAAAGGCACGAGAAAGATTTAAACACAGGAGTGAAGACAGTTACGAAGGTAGAGAGAAAGGAAAAAAAGATACACGTAGTGATGAAGAAAGGGCTGGAGTTAAGTGGATAAGTGATGGGAATTGACTCGGCATTTAAATTCTTGGAGGTTATAACCGCCAGGAGAGTAAGTATATGGAAGGGAGTTCCATAGGCGGAAAGTGCGAGAAAAGAAGCCGGTGGAAAAGAATTGTCGCCTGCATTTGGTTGATCTGACTGTAAAAGAGTGAGACCTTGTTGCCAGTCTGGTTGCTTGAGTAAATTCTTGGTGAGGGGGTACCAGTGATCCAATTTCGTCAGAGCAGAAGCCATGAAAATATTTATAGACGAGACAGAGGGAAGCCACATCTCGATGATGAGAAAGTGGCTGGAGTCGAGCCTCCAAGGCCGGGACCAATCACATTAAAATTCTCCTCTGGAGCCTGTCGAGAACACTGAGATGAACACATTACACTGAGAGATATACTTGATAGCTCTGTTATATCACATTGAGCACTGTTTTATTAACATTGGTAAAATATTTATATGAAGTGTACTTGCGTCTATATGCATATTTGAATTCATCGATATTCATATATATATATATATATATATACACACACACACAAACACACACACACGCATATATATTTATATGTATTGTGTGTGTGTGTGTGTGTGTATGTGTGTGTGTGAGAGAGAGGGAGAGAGAGAGGAAGAGGGAGATAGATAAAGAGAGTCTGGGGTTATCTAATTTTTTTGAAAATATTAAATAAATAACGAGCAAAAATTCTCTTGAAAAAAAATTTAACATGTAGATGATGTTCATTAATTCTTTAGTCCTTCGTTACATTTGATTACATTTGCGATTGTAAGTGGGCTCATTTGCCTTTATTACGTCATATTTTATAAGATCCGAATGTATTGTGGTATTAAATTGTTTAACGTAACACTGTGCAAAGAAAGCTAACGCAGAACGAAAACCGAATACAAATCTTCAGCTAAACTTGAGCTGCTTGTTTGCTAAAATAACAATGATATAATTCCTTACCAAAGAAGGAGTATCAGGAGGTATAGGTTATAAATATATTGACACTCATTGCAAGTATATATATATATATATATATATATATATATATACACTTACACTACCGGTTATAATTATTAGGCCACGCCAGTGTTTTAAAAAAATTATGTATTTCATACAATTTTTTAGTAATTATTACCAAGTGAATAATTGTAAATGAAAATAGAATGGTTCTTTTGTTAATTCTGCACAATAACATGTGCATCAAATGAATTTATAAATATTTCATAATTACCTATATTGGGGTTTCATCAAATAACCTCTTTTTGCCTTCACAACGGCTGCACACACTCTGGTTATTCTTGCCACAAGTTTTTTAAGAATAATCCCCCGACAACTCACTCCAGGTAGCCTTCAGACACCTATCTAAATCCCGAACGTTACTAGGCTGTTTCTTTTTACTTCTCCTGTCCAACTCATTCTATGCAATTGTTGAAAGGTCTGGCGACTGAGATGGCCAACAAATGATTTTTAACACACCATCAGTTTCTTTTAATTCTAAATAATTTTGGCACACTTTAGAAGTATGTTTTGGGTGATTATCCTGCTGGATGATAAAATTTTGACCTACAATATGCAATTCAGATGGAATTCCATATCTCTGTAAGATTAAATGTTCTTTCTTCATAGTCCCCATTACTTCGAACAAGTCACCTGAACACGTACCAAAAACCATGCAGGCTCCACGACGGTGTTTCATCTATGACTGTACACACTCATCTTTCACTTACTCCCCAACTCTCCTCTGCACGTACAGCCTCCTTTTACTTCCAAACAGTTGGAACATAGACTCATCAGTCCACAACACTTTTGACCACTGTTCTGGTGTCCAGTTTTTATGCTCTCTTTCCCAATTCTAATCTCTTCTTCTTATTGGCTGGGCGAAGCAAAGGCTTCCTGGCTGCCATGTAAACTTTGGCAAAGTAATAATAACAAAAGAACCCTTCTATTTTCGTTTAGAATTATCCACTTAGCAATAAATACTAACAGTAGTATGAAATACATCATAATTATGGCCTGTAGTGCATATATATATATATATATATATATATATATGAGTAGTATCCTTGGTAATTAGTAAGGTAAATTCCAGGGGCATTGTAATCTGATGAGTATTATAATGAAAATCAAATAAAATGGAAGAATTTACAATTCCATCGGTGATAATTTATTTTTAAAATATTTTAAAGAGATAATGATCCTTTATAAAACATTTTTTTATAAAAATCATATTTCCTTAAAAAAACTATTACTCTCGTCAGAATGAAAATTTTGAAAAATTTTGTTTTGTAAAAAAAAATTCGGTCTGACGAGAGTAATATTATATATATATATATATATATATATATATATATTTCTAAATTGATTTCAGAAAAATAATCAGAATTTGCATGTTTGAATTCAGGAATAGTTTCGTTT
>JBBBDQ010000983.1:215000-257500 GCA_037127315.1 Ascarosepion bandense
CCATCCAATCACCGACGATATTTACTCTTCTCCCCGACTTGAGAGAGATGTCATTTTTAATGTGGGGAACCTGAGCGCGTACGCCCATCACCGAATAGTTGTGACACTTTTATGACGCCAGCCGTAGATATTTTCTAAAATAAATCCGCGAATGTGTGAAGTTGCGAAAACTGAAACGCGAATAGGCGGGGGCTCACTGTACATGTTTTCATTTAATAGAAACAATTTGTTTTTTTTTCTTTGTCGCTATCCAAACTCGTATATTTCCCAGGTGCTATTAAATAAAAATAATGAATTGTTCGTGAGGGTAATTGATAACGTGTAAGTGAAGCCGCGGCTGAGATGGAACACGTTATATATTTAAGTTTTCTCCTTTACAACTTACTTAAAAATATTTTAGTGCATGTTTGAAATACTTTAAAATCAGTTCACCCCAAGCAAAGTGAGAATGTCACTAAGACTCAAGTGGCTACTGGGACTGAAAGAGAATGTAAAATTTTTAGAAGGAACCGGAAACTCAATGCTAAACAGGAAACACGTGATAAACCTTTAGTTGAAACCGGATGATAGACGAACCTACCTGCTCGTATTTAATAAAAAAAATGTTCAGATTAAATATTTCGTTCAAATTATTGGACTTGAACCCGAGGCGGATCATAGAATGGATAGGCCGAAATGCAATGATTGGAACAACGAATATGAAGATACTAGCAGTATAGCCCGGTGTTGCTCGGGTGTAATAAAAACTAATCCATGGTCCTGGAGCTCAGACTCTTTGGACGTTGGCACGAAAGACTAAAAAGCAACAGTTGTTTCCAGTTAAAGCGAAACCGTAGACTGAAAGAAAACTGAATGGATGTAAGTCAAATTTTGATTTCCTCGTATCGATATCAAATAAGTTTTTTTCGTCGTAAACTGAATTTTGAAGGCTAAATAAGTTCTCTGAGTAAATTGTATCATGGCTGAGACTAAGAACTACAATTATACCTACTTAGAGCCAAACACGAAGCAAAAACTAAAAAAATAGCTGATAAAAATAGACACACAGGCAGATCAACAGACACACACACAAACATCTAGCCTATATATATATATATATATATATATATATATATATATATATATATATTATCGATTTTCTGCACTATTGTAAGAACTGCAACCTTGGAACTTCTGAATATCGTTACTTATGTCTTTGTCTATGAGTGTATCAAATTTGATTAAAATCAGACCACTCCTTCTATAACCCGATTTTTTCAATTATCGATTTTCGATATTTGTCATGGGTACCTCGACACAAAAACTAGCTAAGAACACTCGCAGACGCTTATAGTACAACTGTGTAAATTTTCAAGAAAATCGGTTGAGCCTTTTCGGAGTCTATAGTTAACACACACACACACACACACACACACACACACACACACAGAGACAAAGTTCCATTCATACATAAGTTTAGATTAGTAGGTCTGTGTAGACGTCTTCAAAGATGAGGTAAAAATACATTTTGATCATATTTGCAAATGATATAAAATGCCTCTTTCACTATTAAAAACGATTTTCAAATTCAAGGTTTTGATTTTTCCTGTTTTCGTCATATATCGTTTTTTTTTTTTACTTTAACTTTTACCGCTCGTTTTTTTTTTTTTTTGGTCATTTTAACCTACTGACTTGGTTAATAATAACAAATAGACTAAATACTAACAACATGGATGTGCGTTGTGGTGCAGTGGATAACGGCTCGGAACGAGAAATCGGGGTGCCGAGTTCGAATTCCAGTTGAATTCCCTGTATTCACGCGCAAATACCCTTGGGAAAGGTATTAATTCGTTTCTTCCCTCCAGTTATGGATTAAATCACAGAACAGATTGGGTTATATAGCCTTGGGTGGTAACCAGTCTACCGTAACCTACTGCGGAATATTCTTCTGCCCAGTCAGTCATGTCTCTTTCAAGCGTGCCTCATGTATAGCACTTAACTGACTGAATAACAGAATTTCATTTCGGAATTTTAGTCAATACGTGGAAGGTCGGAGAATGCATCGGCTGAATCGTGACTCTTCTTCTTCTTTATGCGCCGTGTCCCTTCAAGACGTAGGCGATCATGGACTTTCACTTGTTCCTATCAATTGTCGCTCTTAACCTTTCTCTTGGTATCTCTCTCAAACCCCGTTCCGCCATCCACTTGCTCAAGCCCATTAAGTATGTTCCGCGATACTTTCCCCTGTCTCTCTTTTCCTCCACCCATCCTGTGAGTATCGAATTCTCCAAGCCTTCCTTCTTCATTTCGTGTCCCTGAAACCTCAGCTGTCTCTTCCTGATGCTAAGTATAAGTTTCCTTTTCGTTTGCATCCTTATCGTTGCTCAGATGTTTGGTCCATGGTATCCTCAGTATCCTTCTGTAGAACCACATTACTGTTCTCTCGTTCATCCTTGAGGAAATTGTCCAGCATTCGTTGCTATAAAGAAGCACAGATATCACATAACAATACAGTACTCTTTTCTTTGTTTCCAATGAAGTCTTTGTTGTCTCTCAATATTCTACTCAGCCTTTGAAATGCATCTCTGAAACATTGATAAAAGTGAGAAAATAAATTGTACAATTCATAGAATATTAACATTACTTCAACTCAGAATGGAAGTTTTTATTTATATTAGTGTTCACACAACACAAGGCCCAAGTGTCATCCAAGGAAGTGGGTTTTTGTAAGGTCGTACTTCTTATTCCTGTATATACCCATTCAGGACATAAGCGATCATAGCTCTCCACAACTTCTTATTACTTGTAACCGTTAGCAGGTTTTTCTCTCTTTGCTAAGCTCCGTCTCTATGTTCCATTCACATAAACTCGTCAGAGTAAGTGGCTCATTGCTTCCCCGCTATCTCTTGACCTCAATACGCCCAGCGGGGGTTAAGTTTTCAAAGTCTTTCTTCTTCATTATGCGTTTAAGGAATTTCAACTGTTTTTTTTTTTTTTTATTCTGTGCATCAGTTTTCTTTCTGTACAAATTTTCTTTAAAACTTCTTTGTTGCTTACTCAATCCGCCTATGGAATTCTCAGTATCCTTCTGCAGAACGACATTTCAGATGTCTCGAGTTTTCATTTTCATCCTTGAAGAGAACATCGAGCATTCACTGGCATACGAGGAAGGAGTAATGAGTGCATATTATGAGGATATGAAAATGGATAACGGTTGACTCTTGACTTGAAGAGGTTAAGATTATAGCTGTTTGAGTGGAACATCTTCCTTATCAATGAAATATGACCAAAATGAGACTGGGTTGATCATGTGTACCTGACATTGAGAGTCTAGCTGTGAATATCCGAGCTGTTAGAACTAAAGAATATAGATAATCTTCCAAGTTCGCCTGTCCTGAACGGACAGGGTACATGCAAAAACAAGAAGAAATACGACTGTTATAGCAATCATATTCAATAATCCTCTACCTTGAATGACTCTTGGGCCTTATATTGAATGAACAGTAGTATAAAACAAAATTCTAAGAATTAACACATTCTGAGATGAAGTTGCAAGACAGTAGTAACTTGTGGTAAAGAGAGTCAGTTATGTGTCATAATTGATACATGCTTGGGCGATCATATCTCGAATGAGTCATGACTGACCGGGCAAAAGATTATCCCGCAGTAGGTTGCCATTACTTTCTGCGGTAGACTGGTTGCTAATAAGGGCTATAGAACCCAATCTGTCCTGTTATTTAACCCATAACTGTAGGGAAGAGACGGATTAATACCTTTCCCAAGTGTATATGTGCGTAAGTGAATGCAAGGAATTCAACTGGAATTTGAACTCGGCTCCCCGATTTGTCGTGCCAAGCCGATATTCACTAACACCACAACGCACTTAAAGGAAGAACTAGGTTGAAAAATGATCCATCACCCACAAGGCGGTGTAAACAATTTTGAACTCTGTGATGTGTGAAAGCAAGGAGTATGTATCTCTACCCCAGATACTACAGCAATGCTTTAATGTTAGTTTTATGCGGATCTTGTAAAGGTTAGAATGCTACATAGAATAACACATGATATAAACTCATAATTTTATAGAAGAATTTCATGCCATGGTAAGAAGGCCAAAAATATATCAGCCCAAATAGAGTGATCAAAATAACAAAGATTAAGATAGTAGACGAAATAATACAACTTCATCGAGGAATTTCACGCAATAGTAAGAGGACGGAAGAATATATCAGTCCAAATAGATCAAAATAGCAAAGATTAAGATAGTTGACGGAATATTACTACATAGGCATAAAGACACAACTTATTAGAAGAATTCCATGTGCTAGTAAGAAGGCTGAAGAATATATCGACCGAAACGGTGTAATTAAAGCTGTAGAAATAATGATACGCTGTCGAATAATGCCCGTGTTTCATCGACAGACTTCATAGGAGGAATAAAATAGAATGTATCATCTTAAAAGGAGTAATCAAAACAACAAAGATAAAGATGGGGTGTGAGTAATTCATTAAATATTCATGACAATATCTCAGATCTCCATACACATCTAAGGCAACGCGAACTTTCAATTTCGTTAAGAAAAACAAGGGAGATAACCGAATTCGTTAGACTGACTCAAGGGACAAGGGATGCTTTTAAGGTTTATCCTCGATTGCAGTGTTTGTAAAATCCGAGATAAATAGAATGATTTGGCACGCCAAGAAGCGTTCTTGTGCCGTCGTCGATGTGAAACGCCCTAGTTTTATCAACGGCCTAACAAAAACCCCGGACTACCCGGCACTTCACCACGTTCCGGAGCTGAGTGTCAAAATTAGGGCTTCCGCTTACTGTATTCTCGTAGATTAATATCTGGGAGGGTTTATCATCAAAATCATCTTCAGTGGAATTAATAAGCAAGCAATTTGGCCAGTTTTCCAACACACACACACACACACACACACATATGCGCGGCGCGCACTCTCACACACACGCACAGACAGACAGACAGACAGACACACACACACACACACACACACACACACAGAAAAACAGACAGGTAGACAGACAGTGGTTGCCCAGACAAGTACAAACATAATTCATCTCATAGATTCATGCATATATATAAATATATATTATGGACAGACAGATAGCCCTTATATATATATATATATATATATATATTGTAATTGGGCAACAATCTCTCTTTTATAGACGTTTAAATACAAATGACAGACACGGTATTATCATTAAGTTTTTATATAATTTTTCATGTGTTCGTATAATTTTTGTTCTTGCGTTCGTATAATTTTTTTCTTTTCGGAACTCAAATTATATAAGAATTGTTCAAAGCTTTTGTACTCTCGAGCGCTTTTTAGACATAATCAAGAATTAATTTTGTTTACTTATAAATAAACATGTTGAAAGCTTATGTATATCGAACACATGAGAAATTATATATATATATATATAATTGTGTTATATAGGCTTGATAAAAACCACGTTTAGACTGCAGGCTATTCGTGGTCAAGAGGTCTAAGACGTTGCCAGATCAAATCGTAGCTTCCCCTATAGTGATACGGGTCGCAGGTTCGAATGCTGCCGAATGGCACACATTTTCGTAATAAGAAGTTATCGTAAATAATCAGGCGGGTAGAAATAAATATATAAAACTGTTAAACTGTTAAAAACAGATTATCTACTTAAATACCAGTATCGATGGGGAATAATGTTCAAACCATTAATTTCAAATGGTCGGTTGCTTATAACCAAGTTTCGTTAAAATATATATATATATATATATATATGATTATAGATACACACACATATATATATACATAAACTCTGTAGTCGGGATAATGAAAGTAACATCAATCAGCTGATTGATGTTACAAACTTTTGCATCAATTAATTTTATGTACATATGTGAAGTTTGTATACTTTTGTACAAAACAATTTGTATTAATTTTGTGTATACGCATGTATATCTGGTTTTCCTAGGTGGGTGAATATGAGAGTGTGTATATCCATGATATATATATATATATATATATATAGTGTATCGAGGCAGCAAGTAATTTTCTAAACATATGCTGTTAAATATAAGAGACAATGAATGTCTATTTCTCTGACGATGGCTCATGTGAGCCGAAAGCTTAGAAGTAAATCAATAAATAATTATCCAAATGTTGGAGAATTTCCGTCTTTATATTCAACTGAAATTAAAGCCAAACTACGACGTTTAGAACGGCTCATGATTAAACATAATAGACATTCATTGTCTCTTATATTTAACAGCATATATATATATATATATATATATATATATATATATATATATATATATATATATATATAATCATACAATTATGAATTTATTGTACATTGCGACGCGGAAATTTCTATGTTTCGAGACAGATTCTCTTCATCAGGCAATGTTGGATGTTGGTTGTGCAAATAATTTACATTTAAATACAAAAACCTTCGATTTGCTGTTTATACATGTGGGAAGATATAAACTTTACGAGTGTGTTCCTTTTAACTAATCAGAGAGTAGATTCATTTTGTAATTTGGCCCCAAAGAATACATCCTATTTTCTTTTTTTTTCTTCCTTTTTACATTTGTTTTTATTATTTAAGTGTAAATCATTTTCACAACAAACATCCAACATTGCCTGATGAAAAGAATCTATCTCGAAACATAGAAATTTCCATAGTGAAACTGCGTGTTCTCTTCACCTGGATATATATATATATATATATATATATATATATATATGTGTGTGTGTGTGTGTGTTTGTGTGTGTGTGTGTTTACGTGTTCGCGTGCATTTGGGAGGGTGTGTATGAATACTTAACTTATATTCACTCATTCTATTCAGTGAACTCTTTTCTCTCCTAACATTTGTGACTTTTACGAGATAAGACTAAAGAATTCTATTCTGGGTCATACTACTTGAATTACCCCTACTTTGAATTTTTTTTCTTTTTTGTTTTTGTTTTTTTTGTTGGATGTTCTGATGAAATTTAAACTAAACGAAAACGTGGTCTGAAGAGATGAGCATATGAGCTCGTTGAAATAAATTATAATTAACAACCACTTTAGAAGATGCGTTGAGTTTTCCTTTATGTATACCATATTGCATTCTCTCTATAGATTTATCGCTTAATATTTTATATTAAATAGATCTTTTTGGATTATCCTCTTCGTTTACAGACCTGGCATAATTATCTGTTTATTTATCTATCTAGATAAGAAGGTATATATATATTAATTATTTAATTACTTAGATTTTGTTCATAATAAAACTAGACCAGTGCACATTTGTATTAAAACGTGTTCAATACAATTATATTATAGACCTTTTCAATATTTTTCATTTGTAAACGAGTTATTATGCGACCTAGGTTTCTGCCATGAGTGGTGTCTTCAGGCGCTTTGCAATATTGAAAATTGCCTGAAGACACTACTCATTGTAGAAACCTAGGTCGCATAATAACTCGTTTACAAATGGAATATATATATATATATATATATATACGCAAAACTGACCAAGTAATCAACCCCCTACACACCACGTTCTTCGAAATTCTAACCAAAAGATATACCCGACCAATAAAAACGTACATTCTAACAGATAATGTCATTAATCAACCATTTAGCATTTACACACGAAGTCTAACGGTCAACACGAAAGAGATATTCCCTTCATTATCAATAACCCCAACCATCCCCACAACAACAATGAACCAAATATAGGTAGCGGGTGATTTCAGTTCTTGCCCATTCCTCCTGATGAGACGTTGGATGCCCAACGTCGAAACAACCATATGATTGTAGAGGACATATATAGAAAAAGTTATGTACATGTTCTAAAACATAATTTATAATATATATATATATATATATATATATATGTGTGTGTGTGTGTGTGTGTGTGTGTGTGTATGTGTACAGTGCTAAATGTTGTACAGAGTAAAAATATATATGAATAAATATGAATTTTATCCCATGTTTTATTCACAACTCTGACTTTCATGCATTGCAGTAATCTTCAAGTGATTAACATATCATACTGGCTTATTTACGATTTGAATTAGTAATTTTTCCTTTTCTAAAAAATTGTTATGGTTAAGATTGCTTGTAAATATTTTTATATTTATTAAATGTATAAACTAATTTGGTTAAACTATTAGTATTTCGATTCAGAATGCATCTTATTTTAATTTTTCGTTTTTTTTTTTTCGTTCTTTGGTGTAATTTGGTATCTTTCGGCGGTGCGTGGACCTTTCCGCTCCCTGTAGTTGTATTTTTAAAATGGTGCAGTTAAAACAAAACTGCTTGGGAGATATGAATCATCAATTTATTTTTGTCAAACAGAAACACCATTTACCAAAATTCTGCCATGAAACGTAAAATAAGAATACAATAAAATTATGAGATTATTTAATTATAAACAGTTTTAATTGCTTTTGTGTCTAATATATATTAAAGACAAGGATCTGTCTTCTCACCAGAATTATTCGGTCGATATAAGAGTCTAAGAGCTCTAAATGTCCTTCCAGGATTTGTCATTGGCGGCCGCAATGTGAATAAGACACTGTTGGATCGCCACTGTGGATATGATACACAGAGAAAGTGTTCTGCGGTATTATTCAGCACAATATCCGGTGCTAAACGGATATACAAAGAACAGTACAATAGTTACAATCACAGACAATACAGAAGTTACATGTAAGAGGAATAGTCGCCGAAGTAATCAGTCCAAATGTTACTCAAATGACGTTCAAAAATTACACCTCGAATGCAACTATTCTTTAAGTGAACAGATCATTTTAGACCCTGGGCCATTCTATAATTAAGAATGTTGCAGAGGTGTGAGCCACTCTACAACAGATATGAAGATAAGGCAGTGCTGATAGCAAATACAGAAAAGAAACTACAAGAGCTCCTACAGAAATTAGTTAAAGAAAGCGGAAAGAAAGGACTACATTTAAACTACAAGAGAACTGAATGTATGATAATCAGGAAAAAGAGGAGCCCAAAATGACAATTACAAGTTGGGAATAGACACAGAAAGTTAAATAACTGGGAAGAATTTTAACAGAGGACTGAAAGTGCGATACGGAGATCCGAAGGCGTATTGGTATGGCCAATGATGCATTCCAAAAGCTGAGTAAAGTATTAAGAGACAGGAAAATTTCGCTAGCAACAAAGACGACAGTATTGGATGTTATGTGATGTCTCTCCTTCAATATAGCAGCGAATGCTGGACAATCTCATGAAAGACGAAGGAAATATTTGACGCAACCTTAATGTAGTTCTACAGGAGGATGCTGAGGATACCACTGACAGAACATATGAGCAACGACGTGGTTTTGGAGAGGACGGACATGAGAAAAGAACTGATAATTAACATCCAGAAAAGACAGCTGAAGTTTTTCGGACATATAATGAGGAATGTGCGTTGTGTTGCAGTGGATATCGGCTCGGAACGAGAAATCGGGGAGCCGAGTTCGAATTCTAGTTGAATTCATTGCATTCACTTATGCACAAATACCCTTAGGAAAAGGTATTAATTCGTCTCTTTCTCCCAGTTATGGGTTAAATAACAGGATAGATTGGGTTCTATAGCCTTGGCTGGCAACCAGTCTACCGCAGAAAGCAATGGCAACCTACTGCGGGATAATCTTCTGCCCAGTCAGTCATGTCTCTTTCGAGACATGATCGCCCAAAGGGTGTTTCACGTATGGCACTTAACTGAATGAGGAATGAGGGCTTAGAGAACCTGATGCTCACAGGACGAATCGAGGGGAAGAGAGACAAGTGAAAGAAACGCATGACATACTTGACAGACTTGAGCAGATGGATCGGAGATTGAGTGGGATAACAGGAGAAGGGTTATTAAAAGCGACAAGGGATAGGTCGAAGTGGAAGGTCATGACCACCCCTCGCCCTGAAGAGACATGACACAGAGAATATATTAAGGATATTATTGTCTTAAAAAAAAAATTGGATGAATAATGAATTTTCACAAGTAATGATTTCATATTTTTAAAAATTTTAATTAGAATAATCATCTTTTCACTCTTTTCTTTATTTTTTTTTTCAATTGGAGTAGATAGACTAAACTATCGCCCGGTTCACACTCCACCCACGTTTATTGAACAGGTGAAGAGGCTCATGCCTTGTTTCCTGTTTAGGATGCGGTTTCCGGTTTTCTCTTTTCCAATCATTTCACTCTTTTTTTTTTTTCAATTGGAGTAGATAGACTAAACTATCGCCCGGTTCACACTCCACCCACGTCTATTGAACAGGTGAAGAGGCTCATGCCTTGTTTCCTGTTTAGGATGCGGTTTCCGGTTTTCTCTTTTCCAATCATTTCACTCTTTTTTTTTTTTCAATTGGAGTAGATAGACTAAACTATCGCCCGGTTCACACTCCACCCACGTCTATTGAACAGGTGAAGAGGCTCATGCCTTGTTTCCTGTTTAGGATGCGGTTTCCGGTTTTCTCTTTTCCAATCATTTCACTCTTTTTTTTTTCAATTGGAGTAGATAGACTAAACTATCGCCCGGTTCACACTCCACCCACGTCTATTGAACAGGTGAAGAGGCTCATGCCTTGTTTCCTGTTTAGGATGCGGTTTCCGGTTTTCTCTTTTCCAATCATTTCACTCTTTTTTTTTTTTTTCAATTGGAGTAGATAGACTAAACTATCGCCCGGTTCACACTCCACCCACGTCTATTGAACAGATGAAGAGGCTCATGCCTTGTTTCCTGTTTAGGATGCGGTTTCCGGTTTTCTCTTTTCCAATCATTTCACTCTTTTTTTTTTCAATTGGAGTAGATAGACTAAACTATCGCCCGGTTCACACTCCACCCACGTCTATTGAACAGATGAAGAGGCTCATGCCTTGTTTCCTGTTTAGGATGCGGTTTCCGGTTTTCTCTTTTCCAATCATTTCACTCTTTTTTTTTTTCAATTTTAGTAGATAGACTAAACTATCGCCCGGTTCACACTCCACCCACGTCTATTGAACAGGTGAAGAGGCTCATGCCTTGTTTCCTGTTTAGGATGCGGTTTCCGGTTTTCTCTTTTCCAATCATTTCACTCTTTTTTTTTTTTCAATTGGAGTAGATAGACTAAACTATCGCCCGGTTCACACTCCACCCACGTCTATTGAACAGGTGAAGAGGCTCATGCCTTGTTTCCTGTTTAGGATGCGGTTTCCGGTTTTCTCTTTTCCAATCATTTCACTCTTTTTTTTTTTTCAATTGGAGTAGATAGACTAAACTATCGCCCGGTTCACACTCCACCCACGTCTATTGAACAGGTGAAGAGGCTCATGCCTTGTTTCCTGTTTAGGATGCGGTTTCCGGTTTTCTCTTTTCCAATCATTTCACTCTTTTTTTTTTTCAATTGGAGTAGATAGACTAAACTATCGCCCGGTTCACACTCCACCCACGTCTATTGAACAGGTGAAGAGGCTCATGCCTTGTTTCCTGTTTAGGATGCGGTTTCCGGTTTTCTCTTTTCCAATCATTTCACTCTTTTTTTTTTTTTCAATTGGAGTAGATAGACTAAACTATCGCCCGGTTCACACTCCACCCACGTCTATTGAACAGATGAAGAGGCTCATGCCTTGTTTCCTGTTTAGGATGCGGTTTCCGGTTTTCTCTTTTCCAATCATTTCACTCTTTTTTTTTTTTCAATTGGAGTAGATAGACTAAACTATCGCCCGGTTCACACTCCACCCACGTCTATTGAACAGATGAAGAGGCTCATGCCTTGTTTCCTGTTTAGGATGCGGTTTCCGGTTTTCTCTTTTCCAATCATTTCACTCTTTTTTTTTTTCAATTTTAGTAGATAGACTAAACTATCGCCCGGTTCACACTCCACCCACGTCTATTGAACAGGTGAAGAGGCTCATGCCTTGTTTCCTGTTTAGGATGCGGTTTCCGGCTTTATCTTTTCTAATCTTTTTACTCTTACGTAGCCCCCTGCGCATCAGTGGCGTTATCGCCTTGCTTGGGGTGATACGATTAAAACAAAAAAAAAATTTTTAATCTAAAATTCTGTATTAATTCATAATGATTTAGGGGATATATCAGGTCGGTGCAAAAGTTTTTGCCGGTTTGTAAAAGGGGCATTTTTAATCATTGTAATTTATTTTATGCATATTGTTATTACTTAAATGTATCACCATGATTAATTTATAACTTTTTCTTTCAGATTATTAAAGCATCATTCATATTTTTCTGCAATATTCTCAACCAAGTTCACCAGAAAACCTGAGAAAACGAGTTTGTTTTCGCGAATCTTAGCTTTCACGACACCATTTTTGGGTCGGCTTGTCACAGGTGATGAGAAGTGGATTCTCTGCCATAACGTTGAACGTCGGCGATCGTGGATAAATCAAAGAGTAAGACCAGTTCAGCAACCGAGAGCAGGGCTCTATCCCAAAATGATCATGTTGAGCGTATGGTGAGGTATTTAAGGGATCATCCATTACGAAATTTGAGACAACAGTCAAACCATTACTGCTAGTCTCTATTGTGATAAACTTCGTTGTTTGAAAACTGCTTTGATCCGAAAACGACCTTCTTTAGTCAACAGAAAGGAAGTCGTCTTCCATCATGATAATGCTCGTCCTTACACAGCGCTACTGACCATATATCTCACAGGAGATTTTGGTTGGGAAATTTTACTTCATCCGGCATATTCTCCTGACCTAGCTCCCTCGGATTATCACTTATTTTGAGGATTACAAAACCATTTAGATAGCCTTAAGTTAACATCTCGAGAAGAGATTGAACATGAGCTCCCGTCATTTAAAACAAAAAGCCTTTATGCGATATTTAAAACTTAAAGTAGATAATATTTGTTTCAAAACAGATTAATTAAACTTTAAATCAGCTAATATTTCTCAGCTAAAGTTTCAGAAAAGTATATTTAATTTTTTGAAGATTTATTTTTAATAAAGAAAATTATATTTTGATGAATGGTGTATAAAGACAGCACTAAAATCAACAAGTTCAGTAATTTTAAAACATAAACTCCTTCCAGTCAATATTTGTCTATACTTTTGAAATGTTGGTAGTATTTACATATTTATATTCATCAGGCTGTTGTCCTCATATTTACTGACATAATCATAATCACGACGTTTCGGCTTTTGGACGCTCCGACCTTTTTCAGATGATTGGGAAGATGGTTGGAGCGTACAACGGCGAAAAATCATGGATATGTTAATAAAGATAAAGACACCAGTTATTCCATTCAATTCAAATTTGTTTCGAAATCGTCAAGTAGTTTGCTTATTCGAAATAATAAATTCAATCTCATTGCTTAAAATTAAAACTGCAATAATTTTTTTTTATTTCATTTTTTAAAAAAATTCATTATTTAATCTTAGCTATTGTGAATCAGCGGAAGTATATATATATATAGTTACGAGAATTAATACATATGCATATTTTAATTTAAATTCTTTATTTACATGTAATCTTAGAATTTTTAAATTTTTAACTCTTGTTATTAAAAAAAGGAGTAACCTAACCGTTCAAAATTGAACTTAAATTCAAATCTATTAAACTGTCAGTTTAAAAGATGCACCTGATGATTGCGTAACGCCTGTAACTCCGAGTCATGCCATCGATGTAGGACAATATATATATATATATATATATATATATATATATATATAGGAAAGAATATTAATAAAAAGTTTTGAATTTAAAAATGTACTTTTTTTTAACAGTATTTGTTTATTTTTATTATATTTTATATTTCAGACCGTCCTCGGTCCTTCATCGGAAACAAGTGATTTTTAAATTTGAATTAGAAACGTATTTCACGATAGCGTCCGAGTATTTTTTGTTTACATCACGTGGTGTGTTTGTTCATATATATATATATATAACGTCTATTCAGGCAGCAAAAATTTAAGAAAACCCTTCTAACAGTAATATATGACATTATTTTGAACTGACTCCAATCCCGGCAATCTAAAAATGCCAGACGTTAGTCAAGCAAATCGTGTCTGTCTACCATACTGACAACACCCAATTCTTGATGATGACAGAGATAATGAAAAATAAACAATTTTTAATAAAAAAAAAAAAAGAAGGAAAGAAATATCAATTTTGGACAGTTTATTCAAAATTTGCACTACTGATAATTTCAAAATATATATTAATCTATCTTTTTCTTTATGTGTGTGTGTGTGTGTTTAAAGGTACTATTCATAAGTTGCTTAGTGATTGATGCACTCGTAGCCGAGAGGTTGAGACAAGTCAGGTACAATGAGGGTTTCCCTTGGGGAGCGCAGAATCATACCGAGGATCCTCTATTCTCCTAATAAAATTTCTCGAATATTCAAACCGGTAGACGAAAACAAATATACTGTTTGATAAAAAGACGAAGCGTCTACTCAGATACGAGTATTCATTAAAAATAACGTTAAAGCAATAAAAATCTGTCTTATTAATATATAAAATTTCATTCATTGCTTTAGCAATTGTCTTGTTTATGCTAGGATAGGAAACTGAACATACACGCCTATTTCAAGATTTGGAGAAAGGCCTGCGTTTAAAGGCACTATTTAAACTTTTTGAAGCCATCATTGCACTCCGTAGCCAATGACATCTGAAATAATGAAGGTTTTCCCTATGGGAGCACAGGCTCCAATGCTACCAGAGCACAGGCTCCAATCCTACATTTGCTCATAAAATTTCAAAAAATATACTGCCAGTTATGCGAAGATAAATTAATATACTGTTTCATAAATAAACAGAGCGTCTACTCAAATACTTGTATCCACTGAAAATAACGTTTATCCCAACTTGACAGCTCAGATACAGTCACTTTCTCACCGGCGTAATGTGGCTTCCCTGTGTCTCTTCTACAAATACATTCCGATAAACTTAGCTTACTGGGGCCCCCTATGTATGAATTTACTCGAGCCACAAGATTAGCAAGTAGGTTCCACCTATCTTTCTATCTATCTTATTCTACCCGCTTGTCTCTATCTGTCTATTTATCTATCCGCCCCTCTATATATATCTATCCGCCTCTTTCACACTTTCTATCCATTTTTTTTTGTTTCTTTCGTAGTTCCCTTAAGATAGCCTCTTCCCACGAACAGCAGCTTTGTGGAACAGACGCCTTTGTTGATGCTTCTCCGGTCACTACAGTAATAGCCTCTTTAAATTTCAACCATTATCTTTCTTATATATTTTTATAATCACAGGAAATTCAGAAATGCAGTTGATCATTATAAAACTTATTCAAGTGCCGACTGTGGAAGCAACCACCTCCCAGTTATATGAAAACTAGGGATGAAATTGCAGAGAATGAAAAAGCCTAGTGCAACACCCAGATTGCAATTCAACACACTCGTAAATGACCTCAACTTACAGGAAAAGTACATATTTTACTCCATCAGCTTCTTTTCCCCACTTCCCGCTTGTGGAATTCCCTTCCGTTTACTTGCTGCCCGACAACTACAATCTCCAAGAATTTAAATGTAATGTCAAATCATCTCCTATCTCACTGACTTGCATCCTCTCTCTGATGCTCTTTTCTCCGTCCACTCCACTCTCATCAGTATTCTTCTCTTACCTACTTCCTGACAACCCCTATAACTGTCACTCTTTCTCAAAACGATTATGGACATAGAAAAGCATAGGAACACACACACACATATATATATATATATAGAAAAGATCACATGAAAAATTATATAAAATCTTAACTACAGCATCATGACCTTCTTTATAGAAGGTCTCTCAGCTCAAATATGACGTCATCAAGCGCAGTCAAGCTAAAGGGAGATAATTCATTTAAGGGCAGATACTGATTATATATAAAGAAGGTCATGACAGCATTCTGTCTGCATATACTATTTACGTTATTCGGACTATTGTACTCATCTTTGTTGCCATTTGTACGACGTTTCTGGGCTATGGGCGCTATATATATATATATATATATATATATATATATATATATATATATTACTCTGTTAAATTAAATAAATAAATTTAACATTGAGCTCTTTTGGGTTCGTCTCTACCGGAATTTACCTGACTTATATAACAAGTATTCTACCTCATATATATATATATATATATATATATATATATATATATATGATAAAATAAATGGTGTGAAATACTTCAACAAAGGAAATAAAATAGAATTTACGAGAACAATCCTTTCTTATTGTTGTCAAAATGTCGCTCTTAGCAAGAATCTTCAAAACAACTGAGACATCTCGGGGGAAACATCGTTACCCTGCCCACCTTACGACTATGAATTTTTACTGACATCAAGATAATAAAACTAAAACCGGTATAATCATCGTTTTTTTATTTCTTAGACCATTTAAAATATGTAGCCCCCCTTATCTAGACGAAGAACTGAAAAACTTGAAAAGAAATTCAGCTTATTACAATGCCTTGATACTAACCCATTACTATTATTTGATTGATATTATTATAAATTATATTTGATAATAATTTTTAATAATATTATAATATTATTATAATAATATAATCTATCTTAACTTATTTATCAATGGAACTTTGTCTGTGTGTGTGTGTGTGTGTGTCTGTGTGTGTGTATCCGTTACGTATAGACTCCAAAACGGCTGAACCGATTTTCTTGAAAATTTACACATTTGTACTATATGCGTCTGCGAGTGTTCTTAGCTAGTTTTGTATCGAGGTATCCCCAATAAATATCGAAAATCGATAATCGAAAAAATCGGGTTATAGAAGGAGTGATCCGATTTTAATAAAATTTCATACACTCATAGAAAAAGACATAAGAAACGATATTCAGAAGTTTCAAGGTTTCAGTTCTTACAATAGTGCAGAAAATCGATAATATATACATATATATAAAAGGCAAGATGTTTGTGTGTGTGTCTGTTTATCTGCCTGTATGTCCTTAATACAAATCCACAATTTTTATCCGATTCTCACCAAATGTCACACAAATATTATTTAGGCTGAGTCTGAGCTCCAGGACCATGGATTAGTTTTAAAGCTTTCATTATACCCGAGCAACGCCGGGCTATACTGCTAGTAATATTATAATTATATAATAATTATTGTATTATATTATAATAATATAATTATATAATAATTTATAATGTTATTATGATATTATTATAAATTATTATCTTTATTAAATTATTATATTTAAAAATGCTCTAAATATACACATCAACGGTACACATTAACGTGAAAATAATTATTGTATTATATTATAATAATATAATTATATAATGATATTACAATATTATTATAAATTATTATATGCATTAAATTATTATATTTAAAAATGCTCTAAATATACACATCAACGTGAAAATAATTCTCGCGAACATTTTAGCTACTTACCTTTAACCACTAATTCATCTACTCAAATTATTCCAAGGACCTTGGAGTTACAACCGCCTTAACCCCATCTTTTGCCGGAGAAGACATAATTAGTATGACAAATATAAGAATAATAAATATGATTCAAATTCAAAGTATATAAGTTATAAATATATATGTTATATATAATACGAAGAGGAAACATTTATCAATCTGACATGTCTCCCTTTTATTAAAGCCTTGAAAAAAGTGAAACATGTCAGACTGATAAACGTTTCCTATATTTTTATCATATCATTCTGAGGAATTCCGATCCATATTTGATCTATATTTGATTCCAGTTCATATATATATATATATATATATATATATATATATATATATATATATATATCCGAGTGAGTATAGAATGAAGAGAGAAAAAATAAAATATATATATATATATATATCCGAGTGAGTATAGAATGAGGAGAGAAAAAAAGAAAATATATATATATATATATATATATATATATATATATCCGAGTGAGTATAGAATGAGGAGAGAAAAAAAGAAAAAATATATATATATATATCCGAGTGAGTATAGAATGAGGAGAGAAAAAAGAAAATATATATATATATATATCCGAGTGAATATAGAATGAGGAGAGAAAAAAAGAATATATATATATATATATATACATATATATATATCCGAGTGAGTATAGAATGAGGAGAGAAAAAAAGAAAATATATATATACATATATATCCGAGTGAGTATAGAATGAGGAGAGAAAAAAAGAAAATAAAAAAATAAAATATATATATATATCCGAGTGAGTATAGAATGAGGAGAGAAAAAAAGAAAATATATATATATATATATCCGAGTGAGTATAGAATGAGGAGAGAAAAAAAGAAAATAAAATATATATATATATATATATATATCCGAGTGAGTATAGAATGTGGAGAGAAAAAAAGATATATATATATATATATATATATATATATATATATATATATCCGAGTGAGTATAGAATGAGGAGAGAAAAAAAGAAAAAAATATATATATATATATATATATATATATCCGAGTGAGTATAGAATGAGGAGAGAAAAAAAGAATATATATATATATATATATATATCCGTGTGAGTATAGAATGAGGAGAGAAAAAAAGAAGATATATATATATATATATATATATCCGAGTGAGTATAGAACGAGGAGAGAAAAAAAGAAAATATATATATATATATATATATATATCCGAGTGAGTATAGAATGAGGAGAAAAAAAGAAAAAAAGAAAATATATATATATATATATATATCCGAGTGAGTATAGAATGAGGAGAGACAAAAGAAAATATATATATATATATATATATATATATATATATCCGAGTGAGTATAGAATGAGGAGAAAAAAGATATATATATATATATATATATATATATATATATATATATCCGAGTGAGTATAGAATGAGGAGAGAAAAAAAGAAAATATATATATATATATCCGAGTGAGTATAGAATGAGGAGAGAAAAAAAGAAAATATATATATATATATATATATATATATATATATATATATATATACATATATATATATATATATATCCGAGTGAGTATAGAATGAGGAGAGAAAAAAAGAAAATATATATATACATATATATCCGAGTGAGTATAGAATGAGGAGAGAAAAAAAGAAAATATATATATATACATATATATCCGAGTGAGTATAGAATGAGGAGAGACAAAGAAAATATATATATATATATATATATATATATATATATATATATATATATATATCCGAGTGAGTATAGAATGAGAGAGAAAAAAGAATATATATATATATATATATATATATATATATATATATATCCGAGTGAGTATAGAATGAGGAGAGAAAAAAAGAAAATATATATATATATATCCGAGTGAGTATAGAATGAGGAGAGAAAAAAAGAAAATATATATATATATATATATATCCGAGTGAATATAGAATGAGGAGAGAAAAAAAGAAAAAATATATATATATATATATATATATATATATATATATATATATATATATATATATACATATATATATATATATATATCCGAGTGAGTATAGAATGAGGAGTGAAAAAAAGAAAATATATATATACATATATATCCGAGTGAGTATAGAATGAGGAGAGAAAAAAAGAAAATATATATATATATATATATATATATATATATATAGTGAGTATAGAATGAGGAGAGAAAAAAAGAAAAAATATATATATATATATATATATATCCGAGTGAGTATAGAATGAGGAGAGAAAAAAAGAAAATATATATATATATATATCCGAGTGAGTATAGAATGAGGAGAGAAAAAAGATATATATATATATATATATATATATATATATATATATATATATATATCCGAGTGAGTATAGAATGAGGAGAGAAAAAAGAAAATATATATATATATATATCCGAGTGAGTATAGAATGAGGAGAGAAAAAAAGAAAATATATATATATATATCCGAGTGAGTATAGAATGAGGAGAGAAAAAAAGAAAATTTTGTTCCGTCCAAAACATTAATTTAAAACAGTGCTCGTTATATGATGTATAGAGCAGTGAATATTTATTATAAATTATGTTTTAGAACATGTACATAATTTCTTCTATATATATGTCCTCTTCCCTACAATCATATGGTTGTTTCAGTGTTTGGATTTAAACATTTCCCCTGAAGAAATGTTTAAATCCAAACACTGAAACAACCATATGATTGTAGGGAAGAGGACATATATATAGAATAAATTATGTACATGTTCTAAAACATAATTTATAATATACATATATATATATATATATATATATATATATATATATATATATACAGTGACGCGCATAAATATAGGGTACATGTTATTTTCTGTTATATCTCTAGTTTATGTTCACCATTTTGCCTGATATTTGATAAGTAATATCTCGTAAAGTTGTTTTAGTTGTATGTGGAAGGAAAATTAAAAACTCATGGTTGAATCCATTTTTTTTTATCAATGAAAAAGTATTGGAGACATCAATTAGGGGCCAAAATGTTTCTGAGGAGGAGGTGGGCAAACTCGAGCAGCGTTTTCATTTTCATATTACACCAGCGTCATTTATACAACATGGGCACCTGGGCGTGGTGTAATACTTAGCAAGCGTGTCTTGCTAGAACCTATTACCACTGAGTAGTGAGTTCGATCTTCACTGGGTATCCCCTACTTTCGAGTTTGAGTATAAGTATGTTACTTCACTAAATTAAACGGAATAACTTTTCATAGTAGTGGAATTCTAATCTATTCTTGCCCTCTTTTCCACTCTCTGCATACTTCGAAGAATTCGGTGCCGATTGTTTTCAGCAGATTGGAGAAATTTACTGGCCAATTCTTTCACTTGGCTATAAATTGCTGACTGCCTATGCATCTACATATCAAATTAGGAACGTTTCTAATTAACGTCTTCCTTCAGATTTTTTAAAATCATTTCACCCCAAGCAAGGCATTCCACTGCCACTATTGCGCAGGGAGTTAAATAGGGGAAAGTGATGAGAAAGAGTGGTTAGTTATAGGAAATGTCAAAGGAGGGTGATATACGGGTAAGGATAGCGAAGATCTGGGTTGGGTAGATGGGAAGAGTGTTTGAGAGAATGGGTGCGAGTTAGTGTGTTAGGAGTTGCGTAGCCTCTGTTTTGTTTCCCTGCTTCCAATTGCTTTCTATTGTTGGCCACAATTTTTCCACACTGATTCACCGTTACTTTACCCCATTCTTCCTTGCATAATTCCATTAATTGCTTGGATATTACTTACCAAATATCAGACAAAATGACGAACATGATCTAGAGTTATAACAGAAAATAACATGTATCCAATTCTCATACGTGTCACTATATATATATATATATAAGAACAGAAATTATGACTAAGTGTAACTATACCATAAAATACCTATTAGGTTAAAAAAAAACTTGGATGAAAATGTTAAAATTTAAAAAATGCGTGTTCAAAAATTTCCCATTGAGTGAGCGTTCTTAAAAAAAAAAATAGCGTAAAATCACTCATTGCAAATCATCTGAAGACACCAAAAGGTAGAAACCTAGGTCACGTAATAACTCGTTTACAAATGAAGAATATATATATATATATATATATATATATGTATGTGTGTGTGTGTGTGTGTGTGTGTGTGTGTGTGTGTGTGTGTGTATCTCTATTCTAACGAACCCTACACCTTCGAAATCCTTGGCCTGATTATAACCAAAATTAGATAACTTGTCAGTCATGACATGAATCATTGACGTATGCAAACATTTTTCGACTCGATTTACAGGGTACTGCAGAAATCACCGAAAGTTTCTGAACTCTTATCCTCCAAGATGCCTTATGCGAATTCAACCAAACCAAAATCAGGTAACTTGTAGATCAAGGTCCGAACCTTTGATGTACACATTTTTTTTTTCGAATTAACCTACAGAGTTCGTTAAATATCAACGACAAACATAATTTCGGGTGGTCTTTTGCGCATTTTTATTCATTTCTCCACGACATTTTACTCAAACTCAGCCATAATCGAGTCATTGATAGATCAAAGTTTGATGCTTTGATGTGCAAACAAAAATTTCAATTGACACACAGGGTAAAGCAAAAAATTAATGGAAAAATGCTGATTTTTGTAATCGTTTATTTCTCCCAAACGCTTTGTTGTATTCTTACACAAATTTTGTCTTTTTTTGTAGCTTCTACCTTATTATGTGCCATAACAATTTCACGTTTTCTACAAGGTGCCAACTCCTCCGACGTTGCAGAGACAATGCATCTACTTTTTCCATGTCACAATGTCATCTCGTGACATAACTGGCTTCCGTAACATCCGCCTCTTCTTCCATTGTACATACTTTAATCTCGTTTACTAGCAAAATTGACCAAACATAAATCCCGTTTTACAAATACAACAAAAATCAATACTTCGCATTTTGTTTAACTTACACGTCACGGCAATCTCAAACTGGAGCTTTTTGAATAAGCACCTGCCCTTCAACATAAACACTAAAAAGCCAGAGGAACGCTGCACTGTACTGCTAGTATATATATATATATATATATATATATATATATATATATATATATATATATTGATGCATGTTTCATCAAATAATATAGACAAGTTTTCTCGATTTATTTCATGTAAATTCTTTTCATATCGTCTGATAAGGTTAATGACATTATCGTTGAAAGAAGAAAGAGAATCACAATATTGATATATGTTTTTTATTTAATCCTTTCTGAGCTTTCGGATTAAATCAGCGATTATTAAAGATGACAAATATATTGAGTGTATTAAATATATTAGTACTTACTAATTTGTTTAGTATATTTTCATCTTGTTTATAGTTTGTATGCATTTGATTACGATATATGCATATATTTTGTTGGGGATCACCCCTTTTTTGATACAAGAATGAACTCGCCCATGTGTACATGTAATCCTAACCCTAACCCTGCCAATACAGAGAGCAGGAGTTGCGTTGAGTTGAGTAGTTGTACAGCCGCTTAGATGGTCAGTAATTTGGTGCATAGGGAGTTGTTTTGGATATAGACTCATTAGCCGGATATACTTCTTCACTACTTTTTCAATTGGAGTAGATAGACTGAACTATCGCCCGGTCCACACTTCACCCACGTCTATTGAACAGGTGTAGAGGCTCATCCCTTGTTCCCTGTTTAGGATGTGGTTTCCGGCTTTCTTTTTTCCAATCTTTTCATTCTTACGTAGCCCTCTGCACACCAGTGGCCTTACCGCCTTGTCCGGGGTGATATGATTAAATAAAATAAAAAATAAAAAGACTATATATTGATTCCTACTCACGGTATTACTAGTATTCCAGAATTGACTAAACCGTGTTCCAGTTTGCATATTTTTGGTTAATATAACATATATTTTCTACCTCCATATCCGTTTTGTTATTTATTATTTTGTATGGTTTCTCAACTGAAATCCACAACACACACACACACACACACACACACACACACACACACACACACACACACATATATATATATATATATACATATTGTCATTCGATAGATCTGTTTCGCCTTATCACAGCTCATCAGTACGGTTAGACTCCGATTGCTTTTTTAACCAGGATTGAAACCCGACCGAAATGGCGTCAGTCGGCAACTCTACCCCTGGGCGTTCGGTGGAAGTAGGCAGACTTATTAGCGCATATCATTATAAAATAAAATAAATTTTGATGTTCAAAACTGTTGAATGATCATTTCAACATGAAATCCCTAAGAGAGATTTTACTTTTAGATAGAGTTGTAAGTGAAAAAATTTGAAAATTTAGCTTTGTCTAGCTTTACAGAGGGAAAGGGGTTAACGGATGGAATAGAAAGTGGTGTTTGATTGAGAAGTGGGTTAAGACTATTTTATTTTTTAATTGGCTCTGGAATTTTAATGACATTGAGCTCTCCACCTGTATCATTTTTTAATATTAAAATATTAATATTAATTTGGATCGGGTCTTTGGGATTTACCTTTCTACTTTTCCTTTTTGATTAAAGTTATTTAATATATATATATATTTATACACACACACACACACACACACACACACACACACACACACATATACATATATATATATATATATATATATATATATATATATATATATATATATATATCAGCATGCAGAGTGTGGGTATAGCAGAATCCAAAGGAGTATCCTGTACATACAGTGGTAGGATAACTCTCTAAGAGAGCTCTAAACATATATGCATATAAATACATAGAGAGAACAAATATAAGACAAATTAAGATAGACAACTTATTTCATATTGAGGTCTACACCCAGTGGTGTAGGTCTATTTCATGCTTATACGCAATCACCAGATATAGCCTGACGATTGTGTACAAGCAAGAAACAGACTGTCGTCGCTGGTTTTTACAACTTCAGTGACCACTTATAGGAATAAGAACAAGAAATAAATTTACAATGTTCAAAACATTAATTTAAAATAGTGCTCAATATAAAAATAGATAAATGAATATTTATTATTAATTATTACGTTAGAACTTGTGAAAAACTACAAGTTTAGTTACCAGTGTTTAAAGAAATGATGTATTTCATACTATTTTTTGTATGTATTACCAAGTGAATAACTGTAAATGAAAATAGAATGGTTCATTTGTTAATATTGCACAATAACATGTGCATCAAATGAATTTATAAAAATTTAATAATTATCTATATTGCAGTTTCATCAATGAAAAATGAAGAAAATTTAGGGTGATTCGAAGGAGTTCATCTTTGCTTCCTTGCCTTGTAAAATTTTGCAAATTAATAATAACAAAAATTTACACAATTGTACTATAAGCGTCTGCGAGTGTTCTTAGCTAAGTTTTGTGTCGAGGTACGACTGATAAATATCGAAAACTGATAATCGAAAAAATCGGGTTATAGAAGGAGTGGTCCCATTTTAATCAAATATGATACACTCAGAGACAAAGACATAAAAAACGGTATTAAGAAGTTTCAAGGTTGCAGTTCTTATAATAGTGCAGAAAATCGATAGTATATATATATATATATATATATATATATATATATATATATATATATATAAAAGGCAAGATGTTTGTGTGTGTGTTTGTTTATCTGCCTGTGTGTCTGTATTTTTTTCAGCTATTTTTTTAGTTTTTGCTTCGGGTTTGGCTCTAAGTAGGTATAATTGTAGTTCTTTGTCTCAGTCATGATACCATTTACTCAGAGGACTTATTTAGCTTTCAAAATTCAGTTTACGACAAAAAAAAACTTATTTGATATCGATACGAGAGAATCAAAATTTGACTTACATGCATTCATTTTTCTTTCAGTCTACTGTTTCGCTTTAACTGGAAACAACTATTGCTTTTTAGTCTTTCGTGCCAACGTCCAAAGAGTCTGAGCTCCAGGATCATGGATTAGTTTTATAGATTTCATTACACCCGAGCAACGCCGGGCTATACTGCTAGTCACTTATAGACGTTTAGAATAATAATGTACGCAAATTATGAATTATTTTTTAATTTTCCTTCCTTTTTCCTTACTTCTTTCTTTCTTTTTCCTTTTAGCTTTCCTTCTTCCATTCTCTTCTATTCTTTTTTTACAACATTTTCTTCCTATTTTCTTTCTTTTTTTATTTTATGTCATTCCTTCTCTCTTTTTTTTTGTAACCTTTTCTCATAATTTCTTTTTTCTTTCTTTTTTCACTTGTCACGATAGAAAGCAAATATTACAGAATCATATTATATCAATAATGTATATATTTTGTTAACTATTTGGCTATAGATATGCATTGACACTCTAGAAGAAACGTGTTGTCGGTAATCAGGACTAAAACCAACGTATATATATGCATTTATAATTTACATTCCAACACCCTCAAGAAAGACAAAATTATATTAATACCACATTCTGAAAATATACTTCCTCTTGATTGACTTCCTTAAAATTTAATGCGTGAAAAACATTTTCAAAACTTTCGGTTACGATTCGGGCTCTACTGCTAGTCAGAATATACTTTGTTTTTGTTTGCGGCCTCAGTAGGTTAACCTGTGTGGTAACCTCCTGGTCTCACAGGATATCAGCGGCTGACTCCGTTATATCCATCTGACCGATCCACCAGCGCCTTGTGTTTGCACGGGTGTGAAAAACCGTACAACAGATCCAGAGATAAACACCCACCCCAGAAAATACATGAAAGTCACTTACAATCACACGTGAATGTAGAATCAACGTTTGGACAAAGGCCACCTCTGCTATTTTGCTGGTAATAAATGCGAACTTTATGTCTGAGAAATTCTTAATTTTTATTAATCATCACTGCGATAATATTACGCACCTGTTTTCTGAAATATTCGCCTATGAAAATCTATATTCATGATAATTTACAGTTAGTTTTGATGCAGTGGTTTTCGGCTCGGAACGGGAAATCGGAGAGCCAAGTTCGAATTCCAGACAAATTCACTGCATTCACTTACGCACAAATACCCTTGGGAAAGGTATTAATCAGTTTCTTCTCTTCAGTTATGGGTTAAATAATAGGACAGATTGGGTTCTATAGCCTTGGCTGGCGACCTGTCTACTAAGTAATGGCAACCTACTGCGGGATAAACTTCTGCCTAGTCTTTCACGACATGATCGCCCCTGTGTGTATCACGTACGGCATTTGACTGACAGTAATCTCTTCGGATATGAAAAAAATGCAGTATTCTCTTTCCACAATGATACTTCTTGACAAAATAGTAAATTTGAAGGAAGACTAAAATCAGGCAGTACGTACTGTCTCACATGATATCAGCAACTGATGATTGTTTAGTGAAAGAGGAGTTCAGCTGAACTATGATTAAAATTTTAAAAATGTATTTTATGTATAAAAATATTTATTTTCGTCTACCACCGCGGTTAGTCAACTAGGGGAAATTCCTCCACAGTGGAAAATTCTTCCCCAGAGGGGAATTTCAAGGCGGTGGCGGGAACAATATTTTACATTTATTTTTTCTAACACCCCAATCAATTTTCAATTATTGCATCTAAGTTTTTGCTTACCGTGTCGTCGATTTTCGTAGAATAGGTTTTTGTCAACTCTGACATTTGCCCGTTCATTTATGGTTGGAAACAACTTGATTTTGATAATAATCCGGACTGAAAGGAGAAAACATGGCGATTTTCTTGTCAGAAAATTCCAGTCTGTTTATCTGCCTGTATGTCTTGATTATTTCAGCCCTTTTATTTTAGTTTTTGCTTTGGATTTGGCTCTAAGTAGGTATAATTGTAGTTCTTAGTCTCAGCCATGATACCATTTACTCAGAGGACTTAGTTAGCTCCCTTAATTCAGTTTACGACGAAAAAAACTTATTTGATATCGATACGAAGAAATCAAAATTTGCCTTACATCCATTCATTTTTCTTTCAGTCTACGGTTTCGCTTAAACTGGAAACAACTATTGCTTTTTAGTCTTTCGTGCCAACGTCCAAAGAGTCTGAGCTCCAGGACCATGGATTAGTTTTATAGATTTCATTACAGCCGAGCAACGCCGGGCTATACTGCTAGTCACTTATAGACGTTTAGAATAATAATGTACGCAAATTATGAATTATTTTTTAATTTTCCTTCCTTTTTCTTTCCTTCTTTCTTTCTTTCTTTCTTTCTTTTTCTTTTAGCTTTCCTTCTTCCATTCTCTTCATTCTTTTTTATTTTATGTCATTCCTTCTCTCTTTTTTTTGTAACCTTTTCTCATAATTTCTTTTTTCTTTCTTTTTTCACTTGTCACGATAGAAAGCAAATATTACAGAATCATATTATATCAATAATGTATATATTTTGTTAACTATTTGGCTATAGATATGCATTGACACTCTAGAAGAAACATGTTGTCGGTAATCAGGACTAAAACCAACGTATATATATGCATTTATAATTTACATTCCAACACCCTCAAGAAAGACAAAATTATATTAATACCACATTCTGAAAATATACTTCCTCTTGATCGACTTCCTTAAAATTTAATGCGTGAAAAACATTTTCAAAACTTTCGGTTACGATTCGTCTTCAGAAAATTACATTCATGTGCAAACGAGATATAATTGGCATCTTTACGATTGATTCAGATTCTGGAGGGAATCGAAAACGACCATTATTTGAAATTTGAAACCATGTTTACCGCTTATCTTCCTCCCTTCTCGTTAGAGTGGCGCCCTTTATAAGTAAAGTGACAAACAACTTTAGTGGGAGGAGCAATAAGCACACACAAATACGAAACGATTTTCGAATTGGTTTTGAAAGTGACCTACAATTTTCACTTAATCTGTTATTTTGTGTCATCAAATCGAGCGAAGATTAGACGGTTAAAAAAAAAGCACAAATTCGCGAAAAGGTTGCAGTCGGGTTCTTCGCTTATTTAAAGAATGTCTTTTTGTTGACTTTTAGAATTTCTTTTATTTCATTCATCCGATGAATATTTCCTCATAGATAACAGTTAACAAGTCGAGAAAGAAATCCGGCGAACAAATTTCGAACTCTGTTCGAGTACTTCAAACATTTTTAATCTTTTAATACGATCGTTGTGGTGCAGTGAATATCAGGTCGGAACGTGAAATCGGGGAGCCGAGTTCAAATTCCAGTTGAATTCCTTGCATTCACTTTCGCTCAAATACCTTTGGGAATACAGTTATGGGTTAAATAACAGTTATGGGTTAAATAACAGGACAGATTGGGTTCTATAGCCTTGGTCGGCAGCCAGTCTACCGCAGAAAGTAATGGCAACCTACTGCGGAAGAATCTTCTGCCCAGTCAGTCATGTTTCTTTCGAGACATGATAGCCCAAGCGTGTATTAGGTATGGCACTTAACTGAGGTTGTGGTGTAATGGATATGGGCTCCGAATGAAAATCGGTGAGCAGAGTTCGAATTCTAGTCGAATTCCAGTCGACTTACGCACAAATATCCCTGGGAAAGGTATTAATTCATCTCTTCACCCTCCTGCTATGGATTAAATAGCAACACTGATTGGGTTCTATAGTCTTGGTTGACAACAAGTCTACCGCAGAAAGTAATCGCAACCTATTACCCAGTCAGTAATGTCTCCTTCAGGATATGACCGCCTAAATGTGTTTCACATATGGCACTTAACTGACTGATATAGACGTTGGTTAGTTCCAGTGACGTGACCCAAAGTGTTGTGAGTTCAATACCAGGCTATAGCAGTGATGAACAAGTAACTTAGAGAGTCCAGTTTGAGGGAGACAACTCATGACTCCCAAAAGAAGGTTTGCACAAAGGAATAAAAATAATATTAACCAGTGATCGTCATAAAGGATTCGGTTTGAAATTCCTAGCAGCTGAAGAAGGCCGAGGCGTACATCGGCCTACCTACGTTGAAGGCACGACTTAAAGTTTCATGCGTTAAGCAAATGCAATCATTAGGTGCATATTATGAACTGACCGCTTTTTAATGAAAATTTCAATTCACAAAGACTACATATTATTAGGTTGTCCCCAAAGTTCGTAAACACTTGCGAAATGGGTCTATCTCGTCCAGCACAATCGAGACAAGTGATGGTTTCAGAAAGGGCAACAGACACCGACGGTTCCAAAACAAGATCGATTTGGCAAGAAAGTCATGTTGTGTGTTTGGTGGAACTTTGAAGGAATCGTGCATTTTGAGTTGGTTTCGAATGGTCGTGCCATCAGTGCCGAACTTTACTGTCAGCAACTTGAGCTGGTCTACGAAAAGTTGAAGCAAAAGTACCCGGCTCTGATCAACGGAAAACGCGCTTTGATCCAATAGGACAATGCGAAGCCACACACCGCCAGGAAGACCAAAGACAAGTTTGAAGAGCTGGACGGCGTTGAAGTTCTGCCACATCCAGCCTACAGTCCTGATTGTGCTCCATCAGATTACGGCCTTTTCCGCTCAATGCAACACTTTCTGAAGAGCCGCCGATTCGACTCGTTTGATGAAGTCGAGGAAGCGTGTCAAGAATTCTTTGATACGAAGCCGACTGAATGGTACTTTGACCAGATGCGAGAGCTTACAGATCGATGGCAGAAAGTCTTGGAAAATGATGGTCTTTATTTTGAGCAATAATTTTTGTTGTTTTTGCGAGTAAAATTTAAATTTTTGGAAGTATTTACGAACTTTTCGGACAAACTAATATAAACTTGTCGTTTAGCATATTACATATTTCATATTATAAACTGACTGTTTAATAGATTTGTATTTAAGTTCAGTTAATATAAACCATATAAATAACCTTAGTAGACCTTATAAATAACCCTAATCTACTTAACAAAAAAAAAAAAAAAAGAAAGAAAGAAATCGTTATAATAATCACAAGCAGTTCAGGAAAAAAATACATTAATTCCTAGACCCCAATAGATACACGTTCCTCTATGCGTTTCTTTCTTTTTTTCTTTCTTTCTTTCTTTCTTTCTTTCTTTCTTTCTTTTCCTTTATAGCATTACTATTAATAATCATGAATTATGCACCTTTGATTTCATCTCCCTGCATTTTTTATGTAATCTTATGAATTCTTTCTTTTGAAGACATAAATTATATAGAAATTGTGCAAATGTTTTGTTTATCCGAGCGCTTTCGGATTTACTTTTAGCCATTTTCGAGGACAAATCTTATTTTACGTGGAACAGAAAGTTAAGAGTAAAAATAATGGAGGCCTTATCAATAAAAACGAAAAACCCAAAACTCAGTCACATCCAATCCGAACACGCTAGCAAAATGCATACCGAACATGGTAAGCATGTTGGTATGGTTTTCAGATATTTACAAGAACACTAGGTTAATATTTTCAAGACATCGTCACCTTGACATCTAGACAACGGCGAGATTCGAACTCGGGTATTAGGGTCGAAGCGCTGACGCTTCAGACATTTTGAAAACATATATTGCTACCTTTATTGTTTGTAAATATGAAGCGAGTGTATTTAAATATCTGAATTTATTTTGTGCGCGATTTAACCATAGGGTGCTCTTCCCTACTCTTTCTAATATATATATATAGATATAGTCAACCGCAAACAGATCTGTTTCGCAGCTCATCAGTACAGTTAGACTCAGATTGCCTTAACCCAGGATTGAAACCCAATCGAATTGGCGTCAGTCGGTGATTCTACCCCTAGGCCACGAGCGTCTAGTAGACGAATGCAGGCTTTTAAGCGCGTATAAAAACGCCCAATAGCTAGGGTGCTCCAATTCATTATCGAATGAGCGGTGCGTAAATGCCGGAGTAGCTACTATTTACAAAGTCTACCACTCTTATATATATATATATATATATATATATATATATATATATATATATATATATATATATATTATCCTACGCAGTTAGTTTTGATGCAGTGGTTTTCGGCTCGGAACGGGAAATCGGAGAGCCAAGTTCGAATTCCAGACAAATTCATTACATTCACTTACGCACAAATACCCTTGGGAAAGGTATTAATCAGTTTCTTCTCTTCAGTTATGGGTTAAATAATAGGACAGATTGGGTTCTATAGCCTTGGCTAGCGACCTGTCTACTAAGTAATGGCAACCTACTTCGGGATAATCTTCTGCCCAGTCAGTCATGTCTCTTTCGAGACACGATCGCCCAGACGAGTATCGCGCATGGCACTTAACTGACTGACTAATCCTATAAAACATTCTAAACTGATACACGCTTCATACTGATTTTTATTCTATCAAAATAACAATTGTTTTATATATAAATTGGAAAATATGTAAAAGATAGCATGCACGCAAGAAAGTAAACATGGCTTCTGAGATAAGCAAAAAAAAAAAAAAAAAAAAGGCGGTCATTTAAAAAATTCAAGTCAGTCATGTCACTTTCGAGACATAATCGCCCAAGCGTGTTTCACGTATGGCACTTAACTGACTGACTGAAACGATTGCGAAACAATGGCAGTGAAACTGCCTTGCTTGGGGTGAAATGATTATATATATATATATATATATATATATATATATATATATATATAAAGAGAGAGAGAGAGAGAGAGAGAGAGAGAGAGAGAGAGAGTGACATTAAAATGAATCGACAAGGGCAGTCTGTTTATATTTTTAAAATAATTTTATAAATAATTTCTGAAATTACTGTCTGATCTAATCAGAAATGCTTTCCACTACTCCCATGCTAACACACACACACACACACACACACACACACCCACACACACGATTATATATATATATATATATATATATATATATATATATAAAAGGTTTAATTAAATAAACTTAAATAAAAAATTTAAAAATCTGATATTGAAACCCATTCCTTCCCGCCTACATACACCTCTTCAAACAGCTCACAATCCTAACCTTAAAAAAGCAATGTAACTCCTGTAGTTGCCTATCTTTATAAAATATGACCTCCTTTACCAAATCCCTATTCCTCCCCTTCTTAAATATACCGTTTCAACACCCTGTAACCCCGCCACTAACAGCTCTGTCCTGTTCTACTTTGTGACCGTTGTTAACCTAAAATCAATCCACAATTTACCCCAGGGCCTTCGCCATTTGGAACAAAACAATGTCGCTGACGTGACGTGGAATCTCTATTAGAGATCCTATGTCGAAATGTACATCCGACACCTTTGAATTTTGAAAATTTACACTAATTAATATATATATATATATATATATATATATATATATTGATTGTTTAATACTTAGTTTTTGGTCCTAATAGGGTTAGACCAGTACACATTTGTATTAAATGTGTTCGATACAATTATATTGTAGAACTTTTGAATATTTTCATTTTTAAACGAGTTATTTCGCTACCCAGGTTTCTAACATGAGTGGTGTCCTCAGGCGATTTTTTATAACTATATATATATATACACAAAAATTACGTTACAGTCAAAACATTAGGATAAAATAACAATATAAAGAAAATCTTGGAAAATGGCTAGTGTAGTTTTCGAAAGCGCTTGGGAAGTCAAAAATTATGCAACATTTTAACATTCATCATTTCCAGCAAAAAAGAAAGACGTGAGAATGCTGGAAAGATAAAATAAAAAGTTTATAAAAACTTTCTCGTCGTTTTTCTTTTCACGGAACATGTTTAAAATATAGATTGCTGACCATATATATATATATATATATATATATATATATATATATATATATATCTGAGTGAGTATAGAATGAGGAGAGAAATTTCTTTTCCCGTCCAAAACATTAATTTAAAACAGTGCTCGATATATGATGCATAGAGCAGTGAATATTTATTATAAATTATGTTTTAGAACATGTACACAAGTTTTTTTTATATATGTCCTCTTCTTTAAAATCATATGGTTGTTTCAGTGTTTGGACTCCAACACATCATCGGGGAAAGTAAAGAGTAAGGAATCATTATCTGTTTATATTTGGTTCGTTGTTGAACCAAATATAAACAGAGCATGATTCCAAACTATTACTCTCTCCTTCTCCTGATGTGTTGGAGTCCAAACACTGAAACAATCATATGATTGTAGAGAAGAGGACATATATAAAAAAAATTATGCACATGTTTTGAAACATAATTTAATATATATATATATATATATATATATATATATATATATATATATATTTTAATCATATCGCCCCAAGCAAGACGGTGACGCCACTGAGGCGCATGGGGCTACTTAAGAGTAAAATGAATGGAAAAGAGAAAGCCGAAAACCACATCCTAAACAGGAAGGGATGAGCCTCTTCACCTATTCAAAAGACGTGGGTGGAGTGTGAACCGGGCGATAGTTAAGTCTATCTACTCCAATTGAGAACAAAAAATAGTTAAAGATTTGGAAAAAGAAAAGGAAAGTGACTTATTAAGTTTTAACTTAGTTAAAGTCCAGTCAAAAACAATTCTAAAAATAAAATCAAACCTACAGTTAGACATGAAAAGTTTTACAATTAAGCAAAAATATTGGGCAGCAAAAACGGAGAAGAAAGCAAAACAAAAAAAATATGGCATACCTATTCAAGTCATGATTCCAAGCCGAAATATACATTAGTCATCCACATACAAGCCTGTTTCGCTGTATCACAGCTCATCAGTGTAGCTAGACAAACGAGTTATTACGCGACCTAGGTTTTTACCGTGTGTTGTCTTCAGGCGATAAATGAAAAAATATTCAAATGTTCTACAATATAATTGCACTGAACACTTTTTAATACTACCGTGTACGGGTCTAATTTAATTATGACCAAAGAGTAAGTAATTAAATAATTATATATATATATATATATATATATATATACATATATATATGCATGAAGTAGAGATGACACTTATTATTTTTGATGTTTTAATTAAATTTTTGTTTTTATTTCGTTTGCAGTATTTGCTTGATTAATTTATAATCTTCGTGCAAAATTATGACGATTGGATTTCTTCTCGCACTAAAGTGACCTTTTTGGTAAGAGCGAATGTCAAAAGGTAAGGATACTTAATTCAGAAGCATTTTAATGGTTGCTTGAACATGCGTGAATGAATTCGTGTCAGTAGGGCTGCATTTACATCTATCTATCTATCTATCTATCTATCTATCTATCTATCTATCTATCTATCTATCCCAGTATTTCATTATCTATCTATCTATCCCAGTATTTCATTATCTATCTATCTATCTATCTATCTATCTATCTATCTATCTATCTATCTATCTATCCCAAAATATTATCTATCTATCTATCTATCTATCTATCTATCTATCTATCTATCTATCTATCTATCTATCCCATTATCTATCTATCTATCTATCTATCTATCTATCTATCTATCTATCTATCTTCAAACTACATATTTCTATTTGATTTTGATTCTAATAGTCTGCATATATTCCTACGTATATAACCGACAAACAATAAGTGTATATATATATATATATATATATATATATATATATATATTGTGTGTATTTTGGCAGCATTTTTTCATTAATGCAGGTTTCATTGAATAATATAGACAAGTTCTGTCTATTAATTTTGTGTAGGATCCGTTCATACCGTCTGATATACTTGATGGTGATATCGTTGAAAGACAACAAAAAATCAGGGACCACAACGCCACTATTTTGTCACTGTCTTCGGCCATCCGCCACGATAGGGATGGACTTATATTTTCAATTTAATTGTCTTTATTGTTAATAGCTTAAATGTTCTATGTTTATTGTGTGTTAATATTTACTCTTTGATAATGGCTTATGTGAGCCGAAAGCTTAGACCCGATAAAAAAATCAACAATTACTGTGATTTTTTGTTGCCTTTCAACGATATCATCATCAAGTATATCAGACGGTATGAACGGATCCTACACAAAATTAATAGACAGAACTTGTCTATATTATTCAATATATATAAGTTTGTGTGCGTGTCTGTCTATCTGTCTGTCTGTCTGTATGTCCTCTATAAATATCCACAATTTTTATCCGATTCTCAATAAACTTCACACAAACATTTTTAAGACTTTCGGTCAGCTCATGGGCTACTTATTTTTCCGAATTTCCCATAATATCGGAAATCGATACCCCGATATCCGATCAGATCGGATCAAGATCAGGTTTTCAGATCTTTTACAGTCGTTCTTGCTGCTTAATTTGCTTTAACTTGGTAAAATTATAGTTTTTAGTTTGAAACATTAGTAAATATTCTCAGATGACTCATTTTCCCTGATACCGAAAATCGACGCCCCCGATATTCTATCGAATCTGATCAAAAACCGATATTCAGCCATCAATATGTATCCTTTTCTCCAATTTTATTCCCGATGGGTACGATAAGTTTTTATGGACTTACTTAGGTTAGTTTGTCCTTGGATGTCTTATTTAACTATGATATTGGAAATCGATACCCCGATATCCTATCGGGGCTGATCAAAATCCGGTTTTCAGCCCTTTTATTTTGGTTTTTGCTTTGGGTTTTGCTCTAATTGTAGTTCTTAGTCTCAGCCATGATACCATTTACTCAGAGGACATAGTTAGCCTTCAAAATTCAGTTTGCGACGGAAAACTTATTTGACATCGATACCAGAAATCAAAATTTGATTTACATCCATTCATTTTTCTTTCAATCTACAGTTTCGCTTTGAGTGGAAACAACTACTGCTTTTTAGTCTTTCATGTCAATGTACTCCAGGACCATGGATTAGTTTTAATGTTTTCATAACACCCGAGCAACGTCGGGCTATATTTCTAGTATACATATATATATATATATTGTTAAATATAACAGAAAATGATTGTCTATTATGCTTAATCATGAGGCGTTCTAAACATCTTATATTGGCTTTAATTTCAGGTGAAAATAAATTTTGATGATTTTTATTATGCTGGTTGTAAGCTTTCGGCTCACACGAGTCATCTTCAGAGAGGTTATAGAGACGTTAAGACAAAGAAATCCACCATCAAAGATGATATTATCTTGTGTTGACAAAAAATATTGCTATTCAACGATAACAGTCACCGAATAGCAGACGCAGTTCGTAAATTTGTAATGCGGTTCTGTGACGTCACACCCCGTGAGAGACCGAGATATTAACAGAACCATATTCTAAATGCAATGTAATGTGTTATAACCATATTGAAATGTGATTTTATTAAGATTGGGTTTTTTGGATTTAATGTAGATGGATTCCAATATCTGGAGGTTCCTTTTGCTGTGTGCATGAGTAAGTATTATTGTGTTATTGATTAAAATCTGTCTAATATTACCTATATGGCTATATTTTTCTAAGAAATGTTGTTTAATTGAACTCTGATCAGAAAGGTGACAGGTACGTCTACGAGACAGCGTGATTGTCGTGAAATCAATATATGTGGTGGGTTTATTATTAGTACTAGATATACAATCTTTGAACGGGCTTGTAAATTGATACACTATATTGGTTTTCTGTAGAGGATTTAGTTGTGTGATTGTAAGGTTATTAGAGACTATGAGTTTAATTGTGTTAATTTTTTTATAATATATGATGAACTTAATTATCTACTGCCTCGATACACTATAAACGCACACACACACACATATATATATATATATTGATTTATTATAATGAAGAGGCTGTAAAAATATTTATATATGAATATATACACTGAATATATACATGAATTAATGACTATACATATGATGGTGCACATATTTATAGTATTATTAGTCAGATGTTAATAAAACAATGTTCACTGTATGAACAGAATTGTTTATATATACATGCAGTGGAGCCTGCTGTATGCGGCCATCTTCGTCAGTGACCACCTGTTGTTAACGACCGCTTTTCTACGAACGGACAATTTGCTAATGTTAATTGACCCTTAGTGAGCGACCACCTCCAGAAAGCGACCACCGACTAACATCAACGAGTGAAAATCACTGATCAAGCGACTGCTTAAAAAATCCATTTTAGTCGTACACTGCGAACTTCTAAATTAGGAGAAACTAAATGAGTAATCTATTTAATTTTGCTTTCATCTAAGTCGGGAACACTTCCTCATTGTTTTGTTATTGTAGGGTTGTATCAAACTGTTATTTCTTGTTGAAATGTACATTGCCTGAGTTTACCTCAGGGTCAAACATCGTTTTGTACAACATGTATGTACTGTTTTGTACAACATGTATGTACTGACTTGGATAAATTCGAGAATTGGGAAAATCACAATTATGTCTATCTCTTTCGTTCCTTTATTTTTTGTATATCTATCTACTCTATTCTATCTGGGTATATCGATCTCTATCTCTCCGTTTCTCTATCCCCCACCCACGATCGCTGTCAGTTTTTTGTATGTTTTTTTTTTCCATGTATTATCGCAGATTCTCTTTTGCTATCACTCATTTCTAAGAAAAAAACAAACAAACTGAAACCGTATACTTTTTAAAGTCCACTTAATAAATATTTTTTTGAGAATAAATTTTTTGGTCTCTTGTTAAACGTTGTAAATACGTTTTTTTAAATTTTAAAATGAATTATGCTGAATAAATTTCTTTAACTTAAGGCCATTTTCTTATGTTCTCATTTACTCATTACCAGATTACACGGTAAAATTCTAATATGTACATTCTGATGAGTGGAATATACGTTCCTGGCGTAAATAGATCATGACTATGAGCCTTTAGTGAGCGACCATCTGCCGTATGCGACCAGTTTTTGATGTCACTTAGGGTGGTCGCATACGACAGGTTCTACTGTATATTAATGAACATACATATTATCCTACGTCTATGGCACGACTTGGAGTTTCATGTGTAATGCAAACATCATACTTTCGGGCATACATTGGCATAGTAGAAATGTTTGTGAATTAAGTTAAGAAATAATCTTCCTTAACTTAATTTACAAACGTTTCTACCATTCAGCCACATTAAAAGAAAATCTCCAATAAAAACAGTGTTAAATAAGTTATAGTGACGTTAAAACATAGATAAATATATTTCACAATACTATGATATCAAATAAATATTTGGTCCACATAAAACAACATCCGTCACTCAAATACTAGCAAAAATAAGCCTTCTAAAAATAATTGCAATTGCTGAAAAAATAAAACCTGCCCATTGAATGGCCAATGTTTGTCCGAAAATATTGTTTAATGAGTTCCAATTCATTCGGATGACAATGAAGCCACTTCTAACTGGTGGAAGACAATACAAACAACCACATGTTGTCTTTAAACAACAGTAAATGCAGCAAAAATACTGCTTTATCCATACATTGTTGGAAATTAAAAAACTCCAACAAGAACACAATAATTACCTGGAATCTCGTAGCTAAATCCAAACATTACAATGGAAAAGGAGTTAAATGTAATCCATGCCTTTTAGAAAAACCTGTCATCCTAAACCGTATCAATAATCCTAATTTGATTAATTAAAAAATGATTTAATGACCATATTCTCTCATAGAAAAAATACTTACATAAATCCTTAGACCCAGATTGATATACATTCCTCTATACGTTTGCCTCTTTCTTTCTTTCTTTCTTTCTTTCTTTCTTTCTTTCTTTCTCCCGCAATATTACTTTTAACAATTATGAATAAAACCCCTTTTATTGTTGCTCGCTACATTTTTTAATTTTTAATTTTAATTCTAAATTTTACTTTTTATTCTTAATTTTTATCCTCATTTTATTTCATTTTATTCTGTTGTATTTAAAATTCAAACTTTTTTTTTATCTACATCTAATATTTGAATATTTAAATTTTTACGTTTCATGATTTATGCTTCTTTGGTTATTCCGCTGCATTTTTTTTATTTTTAATATTTTGTATTTTTTATTTTGATTTTAAATTTAAAATTTTTACTTAAAATTTTTATCTCCATGTAATCTTAGAATATTTAAATTTTTAATCTCGTTATTAAAAAAGTAGTAGATTAACTTTATAAGATTTAATTCCTATGAACATCGAGTGATATATATATATATATATATATATATATATATATATATATGTGTGTGTGTGTGTGTGTGTGTGTGTGTGTGTGTGTGTGTTTTCAACGATTTCCTGATTTATATCAAATTATTTCGCGAGAATGGTAATTGGTTAGTCGAGTTTCAGACAATTCTCTTTCATTTTATTCAAGCTAATTCTTCTTTTCTATAAGGCGTGTACCCTCAGGTCGGAGGCGAACATGGCTCTCCACAATTTCTTGTCGTTTATGGCTCTTAATAAGTTTTGTCCTTTTGTTATTTCTTCTAAACTCTGTTCTGCCATCTATTTACTCAAGATCACTAAGTATGACATGCGTTGTTTTCATCTGTCTCTCTTGCTTTCAATCTGCCTTTTGAGTATCAGAATTTCCAAACTCTCTTTCCTCATTATGTGCCCTTACGTATAAGTTTTCTTTGTGTTTCCATTTTCTCTAAAACGTTGTTGTTGTCAACATGTTTTGTTCGTGGTATACTCCGCATCCCTCTTGTAAAACTGTATTTCTGCTTCATCAAGTGTTCTATTCATCCTTGAATAGATTGTCTAGCATTCACTGCTATATAGAATTAATTTTACATAGCATTTCATTACTACATTATTTACATTATTCGGACAATTGTCTTCATCTTTGTTGCCATTTGTAAGAAGTTTTGGTCGTTGTACGCTCTGGCCTTCATCAGGTGTTAGGAATTTCAAACCGAACCCTTTATAATCACTAGGGTATATCATCCTCATTCCTTGCTTAAAGCCTCGATTGGAAGTCATGAGTTATCTCACTCTAACCCTTATGGATACATGGCCCAGTCGATATTGACGTTGTTTAGTTCCTGACTTGACTCTTAGAATTGTGAGTTCAATACCAGGCTACAGTAGTGGTGAACAAGTAAATTGTTCGCCATTGCTGTAGCCTGGTATTGATTGTAATAAAGGGTTCGGTTCGAAATTCCTGCTGTAGCCTGGTAGTGATTGTAATAAAGGGTTCGGTTTGAAATTCCTAGCACCTGAAGAAGTCCGGAGCGTACAATGACCGAAACGTCATAGAAAAGGCAACAAAGATGAGGAAAATAGTCCGAATAATGTAAATACTGTAAATACTACCTCATCTCAGAAATATAGACAAATATTTCATTATAAGTTTTTTTTTGTTTCTAATGGAATTTTTCTATTTCTTAATACTTTGCTTAGATTTTCGACGGCCTCATTCGCTATCTTAATGCACCTTTGGATTTCAGTGTTGCGCTTTCCTTCCTCTGCGAGAACAATTCCCAGGTGTTTTAATTTTTTTTTCACTAAATTGATTTTGGTATTATCAGTTTGTAATTTGCATGTTGGGCTGTTCCTTTTGCTAACAAACACGCATTCTCCCTTCTTGCTGTTGATGTTTAATTATTTTTTGTCGTTTTCTTCTTCTTCTTTTGGTTTCCTTAATTTATCTGCTATCAACGCTGTCCTATGATTATTCTTATGTGCTTAATATTATAGCCGCCAATAATGAATCCTGTTAGGATTTCGAATTCTGTCAGAATCACCTCCCTGGCCCCTTGGAAACGGCAGGAATCTAACTTTTTAGCCATGTGTTAAATAGCAGAGCAACTTCCTAAAGAAGTAAATCATTCCTAAAAGTAATCATAAAATTAATCTGGAACGTTCTAAAAACGCCCACATCATATATGAGAAAATTTTAGTAAAATCTGAACACTTTTATAAAAGAAAAACAACTGTTGTAAATAAATAAAAAAAAAACATGTAAACTTTTCAGTTACAAATATCGAGTTTTTTCGTGGGATATTATTTTGGAGATTTTTTACATTCTGATTATTTGACTAAATACAGAAATATAAGTTCTATGAGCATAAACGTTTAATTATTGTAACTATTAGAAATACCTAAAAAAAAAAAAACATATTTTGCAATGTGTTGTAAAATTTTCTGGAGCACTGTAGATAGATAGATATGTAGATTTGAACAGACGACGTCATATAAACAGATGGTGACCTAGTCTCTCAGAAATTACTAGTTACTCTATTGTTTTTAACTTTAAGGTAGTATAATTATAATAAACAGGTTATGATAGATAGATAGATAGATAGATAGATAGATAGATAGATAGATAGATAGATAGTGACTGATGCAGATAGATATATACACACTATGATAGATTGACAGTGATTGGGTTAGAGAAATAGATAGTGATTGATGATAGATAGATAGATAGATAGATAGATAGATAGATAGATACTGATGTAGATAGATATATACACACTATGATAGATTGACAGTGATTGGGTTAGAGAAATAGAAATAGTGATTGAGATAGATTGAGATAGATAGATAGATAGATAGATAGATAGATACTGATGTAGATAGATAGATAGATAGATAGATAGATAGATAGATAGATAGATAGATAGATAGATAGTGACTGATGCTGATAGATATATACACACTATGATAGATTGATAGTGATTGGGTTAGAGAAATAGATAGTGATTGAGATAGATAGATAGATAGATAGATACGATGTAGATAGATAGATAGATAGATAGATAGATAGATAGATAGATAGATACTGATGTAGATAGATAGATAGATAGATAGATAGATAGATAGATAGATAGATAGATAGATAGATTGTGACCGTTGTAGATAGAAAAAGCTAAAACAACAAGCTAATGACTTTTATCATGTGAACTGCTTTCTTTATTTTTTGAAACTAAATTAGATTGTTTCATGTGATTATCACAGCGACAAAAAATCACAGCTTACGTTTCGCCTGCCAGTCGTGACAGATCACGCACAGAAAAAGGAGACTTATGTCAGCAAAAGCAAATTACTTGACTGATTTAGAGTCATCTCCGTGCAATCAAAAATCTATTTGCTTAGAAGTTACTTGGTAGGCGACAGAAGAGTAGGTACGCGAGGTTTTTAACAATTACCGAACATGTTCGTAGCTGAACTAGTTACACGTAATTTACGCATTCAAAAATGCTTCTGTGTTTCTGATAGTCTGATTTCTCGTAACCTTTCAAGCAGTGAGCTTTCACTGACATGTCGCCAGCTTGCGCTAAGCTAAGATTGTGTCCCATATTACAGACTGCGAGAAATGAACAAAAAAAAAAAAAGAAAGAATTTAATGTGA
>JBBBDQ010000983.1:272500-375000 GCA_037127315.1 Ascarosepion bandense
CGCCACCCGGACGTAGGGCGCGTCACAGTTTCATTCGACCTCTTCTTCCAATTTTCTTTTCTTTCATTTTAACTCCACGCCGCCAAAGAAAGCAACGACAACAGGATGCGTTAAGTAATATTTCTTTATTTGTTTTACCTTCTCTCTCACTTTGTAGCCTACCTACTACAAAAGAGGAAGTAACATAAGAAAACTTTACATTCTGCTACTATCAAACCATGAACTCTAATCTTCTGTGGACATTTTAAACACCTACATTTCTCTGAACAATGTTAACTATAAAACTGCATGCATATTCTCAATGAAAATTTTTCTTCTCACAAATATGTTATAGTGTTCAGTTAACAAAATTTCACTTATAATTTTCTTCTTACACATTTGTCATTCTGTTATCAAATCTTCAGTTTAATGTACACATGAAATATTTTATCCTTTCACATTTCAACATCCAACCTTCAACCTACTGATATTTAAATTGTGGGGACTTTGGACTTGTTTGGCACAAGGCTAATTTCCCAAGCATCGCCGAGGCCCCTACAGTTTGACATTTATTAAAGATTAAAATACGAGATATGTATAAAAAGGAAGAAAGAGATTCTGGTATATTTTATTTTTGTGTTGTTTGATTTTCATTGGTTTATCAGACTTCACGTGCATTTTACTTCTTTGTGTAAAAATTGGTCAGAAGCACACAAAGCGAAAAGCTGAGTAAAGCAAATCTGATTGTAAAACATACACGCAACTCAAGTCCATTCGGGCCGCCGAGGTAAGTTTCCTCCACATTCTTAAAACAGCGTTTGCATAATTTATGGCGTTCCGACTTCAAGGAGAAACGTCCTATTAATAAAAATAAAAGAAACAAAGAATATTGACATGTAGTTTAAGTAAGAAACCTAACCACGCGCGTGCGCACACACACATATGTATATGTATATATATACATACATTAATGCAGGTTTTGTCTATTAATTTTGTGTAGGATCCGTTCATACCGTCTGATATACTTGACGGTGATGTCGTTGAAAGACAACAAAAACGTATGAACGGATCCTACACAAAATAGACAAAACTTGTCTATATTATTCAATGAAACCTGCATTAATGAAAAAATGCTGCCAAAATACACACAATATACATACATATAGATGTGTGTGCGTGTATCTCATAAGATAAAGAAGAAATAGGAAATGTTTTTCAATCTAAAATGTTTCACATTCATTAAAGCTTCACCAAAAAATGAGATATGGAGAGAAAAATAAAACACTTCTGGTATCGATATTTTTGTTGTTACGTTGGTTAATCTGGTTTCACGTGCATTCGACTTGTTAAACAAACGCTGGTATAATTTATGGCATTTCGAGGACAGAGACGCAACTGAGAGATGATTCGGTACCCACCCGACACAAAATGTGACGGGTAAAAAAACATAAATATTGCTTTAAGTCTTTAAGTGTATCATAATTCTGGTTTGTATGTGTGTGTAATAGTAGTAAACATTTTTTATATTTAGTTGATTTTCTAAGCAAGGCTTAGATGTGGCACAGGCCAAAAGTATGGGACACCCAGTGAGGATCGAACTCACTACTCAGTTGTAATAGGCTCTAGCGAGACAAGATTGCTGACCATTTCATTCACTTAGAGGTGCCAATATGGTAATTTTCTATGCACAGCTTAGATGTGGCACAGGCCGAAAATATGGGACACCCAGTGAGGATCACACTCTAGATGTGCCACATCTAATCTGAGCTTAGAAAATTACCATATGGACAATTCGACGTGGTGTAATGGTCAGTAAGCTTGTCTCGCTAGAGCACTACTCGATTGTAATGATTCTAGCGAGACGAGCTTGCTAACCATTACACCATCTCGGGGCGCCCAGACATTGTTTATATTTAGTGGTTGTACGCGTGTTCACTTATGGGCGTTTTTACGTAAACACCGGTTGTGGTAGATAAACCTACTTTAGATTCTTTAGGGATGGATTTGAGAAAGGTTGCTGATACAGTGTTTCAGTTATAGTTAGTAAAATATTTATCAGGATTTCCTCGGAATACTCAGACGTGTATTTCGAGTAAGTCCTGATATATTTTACTATGTTCCTCTTCACCCGGAGGCAGAGAATCCCACAATGTTGACTTCAGCTGTAAGTCTGACCGGGGAATAATTGCAGTAGATAGACTAATCTATCGCCCGGTTCACACTCCATCCACGTCTATTGAACAGGTGAAGAGGCTCATCCCTTGTTTCCTGTTTAGAATGCGGTTTCCGGTTTTTTTCTCTTTTCCAGTCTTCTCACTTATTTTTTTCAATTGGAGTAGATAGACTAAACAATCGCCCGGTTCACACTCCATCCACATCTACTGAACAGGTGAAGAGGCTCATCCCTTGTTTCCTGTTTAGGATGTGGTTTCCGGCTTTCTCTTTTCCAATCTTTTCACGCCTATGTAGCCCCCTGCACATCAGTGACGTTACCACCTTGCTCGGGGTGATATGATAAAAAAAATAATATCTGGTTATCTCCCGGCCTCTCCACTGATGCTTGATGCGTGAAGCCATTTTATAGTGCGAACTTCCAGCCCTTGAGCTCGGCCGAAAATATCCCGGACGGGGTTTTTTTTTTCCTAGACGAGACTCTGCCCTTCGCCCGAGACTTGTTTGAGTTCCTTTTCCACTGGAGTCCGACAAAGTTGACTTTGGGTGGAAGTCTGTCCGAGAAATCTTTTGTCTTGCTGTATACTCTTTGACCTTTTATAGTTTCCGCTTAATTTTTTCGTTACGACTTTATTTTTGAAATTACGTTTCGTTTTTTTTTTCTTTTCGTAGCTTCAGAAAGAGTGAGTGTGCGTGAAAGAGGGAGAGGGAGAGAAAGAGAGAGAAGGAAACTTTTTGCTGAAGTGAAAATAGAAGGGAGAAAAAGTAAAGCAACAAAAAAGAAAAGAGAAAGGACGAAAAGAATAAACCACTTCGAAGAAAGAAAAAAGAAAGAAAAAAAAAGAAAGGTAAGGAAGGTAATAGAGAACAAAAGGAAAACGCATGTGAATGAAAAGAGGATGAAGAAAGAATTAAATGAGAATGAAATCAGGATTTAAAAGAAAAAGGCGCGTGAAAGAAAAGCAAAATATTATCAAACGAAGTAAAAAGGCCGAAAGAAAGAACGTGTAGAAAAAATCCTGAAAATAAAAAAGAAGAGAAAAAATGAAATAATGAACGAAAATAAAAAGAAATGAGAATTAAATAAAATATAAAATAAATAAAATTAAATAAAAAAAAAAAAGTAATGAAAAATAGAACATAATGAACAAAGCCGGTAAAAGAAAGAAAGAAATGAAAGAATAAATAAAGAAAAAAAAAAGTAAGAAAACAAGAAAGTGAAGAAATAAAGAAAAAACAGAAAAAAATATTCGTTAATAATAATAAGAAAAAAAAGAAAAAACAAAAGCGAGGAAAATGATTACCAGAATGGAAGGAACGAAAGAAAAATTAGAAAAGAATGAAGTAAGCAAATATAATAAAAAACGAAAAAAAAAAAATGCGAGATGGAAATGAAAGAAAAATAGCGAAGAAAATAACGAACAAAGCAGAAACGGCACATCAAAGAATGAAAGTAAGTTTTTTTTTATCATTTCACCCCAAACAAGGCAGTACCGCCACTGGTGCACAGGGGCCTACATAAGAGGAGAGTGCAGAGAAAGAGGAACCGGTTACATGAGGTGTGAGAGAAAGGGCAAGAGAAGAATGGGAATATATAGACTAAACTATCGCCCGGTTCACACCCCACCCACGTCTATTAAACAGGTGAAGAGGCTCATCCCTTGTTTCCTGTTTAGTATGCGGTTTCCGGTTTTCTCTTTTCCAATCTCCTCACTTTTGTTGTTTCAATTGGAGTAGATAGACTAAACTATCGCCCGGTTCACACTCCACCCACGTCTATTGAACAGGTGAAGAGGCTCATCCCTTGTTTCCTGTTTAGGATGCGGTTTCCGGTTTTCTCTTTTCCAATCTCCTCACTTTTGTTGTTTCAATTGGAGTAGATAGACTAAAACTATCGCCCGGTTCACACTCCACCCACGTCTATTGAACAGGTGAAGAGGCTCATCCCTTGTTTCCTGTTTAAGATGCGGTTTCCGGTTTTCTCTTTTCCAATCTCCTCACTTTTGTTTTTTCAATTGGAGTAGCTAGACTAAACTATCGCCCGGTTCACACTCCACCCACGTCTATTGAACAGGTGAAGAGGCTCATCCCTTGTTTCCTGTTTAGGATGCGGTTTCCGGATTTCTCTTTTCCAATCTTTTCACTATTACGTAGCCTCCTGCACATCAGTGGCATTACCGCCTTGCTCGGGGTGATACGATTAAAAAAAATACTGCTGTGAAGAGACTTATGAGTTTAGAGTGAAAAGCGAGAAGAACAAGATTCAAGGGGTGTTGAGGAAAGGACAAGAGAAGGACTGGACTCAGGGAGATAAGAGATGGCAATTGATATTGATTTAAACTCTTGGAGATTGAATCTATCAAGAAGCTATGAATGGCAAAAAAAAAAAGGAATTAAATAAAGAACGAAAGGAAAAATTCTGAGAATGAATGGCAGAAAAAAAGGAATGAAATAAAGAACGAAAAGAAAAAAGAACTAAAAAGGAGATCATGTTAAAAAAAAGCATGTGAAAGAAAGAATTATAAAACGGAAGAAAGAAAGAAAAAAGAAAGAAAGAAAAAATAATGAAGAAGGAAACGAAAAAAAAAACAAAATAAAGAACAGTGAAAGAAAAAAAGAAGAAATTCAGTAAGTAATAGAAATAAAACTGTGGAAGAAAAATTATTCAGCTTAAAAAAAAAAAAGAAAAAGAAAAAGAAAAAGACAAAGAAACCGTTGTTAAAAAAATAGTGTGAACTGAGGCGAGGGGTTACCGGCCAGAAAAAAGGGATTAAAAATGAAAAAAAAAAAAAAAAAAATAAATAAATAAATAAATAAATAAAAAACAATAAGAAATAAAGCGAAAAACAATAACGAAGAAGAGAAACAAGGAAGAAAAAAAATTAAAATGTCAAAACATTTTCCTGAAGAGGCTCGTGGAAGTTAGCAGTTTCTCATTTTTGGCGTCAAATGGCAGGTGAAGCACAGAGAAAGGAACCAGAACTAGTTCGGGTATATATATATATATATATATATATATGTGTGTGTGTGTGTGTGTGTGTGTGTGTGTGTGTAGAGACATAGATAATTAGATAGATAAGGATGTAGGTAGATAGATTTGTGAAGGGAGCCAGGCTAATGATGAAGAAGAACTTCCCAGTCAAGAAAGAATCTATGATGAGTAGTTTTAACTTGCGTGCCGAGCGCAATAAATCCATGGCACAACAGATGTGTCACCGCGGGTCGCCCGGTATTTCTGATTTCAATTTAATTGTCGTTCCACACAAATCTGTAGAGACTCCGGTGCCATGCTATTTAAAAAATAAAATAAAGAAACAACAACAACAACAACAACAACAACAACAACAATAATAATAATAATAATAATAATAATAATAATAATAATAATAATACACAAAGAAAAAATAATATTGACTTTCTTTCAATTTTCTAAGTTTTTCACACGTTTTTATTTTTGTGTTTTTTGCTAATGTGGCTTGACAGAATACATGATTTTTTGTTTCATTTTTCTTTTGTTCCTTCTTTCTTTCGTTTCTTTCATTTTTCCTTTTCTCTTTTGTTATCTCTCTTTCTTTCTTTCCTACTCATTGCTCTTTCTCCTTGCTTCTGTCTTTATGTTTGTTTTTCTCTTCTGTTTCCTTTTTTTCCTTCCTTCCTTCCTTCCTTCCTTCCTTCCTTCCTTCCTTCCTTCCTTTTGTCTTGTTCTTCCTCTCTTTTTGCTCTCATTGCTCTTACGACTTGTATCTGTCTTTATGTTTGTTTGTTTTTTCTTGTTTTCTTCTATTTCCTTTTTCTCCTTTTTTATGTACTGAGTCCCTCTTTTTCTTTCCTTCTTTCTTTCTTTCTTTTTTTCCTATTCTAACTTATATTTTTCTTTCTTTCTTTCTTTTTTTCCTATTCTAACTTATATTTTTCTTTCTTTCTTTCTTTCTTTCTTTCTTTCTTTCTTTGTCCTCCTCTTTTTTAATTGCTCTTACGAGTTGTCTCTGTTTTTATGTTTGTTTTCTTCCTTTATTTTCTATTTTTCGCTTTTTATGTGCTGACTACCTCTTTTTTCTTTTTTTTCCTTTTTCTTTCTTTCGTTCTTTCTTTTTTTTATTTATTGACTTCATTCTTTTTCTTTTTCTACATTGATTTACATTCTTTCCTCTATTCTTCATTTTACTTTTTCTCTTTTTCTTTTCTACTTTTTCCTTCTCTCTTGGCTTCTTCTTATGTTTTCTTTATTCACCTCCAAAATATTTTTTCTTTCTTTCTTTCTTTCTTTTCCTACTCTAATTTATATTTTCTTTCTTTCTTTCTTCTACTTTTTTCTCAAACAGCATTGCTTTTTCTACATTCTGTCGATTATAGCTTTCTCTTTTGTTTAGTTGATTTAAACTTATTTCTTTTCCATACTATAATTTATATTCTTTCTTTTTGTCTTTCTTTCTTTTCGTCACTATTTCTTCTCTTTCTTTTTATTTTTCTTCCCTTTAAATTTTTTCGGTTTATGCTTTCTTTTCTCACCATCATTCAATGTTTTCTTTCTTTCTTTTTACATATTTTTTCTTTTTATTCTTCAGTTTTCATTTTTGTCTCCAATGAATTTTTTGATTTCAAATTTGATTTCAAATCATTCATTTTCTACTCTCATTTATATTCTTTCTTTCTTTCTTTCTTTCTTTCTTTCTTTCTTCTATTTTCTTCTACTTAAATTTTTCTGGTTATCTTTTCTAGTCTCACTTTCATTGTATTCTTTCTTTCTTTGTTTTTCTCCATTCTTTCTCCCGTTTCTTTCTTTTTACTTTTCTCTTTCCTTTACCATTTTTCTTTCTTTCATTTTTATTCGTTGACTTTCTTTCTCTTACCTCCGATGAATTTTTCTTTCTTTCTAATTTTCTTTCTTTCTCTCATTCTTATAGCTTTTTCTTTTTAATTCATTCTCCCTTCAACTTTTCGCTTGTTTACATTTCTTGAGGACAATGCCTAATTTTTCGTCTTGCCTGGCGGAAACATTCGGGCGTTGAACATTTCAATTTTAGTTCTGACATATTAGAACTTAAGTAAAATTCTCACACGCCCTTGCTACCGAGCAGTTCGAATCCCATTAAGAATTACAGTTGTGTCGTTGCTAACAATCAAGGATCCGGTAAGGTGCGGGAAGAATGCAAATTAGAGGAATCTGTAAAGTAAAAAAAAAAAAAAAAGAATAAGCTCGTTGGAAATCAGAAAAGTGGAGAATGTGGGAAAATCCACGGTAAATAAAACTACAGAGAACCACCATGCTGTACGCTCAGGCAGCCAGGGAATTTTCTTGAGTTGGTTGCCATTTGAGAAAATTCTAAATAATTGTCATAAACAGAGAAAAAGAGAGACAAAGAAAATTAGGAAAGTGAGGAATCAAAAAGTGTGTAGGAAAACAAAGACAGTAAATAAAGAAAAGAAATATATTTAAATAATAGGAAAGAAGAAAAAATAAAGAAGAAAAAGTAAAAGAAAACGAAGTTAACAAACAAGAAAGACACTAAGAATGGGAATTATCAGAAAAAAGAAAAAATGAAGAAGAAAAAGAAGAAAAAAAAGAAAAATTAAGAAGCAAAAGAAAAAGAACCAAACGAAATGAGCAAGACACTGAGAATGGGAATAATGAGAAAAAAGAAAAAATGAAGAAGAAACAAGAAAAATTAAGAAGCAAAAAGAGAAAGAAGCAAACGAAATGAGCAAGACACTGAGAATGGGAAGAATGAGAAAAAAGAAAAAATGAAGACGTAACAAGAAAAATTAAGAAGAAAAAGAAAAAGAAGCAAACGAAATGAGCAAGACACTGAGAATGGGAATAATGAGAAAAAAGAAAAAATGAAGAAGAAACAAGAAAAATTAAGAAGCAAAAGAAAACGAAGCAAACGAAATGAACAAGACACTGAGAATGGGAATAATGAGAAAAAAGAAAAAATGAAGAAGAAACAAGAAAATTAAGAAGAAAAAGAAAAAGAAGCAAACGAAATGAGCAAGACACTGAGAATGGGAATAATGAGAAAAAAGAAAAAATGAAGAAGAAACAAGAAAAATTAAGAAGAAAAAGAAAAAGAAGCAAACGAAATGAGCAAGACACTGAGAATGGGAATAATGAGAAAAAAGAAAAAATGAAGAAGAAAAAGAAAAATTAAGAAGAAAAAGAAGCAAACAAAATGAGCAAGACACTGAGAATGGGAATAATGAGAAAAAAGAAAATATGAAGAAGAAACAAGAAAAATTAAGAAGAAAAAGAAAAAGAAGCAGACGAAATGAGCAAGACACTGAGAATGGGAATAATGAGAAAAAAGAAAAAATGAAGAAGAAACAAGAAAAATTAAGAAGAAAAAGAAAAAGATGCAAACGAAATGAGCAAGACACTGAGAATGGGAATAATGAGAAAAAAGAAAAATGAAGAAGAAACAAGAAAAATTAAGAAGAAAAAGAAAAAGAAGCAGACGAAATGAGCAAGACACTGAGAATGGGAATAATGAGAAAAAAGAAAAAATGAAGAAGAAACAAGAAAAATTAAGAAGAAAAAGAAAAAGATGCAAACGAAATGAGCAAGACACTGAGAATGGGAATAATGAGAAAAAAGAAAAAAATGAAGAAGAAACAAGAAAAATTAAGAAGCAAAAGAAAAAGAAGCAAACGAAATGAGCAAGACACTGAGAATGGGAATAATGAGAAAAAAGAAAAAATGAAGAAGTACAAGAAAATTAAGAAGAAAAAGAAAAAGAAGCAAACCAAATGAGCAAGACACTGAGAATGTGAATAATGAGAAAAAAGAAAAAATGAAGAAGGAACAAGAATAATTAAGAAGCAAAAGAGAAAGAAGCAAACGAAATGAGCAAGACACTGAGAATCGGAAGAATGAGAAAAAAGAAAAAATGAAGAAGAAACAAGAAAAATTAAGAAGAAAAAGAAAAAGAAGCAAACGAAATGAGCAAGACACTGAGAATGGGAATAATGAGAAAAAAGAAAAAATGAAGAAGAAACAAGAAAAATTAAGAAGCAAAAGAAAAAGAAGCAAACGAAATGAGCAAGACACTGAGAATGGGAATAATGAGAAAAAAGAAAAAATGAAGAAGAAACAAGAAAAATTAAGAAGAAAAAGAAAAAGAAGCAAACCAAATGAGCAAAACACTGAGAATGGGAAGAATGAGAAAAAAGAAAAAATGAAGAAGAAACAAGAAAAATTAAGAAGAAAAAGAAAAAGATGCAAACGAAATGAGCAAGACACTGAGAATGGGAATAATGAGAAAAAAGAAAAAATGAAGAAGAAACAAGAAAAATTAAGAAGCAAAAGAAAAAGAAGCAAACGAAATGAGCAAGACACTGAGAATGGGAATAATGAGAAAAAAGAAAAATGAAGAAGTACAAGAAAATTAAGAAGAAAAAGAAAAAGAAGCAAACCAAATGAGCAAGACACTGAGAATGTGAATAATGAGAAAAAAGAAAAATGAAGAAGGAACAAGAAAAATTAAGAAGCAAAAGAGAAAGAAGCAAACGAAATGAGCAAGACACTGAGAATCGGAAGAATGAGAAAAAAGAAAAAATGAAGAAGAAAAAGAAAAATTAAGAAAAAAAAGAAGCAAACAAAATGAGCAAGACACTGAGAATGGGAATAATGAGAAAAAAGAAAAAATGAAGAAGAAACAAGAAAAATTAAGAAGAAAAAGAAAAAGAAGCAGACGAAATGAGCAAGACACTGAGAATGGGAATAATGAGAAAAAAGAAAAATGAAGAAGAAACAAGAAAAATTAAGAAGAAAAAGAAAAAGAAGCAAACGAAATGAGCAAGACACTGAGAATGGGAATAATGAGAAAAAAGAAAAAAAATGAAGAAGAAACAAGAAAAATTAAGAAGCAAAAGAAAAAGAAGCAAACGAAATGAGCAAGACACTGAGAATGGGAATAATGAGAAAAAAGAAAAAAATGAAGGAGAAACAAGAAAAATTAAGAAGAAAAAGATAAAGAATCAAACGAAATGAGCAAGACACAGCGAATGGGAATAATGAGAAAAAAGAAAATATGAAGAAGAAACAAGAAAAATTAAGAAGAAAAAGAAAAAGAAGCAAACGAAATGAGCCAGACACTGAGAATGGGAATAATGAGAAAAAAGAAAAAATGAAGGGAAAAAAAATTAAGAAGAAAAAGAAAAAGAAGCAAACGAAATGAGCAAGACACTGAGAATGGGAATAATGAGAAAAAAGAAAAAATGAAGAGAAAAAAATTAAGAAGAAAAATAAAAAAAAGCAAACGAAATGAGCAAGACACTGAAAATGGGAATAATGAGAAAAAAGTAAAAATGAAGAAGAAAAAGAAGAAGAAGAAAAAGAAAAATTTAGAAGAAAAAGGTAAAGAAGCAAACGGAATGAGCAAGACACTGAGAATGGGAATAATGAGAAAAATGAAAAAATGAAGAAGAAGAAGAAGAAGAAGAAAAAGAAAAATTAAGAAGAAAAAGAAAAAGAAGCAAACGAAATGAGCAAGACACTGAAAATGGGAATAATGAGAAAAATGAAAAATGAAGAAGAAGAAGAAGAAGAAGAAGAAGAAGAAGAAGAAGAAGAAGAAGAACAGAAGGACACGAAATGAGCAAGACACCGAAAATGAGAAGAATCAGGAAGAACACAAAATGAAGAAGAAAAAGAAGCAAAAAAGAGAAAAAGCAGAAGAAGAAAAAACAAGGCGGGGAAGGAAATGAAAGAAACGAATTAAGCAAGACACCGAGAATTGAAATAATCAGAAAGAAGAAAAAATGTCAGTTAAGTCAGTTAAATGCCATACTTAATACACGCTTCGGCGATCATGTCTCGAAATAGACAGACTGACTGGGCAGCGATAACGTTCTCACGTGATTAAGGTCTGCTTCAGTGAAATAGAAAAATTGTTCACTTTAAAACATTTTCATTTGTACCCTCTTATTTCTTTCAATACTAACTTGCATTCATACTAATGATCAGTCAGTTAAGTGCCATACGTGATACACGCTTATGCGATCATGTCTCGAAAGAGACATGATTGACTGGGCAGAAGCTTATACCGCAGTTGGTTGCCATTATTTTCTGCGGTAGACTAGTTGCCAGGTAAGGCTATACAAACCATTCTGTCCTGTTAGTTTAACCATAATTAGAGTGAAGAGATGGATTAATACTTTTCCCAAGTGTATTTGCGCGTAAGTGAATGCAAGAAATTAATTCGAACTTGGCTCCTTGAGTTCTCGTTCCGAGCCGATATCCACTGCACCACAACACATATCCAGAAAAAGAAGAAAAAGAAGAAGGAAACGAAATCATGACTATTATGACGACAAATATTTCATGATGATTTTGTTACGGTATTTACTAGCCTTCCCACGCAAGGCCAGATGTGACACATGGTCATTTTATAGTGGGTTTTCCCGGCCATATAGCCTGGCTAAAAAATGTCTGTCTATCATTACCGAGTCGTGGCTCTACCCTTCGGCGGAGCCACGACTGGGTTTGTGCTCTCTGCTCGGAAGCAGAGAGCGCTCCCTACCCGAAGGCAGAGGGCTGACAGTATCAATAGAAGCACATGCGTGCAGTTGTTGCTGCTGCTGATTATGATGGTAAGGTAAAAAATCATTCCTTGATGCATCTACTGCTACTCCTACTAATGCTACTACTACTACTACCTTTACTACAACTAATAATAATAATGATGAGAAGAAGGGGAAAACTTTGAAAAATGCACCTGATGATTGCATAACGCATAAAACTCTGAGTCGTGCCATCGACGTAGGTCAATATCTATATATATATATATATATATATATATATATATATATATATATTGCAATTTTATTATTACAATGGTTTATAAAAGCATTATATTACTGCACAAATATTTTAATGTTTCAGAACAATAGTGTTCTTCTACAGATGATATTTTAAAATAAATGGCAAAAATTATTTATTTAGAAAATATAAGATGAATTCATGGTTATCTAGAAAACTAAGGAGTGGTACGTAGATGATACAGTGCTGATAGCAGACACAGAAAGGAAACTACAAGACCTCCTACAGAAGGTAGCTGAAGAGAGTGATAAAAAAGGACTACAAATAAACTGCAAGAAAACCGAATGAATGGTCATCAGTAACAAAGGGCAGCAGGTAGAAAATTTTAAATACCTGGGAAGTGTTATAACTGAAGACGGAAAGTGCGACACAGAGATCTGAAGGCGAATTGGCATGGCGAAGGAAGCATTCCAGAAGTTGAATAAAGTATTAAGAAACAGGACAATTTCGCTAGAAACAAAGAAGAAAGTACTGGATTACTATGTGATGTCAGTTCTTTAATATGGTAGTGAATGTTGGACAATATCATCAAAGACGAAAGAAAAAACTTAAAACAACTGAAACGTGGTTCTAGAGAAGGATGCTGTGAATATCATGGATCGAGCATCATGTGAGCAATGATGGGGTCCTAGAAATGATGGAAACAAAAGGGAAATTAATACTGAGCATCAGGAACAGACAGCTGAAGTTCCTGGGATATGCAATGAGGAATGAAGGCTTGAAGAACCTGATACTAACAGGCCAGAAAGAGAGAAAAAGAGACAGGGGAAAGCAACGGATAACATATTTGAAAGCCCTAATCAGGTGGATGATCGAACGAGGTTTGCATGTTGTAACAGGAGAAGGCGTGCTAAGCAGGTGGTTGGTAAAGCGGAGTTTTGGTGGGATTACAGAAGAAGGCGTGCTAAGAGCCACCAGGGATAGGGAGATGTGGAAAGCCATGATCGCCTACGTCCTGAAGGGACAGGGCACATAGAAAAAGAAGGAGTTGGAGGAAGTTAAACAATATACTTTTAGGTATGTCAATATTGCTCAATCAAAAGTGAGAATTAGATTGAAATATGGAGTTGAAAATTTAGATTGCGAAAGAGAACAGTGTACTTTGATGTAAAAACATGACACTTTTTAATTTTGTTTGGTTAAGATACATATTGGGAACATGTATTATTTAAATGAGTAGACAATCATTTTTAACAGCAGGTTTTTTTAACATTTGATTTTGTACTTCATCTGTTAAAGGCTGACGGCCATATCACGTTGAATGCGCCGGTTCTCGCTTGATCATTGAAATTAAGCAACGTTGAGCCTGGTCAGTACTTAGATGGGTGACCGCTTGGGAATACCAGGTGCTGTAAGCATTTAGTGACGGATATGCGTTGTGGTGCAGTGGATATTGGCTCGGGAAGAGAAATCGGTGAGCCGAGTTCGAATTCCAGTTAAATATTCAATTAAGCACTGGTACACTTGGGATAGGTATTAATCCGTCCTTTTCCTCCAATTATGAGTTAAATAACAAGGGTAGGACTTGTGGACCCTGCCCTTAAAAACAAATCCCAATGAATTTTGATACTCGAAAAAAAAATATATTACTATACACAAAACTTATGTAAAAAAAACAACAATAAATCGTTGAAAGAAAAAGGTATTACCAGCAATAAATAAATAAAATTTAGTTGACAATAAATGACCCGCCGAGGTTGATTTGCCATAAAACAAAACAACCAGCCAACTATCATCTGTTAAAGGGGCTGGATTGTTTAGGTTAGAATCGGAATTAAGTAATTATGCTATACTAATGAATATTGGCGTTAAGAAAATCAAATAAGTATTGTGTGGGTCATTTATTTTAGTAAAATAAGTTTTAAGTAATATTAGAGCATAAGTTATAAAAGAACAATTGTAATTAATGAAATGTTAGAGAAAAATATTTCCGGTGTTTACATAAAAACGTCAATTCATCTCTACGATTTAGCAATTTTTACGGAAGCTTATAATCTGCAGCTTCTCATTCAGGCACAGAAAGCAGACATCATAGAATAATTTACAGATTATTGTTTTTTCTACAATTTTTCATAGGTACAAATAAATTCACAATTGTCTTTATTGTAGTAGAGAGATTATTTTTCTTTCAGTAAAGTTCCCCCTTTATAAGGTCTGGAGCCCACTCGAGTACAGGGTTACGTTAGGAGGCAATTTGTGCAGATAGGAGTGGAAGGTAACGGGTAACCTTAGGTTTGAACAGGTAAAGATTGTTGTGATTTGGGAAAACATTCTCTTGGGTGTCAGTTCCACAGATCAGTAACACGCGGGAAGAAGCTGTCAGAATAGAACTTACTTCTCACTAATGGAATACGGCAGGAATGGCAGTGGCTTGCTACTATATAACTGGCATGGCGTGTTCATGCCGTAGAGGTTTGAATTAGTGGGACCAGGGGGATGTATTACGTCCGAGCACTTTCCGTGGAAGTGGTGATGGAGCGGCGAGGCGCTCACCACATTCCACCTGTTGGAGAGAGGTTGGAGGCAGATTGGAGGGTAGAAAATAATTCGTCACCCGCTAGGGCACGGAGACGCTTTTGGGCTCAATGAAGAGGATGATGATAATTCTTCTAAAACGGTGTGTATTATTTTACAGAGGAAGAATGTAGCGGATGATGATGAGGGGGAACCGGTGAAGAAAAAAGAGGTATTTTGACAAAGGCAAAGGTATTTTAACAACGGCACTGATACTGCTGCTGATAATGATGATGCTCAAAATAATAATAATAATAATAAGATAGTGCACGATTTACGATGACGAGAAAAAGAAGAAGGTGAAGAATAATGATGAGGAGAAAGAACAAATGATGGTGATGATGATGATGAGAAAGAGAAGACGATGAAAGGTGAGGATGCGGAGGAGGAAGAGAAGAAGAAGACTGTGGAGGATTATCATGAGGAAGAGGAAAAGATGATGATGATGATGATGATGATAAAAAAAGACTGTGGATGAGAAGAAAAAGAAAAAGAAGAAAAAGAAAAAGAAGAAAATGAAATAATGCAGAAAAATGAAATATAAAAAAAAATATAAAGTTTTTACGAAGCGCTCAAATAACAAAAAGGCTAATTTCATCAATGAATTTGGAAAACAAAGCCAATTTCAGCTATGAAGTTGGAAAACAAGACCAATTTCGTTATTGAAGTTCGAATTCCCTCTTTTCTATCAACGATCAATTTATCTATCTCGCAGCCCATGACTACACGTTTAAGTGCTTTCTGTTTACTAAGATTAATTTGGTACAAGGATAATAGCTTAATTATATTACAGTCAGTGAGGATCGTCCCCGTGGTTCATTATAATGGCCAACCCGAACATTTGCCCTACACTGAAATGCCTCACAATATGACGTTGACGATGGAACTTTCAAGAAAATAAAAACAAAATAAAATTTAAAGATTTCCATTAATTTCAGTTTGTTAAATACAAGGTTGACACAGTGCCGATAGCAGACACGAAAAGGAAAATGCAGGAGCTTCTACAGAAGGTAGCAATTGAAAGCGAGAAGAAGGACTTCAAGAAAGAAATGTATGGTCATCAGCAAAAAGATGAACCGAAAATGCCAACTACTACGGGGGAAATTAAAATAAAACAATTAAAGAAATTTAAATATGTGGGAAGCGTTCCGACAGACGATGGAAGGTGTGACACTGAGAGCCAAAGACGCATTGGCATGGCCAAGGACGCATTTCAAAAGCTAACCAGAGTACTGAGAGACAGGATTATCTTATTGAAATAAAAGAAAAGAGTGTTGAACTGCTATGTGATACTTGTTTTTTTTATATTGCAGCGAATTCTAGATAATTTCCTCAAAAACGAAGGAAAGATTCCAAGCAGCAGAAATATGGTTATACAGAAGGATGTTGAGGATACCATGAGCAGAGCATGCGAGCAACGACGAGGTGTTGGGGAGAATTCAAACGAGAATAAAACTCGTACTTAACACCAGGAAGAGATAGCTAAGGTTCCTAGAACTCTTAACGCGGAAAGAGGGCCTGGAGAATCTACTACTCACAGGACGGATAGAATGAAAGGGAGACAGGGAAAAGCAGCGTGAGACATTTTTGATAGGTTTAAGCGAATAGATGGTGGCGCAAGGTTTGGAAAAGATGCCAAATATTAAGAGCGACAAGAGACAGGGGCAAGTAGAAGTCCATGATCACCTACGTCTTCAAGGGGCATGAAGAAAAATTTACCGAAAAGCTTAACCAGGAACGACTGCGTCTGAACAGTAGGAATTCCAAATAACAAAAACGATCGCCGATGACAATGGCCACCCCTGGAGTCGATGTTGTTGTAACTGTACATTTATTCTGGTCCCGCCTTATAGACCGCCATTTTTTCCTTTACTAATAATTTCTCCCTTTTTGACATCTCAATCTTAACACCAGGTGTTTCCAGGGTTACTTTACCCAGCGAAATCGACCTTAAATCTTCAACGGGACCCTTTACACTGACATTTCTTCTAATTAGCTTCGAGTGGGGAAATGAGACCGTTAACTCTACTAATTTATAGGGCTTTGTTTTTATACTTTAGCAAAATGAAGTCATACTTCATTTACAAGTTTCAAACTTTCAAATATTTATTTACAGGTTGAGGGTGAAATACAATGTGTTACTTGGTGAAATAAAAAAAAAACACGACGTGGAAGGCCCGAGAACGACACAGCCAAAACTTTTTACAAAATGACTTCAGCAAACCCAGAACTAGCGAACTACTTTGAAACATTTACAGTATATATTAAAGGTTTAAGAGTCTTCTTCTTCTAAGTGCCATGTCCTTTCGGAACAAGGGAAATTATGGCTCTCTACATCACCACCTATATCTTGTAGCTCTTAACGCCTAATGACATAAAATCCAGGAGGCAAATAAGAATATCGAAATATGTCTTATAAAAGCTAAGTAAAGTATTACGACATAGAAAATATTAGAACAAGAGTGCTGAACTGTCTACAATTGACTGGAATAAATGTGATGCAGAGAAGATTTTCCCTTACCGTAGATCTTAATTGGTCCAATAAATGATTAATCACAATAGTCAGTCAGTCAAGTGCCATACGTGATACACGCTTGGGTGAATCATATCTTGAAAGAAACATGACTTACTATGCAGAAGATTATTCCGCAGTAGATTGCCATTGCTTTCTACGGTAGATTGGTTACCAGCCAAGGCTAAAGAACCCAATCTGTCCTGTTATTTAATCCATAACTGGAGGGAAGAGAAGGATTAATACCTTTCCCAAGGGTATTTGTGCGTAAGTGAATGCAAGAAATTCAACTGGAATTCGAACACGACTCTCTGATTTGTAGTTCCGAGTCGATATCAACTGCACCACAATGCACATTCAACCACAATAAAGATTAATAAAATAGTAAAATTATAACAATAAACTGGAATAAAGTCATGTGACAGACAGAAGATTCGCATTTACCTTAAATCTTAAAAAAAAAAAAATTCAACGAATTTTTACTTTTCCTATTAATTTGTAAATTTCCAATGAGTGCGTCTGCAAAAATCGATATAACCAGAATCTTGCACATTATCTCTCGTCTTTTTTTTTTTTTTTTTTAGATCTAACAGCCCAATAACGAAAAAATTGCCTTGTAATATTTCATACTTCCTGCGTTTCGGATTCAGTCATTTCTCTATCGTCGTGATGTGGCTAACCTGGACGTATTCCATACGTACTTTCATGGTAATTGTTTGAATAAACTCTCCGCTATGATACCTAAACTTTATGAATTTTGGGGCAATGGATATCGCCTCGGAACAAGAAATCGGGGAGCCGAGTTCGAATTCCAGTTGAATTCATTGCATTTACTTACGCGCAAATACTCTTGGGAAAAGTATGAATCCGACTCTTCCTTCCTTTAACCTATGGGTTAAATAACAGGAGAGATTAGGTTCTATAGCCTTGGCTGGCAACCAGTCTACCGCAGAAAGCAATGGCAACCTACTGCGGGATAATTTTCTGCCCAGTCAGTCATGACTCTTTCGAGACATGATCGCACAAGCGTGTATCACGTATGGCACTTAACTGACTGACTAGACTGGCTCGGAACTATTCATTTCATAAATTTTGTCAGAGAATTCGTTAGAAGAGTGTGCTGAACTGTTATGCAATAACGGTCCTCGTCTATGACAGTTAATGCTGGTCACTCTTCTCACAGATAAAGGGAGACTTGAAGCAACAGAGACAAACAAGTGAGTGCTGATCTGTTCTGCAATAACGGTCCTCGTCTACGACAGTTAATGCTGGTGAATCTTCTCACAGATAAAGAGGAGACTTGAAGCAACAGAGACAAAGAAGTTAGTGCTGAACTGTTCTCCGATAACGGTCCTCGTCTACGACAGTTAATGCTGGTGAATCTTCTCACAGATAAAGAGGAGACTTGAAGCAACAGAGACAAAGAAGTGAGTGCTGAACTGTTATGTAATAACGGTCGTCGTCTATGACAGGTAATGCTGGTCAATCTTCTCACAGATAAAGGGAGACTTGAAGCAACAGAGACAAAGAAGTGAGTGCTGAACTGTTCTGCAATAACGGTCCTCGTCTATGACAATTAATGCTGGTCAATCTTCTCACAGATAAAGAGGAGACTTGAAGCAACAGAGAGAAAGTGAGTGCTGAACTGTTATGTAATAACGATCGTCGTCTATGACAGGTAATACTGGACAACATCTTCACAGATGAAAAAAACACGACTTATATATTATTCTACAAGGGGATACCGAGTATGCTATGGGCTGAATATGTGAGTAACGATGAAGCTTTAACGAAAATGGAAGCGAAAAGGACGCTTATATTTATAATCCAAAACAGAGAATTGCAATTTCTACGACATAAAATGAGGAATGATGGCTTGTAGAACTTCACACTAAAAAGTAATTATCCTTGACTAGCAATATAGCCCGGCGTTACTCGGGTGTAATGAAAGCTTCAAATCTAATCCATGGTCCTGGAGCTCAGACTCTTTGGACGTTGGCACAAAAGATTAAAAAGCAATTGTTGTTTCCAGTTAAAACGAAACCGTAGACAGAAAGAAAAATGAATGGATGTAAGTCAAATTTTCATTACCTGGTATTGATATCAAATAAGTTTTTTTTGTCGTAAACTGAAATTTGAAGGCTAAATAAGTCCTCTGAGTAAATGGTATCATGGCTGAGACTAAGAACTACAATTATACCTACTTAGAGTCAAACCCGAAGCAAAAACTAAATAAAATGGCTCTAAAAAATAGACATACAGACAGATAAACAGACACAGAACAAACATCTTGCCTTATATATATATTATCGATTTCCTGCACTATTGTAAGAACTGCAACCTTGAAACTTGTGAATATTGTTTCTTATGTCTTTGTCTATGAGCGTATCAAATTTGATTAAAATTGGACCACTCCTTCTATAATCCGATTTTTTCGATTATCAATTTTCGACATTTATCGGGGATACCTCGACACAAAACCTAGCTAAGAACACTCGCAGACACTTATAGTACAACTGTGTAAATTTTCAAGAAAATCGGTTCAGCCGTTTCGGAGTCTATATGTAACGGACACACACACACACACACACACACACACACACACACACAGAGTTCCATTTAGAAATAAGTTTAGATTATTCATACAGAACATGTAATTTGTCTATACTTCTGAGATATGCTATTATTTACACTGTTAGGTCTGTTGTCCTTATCTTTATGGCATTATATGTCCTCAAGGACACATGTTGGTCCTCGGTATGATGATAAACTGCATCCGGCAGCAAGACCTTTGAATGGGAGGTTGTGAAGAGTATCGAACGACCTCTTAATTGCTGTTGTTACCAGGTGCACCATGACCCGGAGTGATATCACCTGTTAGGGTTCCAGCTATGGGCAAATCGTTAACCCTCAAACTAAGGTCAAAACACGATGAAAGTAGAAAAATAAACTTTATAGAAAAATATACATTTTGAAGGAAAAATATTACCACCACTACATTTTTGAAGGAAAGAAATTATTACCAGCAATACGTTTCTGAATACAAAACTAGAAGACATCTTCAGTTTTCTATATTAAAAAAAGTAATAAGGAAAAAGTAATAAAAAAATTCATCAAAATCTAACTAAATCAACCTTCTTACTATAACCGACGTGGCTGACCGGCTGCAGTAACTCTCTCACCGGCGTGACGTGGCCTCCCTGTGCCTCTTTTATAAATACTTTCACGGCTTCTGCTCCGATGAACATAGATCACTGGTGCCCCCTAGGTACAAATTTAACGAGATACTAGATTAGCAACTAGGTCCCACCCTTTTACAGTGAAACCGATTAAATGTAACCGCAATTTCTACTCCAACAGCTTCTTTTCTCGCACTTCCCGCCAGCTTCCCCGACAGCTACAATCTCCAGGAGTTTAAATGTAAGGTCAATAGACACCTCCTAACACACTAACTCGCATTCAATCTCTGAAACACTCTTCCTATGTACCTCCTTACTCGTCTATCACCCTCCTTCTGACATTTTCTATATCTAATCACTCTCTCAGCACCTTCCCCTATGTAACCCCCTGCGCTATAGTGGCAGTAGAATGCCTAGCTTGAGGTGAAACGATTAAAAAACAAAAACAAAACAAAACAAAAAAAAACAAGCATTAAAAAAATATCTTAAAATCTTACGTTTTTGGAATTAAATAAACCACAGAGGTTGATATACCGTAAAACAGACTAAAACTCCTTTCTTGGCCACATTCTACCTTAAGTTTTTCCGTTTTCTGTATTTCTGTATTTCTTCCATTTTTAACTTCTCTTTATAACATAATGTTTTCTTTATTTTTTGTTTTCTTATTTGTTCTCTTTCATAAATTTCTATTCATTCTTTCTTTCTTTCTTTTTATAGCATGATTTTTTCAGTGACCATCATTTTCTCTTTCTTCCTTATTCTTCTTTTTTCACATTCATTACATTTCAATTTCTGCACTGTTTAGCTGTTTCTTTCATGATATGCTTTGCTTTCCTTCTTTTTTCTTTCCATGTTTCTTTCCTATATTCTTTCTGTAAAATAGCTGTATCTCATTGAAGCCTTTTCTTTTTTCAGTTTCTTTACATTTCATCGCCTTTATTCGTTGTTGCTTACTTTGTTGTTCGCATTCTTTCTTTCTTTCTTTCTTTCTTTCTTTCTTTCTTTCTTTACCTTGTTTGTTTTTTCCTTGCAGTTCTTCTTTCTTTTTTCTTTGTTTGTTTCTTTCTTTCTGCACCTTGCTTTTTTTTAAAATTTATTTCCTCGCAGTTCTTCTCCTTCTTTCTTTTTATCCTTAATCTTTTTTTTTTTCATTTTTTATTCCCTTAGAGTTCTTTCTTTCTTTCTTTCTTTCTTTCTTTCTTTCTTTCTTTCTTTCTTTCTTTCTGTAAAATATACGTTTCTCGTTTAACACTTTTTATTTTTCATATTTTTAAATTTTAATTTTCGCCTTATTTCGTTGTTGATTTTCGGATATATCTGATTACATTCTTACATTTTAATTTTCGCCTTATTTCGTTATTAATTTCCGGATATATCTTATTACTTTCTTACATTTTGAATTTCGCCTTATTTCGTTATTAATTTCCGGATATATCTGATTATTTTTTTGCATTTTGAATTTCGCCTTATTTTGTTATTAATTTCAGTATATATCTGCTTATTTTCTTACATTTTGATTTTCGCCTTATTTCTTCTTTGATTTCCGAATATATCTGATTACTTTTTTACATTTCGAATTTCGCCTTATTTCGTTATTAATTTCCGGATATATCTGATTATTTTTTTGCATTTTGAATTTCGCCTTATTTTGTTATTAATTTCCGGAAATATCTGCTTATTTTCTTACATTTTGATTTTCGCCTTATTTCTTCTTTGATATCCGGATATATCTGATTACTTTCTTACATTTTAATTTTCGCTTTATTTCCTTGTTGATTTCCGTATGTATCTGATTACTTTCTGTTATAATGGAACACCCTATCACCCCCGACAGTTGATTCGGCGAAGAGATTAAGAAGTATCGATGTAAGGAAGTACCAAACGATTTGACTTCCGCTCTCATTCCGTCTTGACTTACCAATTTATGAACTCTCTGTTACTTGAACTTTTCCCTACAATAAACTCTGTTATTTGTTTACCCTTTACGTGTTGTGAAAATCTTTCCACTTGGAATTTACCTAGTTATTTACATCGTTCACGCGATACAACAATTTCTTAAAATTTAGTTTTTGCCTTATTTTGTTGTTGATTTCCGGATATATCTGATTACTTTCTTTCATTCTTTCATTGTCTTTTTACTTTTGTGACATTTTATTTCGTTGTTGCTTTCAAGGTATTTTCGCATTGTTCGTTCTTTCATTCTTTCTTTCTGAAAGAATCACTTTCTCATTGCCTTCATTTCTTAATTGACTTTCTTCAAATTTAAATTTTTGCTTTATTTCGTCGATGCTTCAGAATATGTTGATTTTCTTTTTCTTTTCTTTATTTCCTTCATTCATTCTGTAAAGTATCTCTTTCCTATTTTCTGTTTTTGTTTTACATTTTCTTTACATTTTAATTTCCGTCTAATTTCCTTATTCGTTTCATATATTCATATTCTTAATTTCTTTCTTTTATTCATTATTTCAGCAAAATATCCTTTTCTCATTCCCTCAATTTTTTTTCTCTTTCTTTGCATTTTAATTTCCGTCTAATTCCCTTATTCGTTTCATATATTCACATTCTTAATTTCTTTCTTTTATTCATTATTTCAGCAAAATATCCTTTTCTCATTCCCTCAATTTTTTTTCTCTTTCTTTTCATTTTAATTTTCGCCAGATATTGTTGCTTATTTAAGGATATGTTCGCTTTCTCTCTTTTCTTTATTCTGTAAAACATCTGTTTTTCATTCTCCCTTTTTTTTTGACATTTTAATTTCCGCCTCGTTGCGTTGATACTTTGAAGATATGTTCGCTTTCTTTCTTTCTTTCTTTCTTTCTTTCGTTCGTTCGTTCTTTCTTTCTTTCTTTCGTTCTTTCGTTCTTTCTTTTGTAATATTACAAAATATAGCATATTTTTCTCATTCTCCCCTTTTGTTTTTTTATTTTATTTACATTTTAATTTTCGTCTTTTTTCACTATTATTAAGGTATCTTTTCTTTCTTTCTCTGTTTCTTGTTGCTTTTTTGAAAACTTTCTTTACAGTTTAATTTTCGCCTCATTTTTTTGTTTCTTTCAGGATATATCCATATTCTTTATTCTTTTCTTTCATTCTTTTTTCAGTAACATATCTCTTTCTTATTTCCTTTTCTTTTTCAATTCCTTTGCATTTTGATTTTCATTGTTACTTTCAGGATATATTTGCTTTTCTTTCTTTCTTTCTTTCTTTCTTTCTTTCTTTCTTTCTTTACCTTGTTTGTTTTTTCCTTGCAGTTCTTTCTTTTTTCTTTGTTTGTTTCTTTCTTTCTGCACCTTGCTTTTTTTTTTTTAATTTATTTCCTCGCAGTTATTCTCCTTCTTTCTTTTTATCCTTAATCTGTTGTTTTTCATTTTTTATTCCCTTGGAGTTCTTTCTTTCTTTCTTTTTTCTTTCTTTCTTTCTTCTATTGCTTCTTTATTTCTTCGTTGCAACTATTTCTTTTACCCTTTCCTACAACTTTGGCATCAGCTTTCTTTCTTTCTTTCATTCTTTCTTTATGACTTCTTTCTTTCTTTCTTTCTTTCTTTCTTTTTCTTTCGGCTTCTTTTTTCTTTCTTTCTTTCTTTCTTTCTTTCTTTTATTGCTTCTTTATTTCTTCGTTGCAACTATTTCTTTTATCCTTTCCTACAACTTTGGCATCAGCTTTCTTTCTTTCTTTCTGACTTCTTTCTTTCTTTCTTTCTTTCTTTCTTTCTTTCTTTCTTTCTTTCTTTCTTTCTATTTCTGGTTGAAAATGGATAAAAAAATAACTATGCTAGTCACCCGCAGCAGTAATGGCTAAACGCCAAACACTGACTCGTGCGACTGCACATTTTACCCGGGACAACTTTTCAATTTTCACAGTCATTGCATCGCGAAATAGAAGTTACACGCAATAAAGAACAACCTGGATTGGTTTTCACAGAGAATATTGGTTTGTGTCACCCACAAACACACGGTCATTACGCAAGCCATGTTGTTTTCTTTGAAATAAAATAATAATAACTATAATAACAGCCAAAAATGAGTAAGTGAACATAATGGGAGATACGCCCTTTTGATTGACAATCGCTTGTAGAGCAATCGTCTTGATATTAAACTTGTGTACAAGAAAAATCATGACTAGATCCTGACAGAGCTAAAGGTACTTCGGGATATAAAACAAACCTACACGTACACTACCAACCATAATTATTAAGCCACCCCAGTTTAAAAAGAAATGATGTATTTTATACTATTTTTAGTATTTATTCCCAAGTGGTTAATTCTAAATGAAAACAGAATGGTTCTTTTGTTATTATTATTTCTTATTACTTCGCAAAATTGTACAATGCAGCCAGGAAGCTTTAGCTTCGGTCAATCAATAAGAAAAAGAGGCTAGCATGGGGAAGAGAGCACAAAAACTGGACACCAGAACAGTGGTAAAAAATGTTGTGGACTGATGAGTCTAAGAAAAAAGAGAGAAAAAAAACGATTGACAAACTTGGTTTCTATAGCTTTGGATGGCAACCGGTCCAGAAAAAGGAAAAAATCTAAATTCAAAACCAGCCGAGAGGTGGACTATCTCTCACGAGATATAAAGAGGTTAGCACACTTAAAATAACGGCCATAATTATTAGGTCACCCCTGTTTTTTTAAAAGAAATGATGAAGTTCATACTATTTTTAGTATTTATTGCCAAATGAAAACAGAATGTTTTTTTTGTTATTACTTTGCAAAATTTTACAAGGCAAAGAAACAAAAAACTCGTCCGAATCACCCTAAATTTTCTTAAAACTTTCATCGATGAAACATAGAATATAGGTAATTATTAAATATTTATAAGCTCATTTGATGTACATGTTATTGTGCAGTATTAACAAAAGAATCATTCTATTTTCATTTACAATTATTCACTTGGCAATAAATACGAAAAAATAATATGAAATACATCATTTTTTTAAACACTGGGGTGACCTAATAATTATGGCCTGTAGTGTACAAAATGTATCATGGGGCGTCTCAAGTTGTTGCTTTTGTGGTTGACGCATGTCCAGAAATCTTTCTGACTAGAGAGTTAGCATGGGGATTCGTAACGTTACTGGAAGTGCACTGCTTGACAGCACTGCTTGGACAACTCAGATCCTGAGGAAAGTGTTGGGTCTCTAAATTGCAAGAAGGTGAGGGTACATCCGGGTTATCACCCCGCCAATTTTGTACCAAAAATTTTGGAACCTTTCTTTATTATTATTTATATCGGAAAGAATTCTATGGACGGCTTCCGGTCATATCACGTTTAACAGGTGAAGAGGCTCATCCTTTGTTCCCTGTTTAGGATGTGGTTTCCGCCTTTCTCTTTTCCAATCTTTTCACTCTTTTATTTTTCTTTTTTTTTTTTTCAATTAGAGTAGATAGACTAAACTATCGCCCGGTTCACACTCCACCCACGTCTATTGAACAGGTGAAGAGGCTCATCCCTTTTTCCCTGTTTGGGATGTGGTTTCCGCCTTTCTCTTTTCCAATCTTTTCACTCTTTTTTTTTCTTCAATTGGAATAGATAGACTAAACTATCGCCTGGTTCACACTCCACCCACGTCTATTGAACAGGTGAAGAGGCTCATCCCTTGTTCCCTGTTTAGGATGTGGTTTCCGCCTTTCTCTTTTCCAATCTTTTCACTCTTTTATTTTTCTTTTTTTTTTTTTCAAATAGAGTAGATAGACTAAACTATCGCCCGGTTCACACTCCACCCACGTCTATTGAACAGGTGAAGAGGCTCATCCCTTGTTCCCTGTTTAGGATGTGTTTTCGGCCTTTCTCTTTTCCAATCTTTTTCACTCTTACATAGCCCCCTGCACATTCAGTGGCGTTACCGCCTTGCTCGGGGTGATATGATTAAAAAAAAAATTTGAAGAAAGTGATTAGCACCTTGCATCCTCTGCCGCCATATAAACTCCCAGAGGTAGGAGTCCAGCATTGTTCGGTGGGTGCCGTTCTGTCGCTTATTTCTGAACTTGGCGGCCCTCCACATTGGTTCGATGTGTTGCGTGTGGGCGCCAGTTTGTGGATCAATAAAATTCAAGACGTGATTCACTGTGAGATGGAAAAAATAATTCCTCACTTGATTGTATCCCCTCCACTCGTCTGTGGTCACTGTGGAGCCAGGCCGGACCGATTGCTTGGTTATAGGCATCCGTTTTGCTGCACTCCGGTCTGGCATTGCATACAAGAAACATTCTTTAGTCTCACGACACAATCCACCAAATACCCTCGTTATGTGGAGGTCATGTTTCATTGTTTTATATTAAATCTTCACAAAATGACTCAAGTTTTTGGTACTTCAAAATTTTTGTACAAAATTGGCGGCGAGATAATCCATAAGTACCGGTGAGGTTTATCTCATTTCAAACTGCCGAAACATCTAAGAGTCGTAGTGGATACCAACGACAATAATAATAATAATAATAATAACTAGTCAGTCAGCTAAGTGCCATACATGATACACGCTTTGGGTGATCATGTCTCGAAAGAGACATGTCTGACTGGGCATAAGATTATCACGCAGTAGGTTGCCATTGTTTACTGCGGTAGACTAGTTGCCAGCCAAGGCTATAGAACCCAATCTACCCCGCTATTTAACCAATAACTAGAGGGAGAAGATATGCATTATATTATTAAGTAGTAATTAGTGGGGAATCAGTTTATTACTTCATAACAATATAAAACCGATCCCCCACTTTATTTCCATTAGAAGCCTTAATCATGTTTCCAACTATGATATTCAGTCAGTCAGTTTAGTGTCATACATGATACACGCTTTGAACGACCATGTCTCGAAAGTGACATGACTGACTGGGCAGAAGATTATCCTGCAAATAGGTTGCCATTGTTTACTGCGGTGAACTGGTCGCCAACCATCTACCTCTTTGAATTTATCTTGAACAACTGCAATAAAAAATACAGTCGAACTGGACTATAAAAGTAAATGGAATCTGAAAGTTTCTAGGTTTTAGGTCTGCATCATCATGGCTACTGATTTTGTTGACCGATGTAGAAAACGTTTGGTCAATGTATGTGCGGGACTCAGGTGACAGCAATCAGCATCCAAATCGGAAATTAGCTTCAACGTCTTGAGTAATTTTCATCTTGTAGTTTTATAAAGCAATTATTGTGTCTACAGTCACTGTCAAGTAAAAAGATATACGATAAACAACAACATAATAGTTACATTTCTGAAATAAAAGCTTATATTCTCGTTTTTCTGTTGCAAACGCCGAATTAAGTTTGGAAGAGTTCTCATGCATGAGAATGGATGAGGGCTACCCGCCAATCTTGCCAACTGTAGATAATTCCTTCGTGTCATATTTTGGTGCCAGTGTGATGGAGATATCTGTGAAGCGTGTGGCTCTCAAAACTTTTCATCACGTAGAAAATGTCAACAAAAAAAGTTGCTCCTATTACACCTACCAACGCTTGAAAATTAACTGCTTTTCGAAGCCTATCAGTAAATGACAAATACAGACTAAACCGTAATTGCAGTGATCTGAAATGATTGCTAAAGAAAATAGATAGACATAGAAATTGCATTTGTGGAGTATGTAGAAAAATTCTTTTAAGGTAAATGAAAAAGAGGGAATCAGTCAAAGAGTTTACAAATTTTCCAAGTTAAATATTTTTTTATGAATTTATAAGATGATTAAAATAAAAATGAATTCAGTTTTTAAAATAAGAAAAGAGAATATGCATATACATTTGTTGATGTTTCAGAGTTTGTTCGTATCACCTTCATCAGATATTATATCGCGCACATAACTTTGAATTTTATAACATTTGCGTCATAAACTCTATCTTTCAATCAGTTCAACACACACACACACACCACACACATACATACACACGCACATGCACACACACACACACACCGCACACATACACACACGCGCGCGCGCGCGCACACACACACACACACACACACATATATATATATATATAAATATATATATTTATATATTTGTTTAAAAGAAACATTATTATAAATGTTAGGCCGGTTGTTATTAATTTCACTATTTAAAAGTGAAACAGAAAAACAAAGACAAAAACTGGAATAAAAATTCAAATACATGCAGATGCTAAAAATAACATTCATAATACTACTACTACTAATACTACTACTAATACTGCTACTACTACTACTAATAATAATAATAGTGAGGAGTCAGTGAAGGGGATGGAATACAGCATCTCTAAATGAAGGAGACAGTAAGAAAAGAATAATATAGGCGTGTGCGTCTGGTATTATATCAGCCAGTCATTTAAGAGCCATACGTGATACATGTTTGGGCGAACATGTCTCTTTAAGGACATGACTGACTTGGCAGAAGATTATCCCGCAGTAGGTTGCCATTACTTTCTGTGGTAGACTGGTTGCCAGCCAAAGATATAAAACCCATTCTGTCCTGTTATTTAACCCATAACTGGAGGGGCAGAGACGGATTAATACCTTTCTCAAGGGTATTTGCGCGTAAGTGATTGCAATGAATTCAACTGGAATACAAACACGGCTCCTCGATTTCTCGTTCCGGGTCGATATCCACTGCACCACAATGTTAACATAATACTGGTATTAAATACCGAGTTGAATTTGCAAAACAGAATATCAACCATAAACACTTTGGTTGTCCCTGTGATGCAATACAGTTTCAACATCCTTATTTATACATTAAGTTGACATTAAGCAAATGGATGTCAAAACAGAAAAAGCTTCTCCCTCGCCACCACATCCATCATCATAAGGCTGGTTTTGATCGTCTATATGTGCCCAGATCCGAAGGAGGCGAATGAATTGTTCAACTAGAACTGTCTTACAAAACCACAACAATCGGTCTTCAAAGATATCTGGAAACAACAGAAGACTAGATTATGATCTATGTCAACAAACATGAAAGAAACAATAAAATTTATTCAGTAATAAAAAAAGCCAACAAATTCAAAAAGGAATTTCAAGCCGGTGAAGAAATGCAAACAAACCATAATACATCTACCGCAGCGGAAACAAAGAAAAAAGGAATGCAATATACCAAATACAGAAACGATGGCAAGATAAACATTTTCATGCTCAATAAGAGACAGGAAAATTTTGTTAGAAACACAGAAGAGAGTACTGGATTTTTTCAGTTCTTCAATAGGGCAGTGAATGCGAGACAATATCATCAAAGATGAAAGAAAAAATTGAAGCAACTGAAATGTGGTTCTATAGACGCATACTGTAAACAAAGTGGGGGATCAATTCCATATTACAATCAATATATAAACTGACCCCTCACTTTGTGGTCAAAGCAGTTTCTATACATTTATATTCCTGAGATCCAAAAGCACAAGGAAGGATTCCAGAAGTTGAGTAAGGTATTAAGAAAAAGGACAATGTCGCAAGAAACAAGGAAGAGAGTACTGGATTGCTACGTGCTGTCCGTCCTTCAATATGGCAGTGAATGCTGGACAATACCATCAAAGATGAAAGAAAAAATTGAAGCAACTGAAATGTGGTTCTATAGACGCATACTGTAAACAAAGTGGGGGATCAATTCCATATTACAATCAATATATAAACTGACCCCTCACTTTGTGGTCAAAGCAGTTTCTATACATTTATATTCCTGAGATCCAAAAGCACAAGGAAAGATTCCAGAAGTTGAGTAAAGTATTAAGAAACAGGACAATGTCGCAAGAAACAAGGAAAAAGTACTGGATTGCTACGTGCTGTCCGTTCTTCAATAGGGCAGTGAATGCTGGACAATATCATCAAAGATGAAGGAAAAACTTGAAGCAATTGAAATGTGGTTCTACAGAAGGATGCTGAGGATATAATAGATCAAACATGTGAGTAAAGAATGTTTTGGAAATTAAAAGGAAATTAATATTGATCATCAGGAATAGACAGGTAAAGTTCCTGGGATATGCAATGAAGAAGGAGGGCTTGGAGAACCTGATATTAACAGGCCAGATAGAAGGAAAAAGAAGCAGGGGAAAGCAGCGGATAACATATTTGAAGGGTCTGATCAGGTGAATGACAAAACGAGGGTTGTGTGGTGTAACAGTAGAAAGCGTGCTAAGAACCACCAGGTATAGAGAGATTTGGAAAGCCATGATCGTCTACGTCCTGAAGGGACATTTCACATAAAAGAAAAAGAAGAATGTATAATTGAGTTAAGAAAACCAAATAAGTATTGTGTGGGTCATTTATTTTAGTAAAATAAGTTTTAAGTAATATTAGAGCATAAATTATAAAAGAACAATTGTAATTAATGAAATGTTAGAGAAAAATATTTCCGGTGTTTACATAAAAACGTCAATTCATCTCTACGATTTAGCAAGGCTTTATTTTTACGGAAGCTTATAATCTGCAGCTTCTCATTCAGGCACAGAAAGCAGATGTCATAGAATAATTTACAGATTATTATTTTTTCTACAATTTTTCATACGTACAAATAAATTCACAATTGTCTTTATTGTAGTAGAGAGATTATTTTTCTTTCAGTAAAGTTCCCCTTTATAAGGTCTGGAGCCCACTCGAGTACAGGGTTACGTTAGGAGGCAATTTGTGTAGATAGGAGTGGAAGGTAACGGGTAACCTTAGGTTTGAACAGGTAAAGATTGTTGTGATTTAGGAAAACATTCTCTTGGGTGTCAGTTCCACAGATCAGTAACACGCGGGAAGAAGCTGTCAGAATAGAACTTACTTCTCACTAATGGAATACGGCAGGAATGGCAGTGGCTTGCTACTATATAACTGGCATGGCGTGTTCATGCCGTAGAGGTTTGAATTAGTGGGACCAGGGGGATGTATTACGTCCGAGCACTTTCCGTGGAAGTGGTGATGGAGCGGCGAGAGGCTCACCACATTCCACTTGTTGGAGAGAGGTTGGAGGCAGATTGGAGGGTAGAGAATAATTCGTCACCCGCTAGGGCACGGAGATGCTTTTAGGCTCAATGAAGAGGATGATGATGATTCTTATAAAACGGTGTGTATTATTTGAAAGAGAAAGAAAAAGAGAAAGGAAAGCAGCGGATAACATATTTGAAGGGCCTGATCATGTGGATGACAGAACGGAGGTTGCGTGGTGTAACAGGAGAAAGCGTGCTAAGAACCACCAGGTATAGAGAAATTTGGAAAGTCATGATCGTCTACGTCCTGAAAAAACAGGGCTCATAGAAGAAGAAGAAGAAGAAGAAGAAGAAGAAGAAGAAGAAGAAGAAGAAGGCTCTACCAGTACCCCGCAAAACTGAAGTAAACAGAGCCCCATACCGATCAGTGGTTATGTAGTGCAGAGTTAAAAGCTAAAACTGAAGGTTTTATTTTTGCTGACCAGGACCGATAATTGCTTACTAGAAATAACCAAGCAGACTTACCGAAAAATAGTGATAGCCTATGCAGGTCTGTGGTACATATCCAGAAACAATTGTGTCAGGTTGCACGGTATTTGTATCGTGTCAGGCTGCACGGTATTTGCATCGAATGAACACATTGACACGGGTTGATGTAGAAAGGACTGGAGACAAGATGGGAATTGACATTGCATTTAAATTCCTGGGGTTTTTAGCCGTCAGGAAAGCAGGGAGTTCCACAAGTGGGAAGTGTAAGAAAAGAAGCTGATGGAGTAGGGTTGTAACCTGCATTTGGTAGATTTAATTGTTGCCAGTCTGGTTGCACGAGTAAATTCTTGTGGAGGGGGCACCAGTGACCTAAGTTCGTCGGAGCAGAAGCCATGAAAAAAATTATAGAACAGACAGAAGGAAGCCACATCCCGCCAGTGAGAAAGTAGCTGGAATCGAGCCGCCAAGGCGGCACATATCACATTACCGATTCTCCCTTGGAGCCTGTCGAGAACACTGAGATGTCAGCGGGGGAGCCAAAATTCCAACAATAAGATGTTTCAAAGGGTTTTTTTTTTAAATAACTGGTGTTGTTATTTTTTCCTTATTTGATTGTTACATTCTAATTTATTTTTATGTTATTTTCCGTATCAGCGTTCATTCCAAGCCTTCACATGTTGGAAATGGCTATAGAAGCGGTCGAAAGTGTTTGTGGCACTAAAAATTATGGAAAATGTTTGCATTCCCTTATTCCTACAAAACGGAGAAACCTAAGACTGCTGGGAAAATTTTATAAAAAATTAATTACATCTTTTCGGCCATATTTAATAAAAAAATGTTTGAAAAAAAAAGTTGTTTTTTAAACACACACACACACACACACACATATATATATATATATATATATATATATATATATACACTGTAGGTATGGAACAAAATAAAATTTGACTGAGCAGGCGTCTTTAACAGGAATTTACTGTCCGTCCTAGCAGCCAAGCTAGTTGGAAATGACCAGCTGCTGATATATATATATATATATATATATATATATATATATGAGTGTGTGTCTGTGTGTGTGTGTGTGCGTGTGTGTGTGCGCGTGTGTGTGCGTGTGTGCGTGTGTGTGTGTGCGTGTGTGCGCGCGCGCGTGCGAGTGTGTGTGTGGTTGGGTGTGGAGACGATCACACAAAGGTATGGCTCTGAATTAGCATCTGTTGAATCTGCCCACAGACTACGAGCCTGCCGCTCGCTAGCTCTCTGCATGGGGCTAATTTCACTAATTACTTCTTACTCAAATTCGTTTTCCCTTTCATTACGATGGAGAGAGAATAGTCGACAATTCGACGAACACGTCTACGTCGACACCTCGCCCCGCATCAAGGCAGCCTGACACATACAGCCCTCCAGCTATACTATACCAACCAATACCACTAGCCTGAGAAAAGATAAGTGAAAGCATACACACACGCACACACACACACAAATATATATATATATATATATATATATATATATATGTTTCGCTAAATACGTCGTCAAGGAAAATTTAATTAATTTTTTATTAAGTTTTTCCAACATCCAAAACATTACGGTTTATTATTGTAGAAGCTAAGTAATATGATGATTGTGCATAATTTGTTTTTGTTTCAAACGCTTTCAGTCAATTCTATAGCCATTTTCTAGGGTGTTTTTGTCTCTGTTGTTATTTTTCCTCATGTTTTGACTGTTACGTAGAAATTTGTTTTTGTGTTGTTTTTGAAAAACAATCATTCATTCAGATACAAAGTATCCATTATAATGACGTCTGAAGTAATAAAAGTCCTAGATTAAAAATAAATCCATTAATTCTTTCCTTTGTCGTGGATATATATAGAGAAATTATGTACATGTTCTATAATATAATTTATAATAAATATTCACAGCTCTATATATTATATATCGAGCACTGTCTTAAATTAATGATTTGGACGTTGTAAGAATTCTTTCTTCGTTCTGTATTCACTCGGTATATATATATATATATATATATATATATTACGCACACATGAAGATAGATGATACATAATATTATGTGTGTTACAGCTATAATGCTTATAAAATGACACCGATATCTCATTTTAACAGATATATTTACCAAAATTACAAAAAACAAATTCTTAAAATACTTCAATATAATCATCAATGTTTTTAACCACGACCTCCAGACGACTTCGGAGTCTCTTGGCTCTCTTCTCTTCCTAGTTTAATTGGTGAATCCTTCCGAAGTCATTGCCTTCATTTTATTTTTGATGTGACATAGAGTTTTGTTGGTCTCACGCTCAGCTGCGCTTCACACATAATAACCAAATGCAGGCGACACTTCTACTCCAGCAGCTTCTTTTCCCGCACTTCCCGCCTGTGGAACTCCCTTCCGCATCCTTGCTTTCCTGCCGGCCACAACCTCCAGGAATTTAAATGCAAAGTCAATTCCCATATCTTATCCACATAACTCCAGCCCTTTTCACATCACCCCGTGTATGTTCTTTTTCTTTCTCTCTATCTTCGCACCCGTCTTCACTCTTGTGTTCCCATTCTTCTTTTGCCTTTACTCTTTCACTCCCTGAAGCTGGTTTGTCTTTGTCTTCACTCTCCTCTAAAACTTAAACTTTTACTCTTTTGTAGCCCCTACGCATCAGTGATTGTGCCACCTGCCTTGGGGTGAAATGATTAAAGAAAATCAAGGGGGTTGCAGTCCCTGGAGTTAGATAACCAGAAGTGGTGATGTGGTCGCAGAAATAGTCTGACAGCCAACACTGTGTTCTCCTGCGTATTGTGTGGTGCAAGATCCGATTGTCAGACACAGGATCTTCCAGTAGCTATTCTCTTCTCCACTTGTAGATATCCGTGTTGAGTTTTAGGCCATAACCAGCACATTCGGTAGTTCCTTTCTTATCAGAACGATCTGAACTGCTGTACCTTCATAATCATCATTAGACTCATCCAACCCTTTCCGAATCCTCTGAACTGTTCTCAGATCGACACCCAATTTCACTCTGAAATATTAGACATTCAGGCGTTTGGGAACAGTTTGGAAACTGCATGCTCTTTAGAAAAAGTATGCCATTCAGCATCGTTTCCAAATTGCTGGCGAACTGAAATGCGTCATGGTCTTCTTTTTCTCACAGACTGTGTATTATGAGGTCGAGTAGATAAAAAACAAACAACGAACTTGCGCAAAACTAACATTTATAAAAGACGACAATTTACCTATCGCATCTTGTATATTCTTAGTTGAGTGTTAATATACAAACTATGTGTTTATTCTATGCATCTGTATATATATATATATATATATATATATATATATATATATATATATATATATATATATGCTTAGGTAAGGTTTATATATAATTGCGTGTTTACATATTTAATTTTACGTATAAAGGAACACATGTTGTTGCGTGCGCGCGCACCAGTCTGTGTGTGTATGTGTGCGTGTGTGTGTTTAACTCCATGATTCGGAATCCTATATCTTAGGCAAATCAGCTTGTTCCTGTCTTTTGTCAATCCAACTTCCTGTTCGTTCAGTCTGACAGGAAGTGCAACCATCTGCTCCCACGGATCGAATTGCCGGTATGTCTCTTCAAACGTCTAACTGCACTGCCATGTGGGTAGGTTTTGTGCCCTGTAGCAAACCGCCCGGCCTTTGAAAGACGTTTTCAAAACAATTTGCAGCACTACGCTCTGCTTGTGAGCGAACGTGTTTGGGAAAGCGAGGCAGCGTTTTCCTGGCTTCTACTATGAAAATTACATTTTGTTTTTAAGTCTGCACACCCTCTCTCACCCTGTGTAAGTGTGTGTGTACATAAAGTCTTTCCGTTTCTACAGGATCAAATGAATTAAAAATCTGAAAGATTTAATGGACAAAATTATAAAAGCTTTTTTCAGTTTTAAGGATAAAACCTCCTTTGTCAGTGTGTCTATGTGTTAATATAGAAAATGTAATTTGTGCGTAGCGGTTCTGTGGATATTGGCTCGGAACGAGAAATCGGGGAGCCGAGTTCGAATTCCAGTTGAATTCATTGCATTCACTTACTCGCAAATACCCTTGGGAAAGGTATTAATCCGTTTCTTCCTTCCAGTTATGGGTTAAATAACAGGACAGATTGGGTTCTATAGCCTTGGTCGGCAACCAGTCTACCGCAGAAAGCAATGGCAACCGACTGCGAGAGAATCTTCTGCCCAGTCAGTCAGATCTCTTTCGAGACATGATCGCCCAAGCGTGTTTCACGTATGGCACTTAACTTACTGAATTTAAACATGTACTGTAGGTAAATATAAAAGAACTCTTATTTTGGGACATTTTGCTGATTAAACTGAATCGCCAGCAAAATATATTTTTTAAATCATTAAGCAAATCAATAAAATCAATAAAACCCAAAGAGGTTACTAAGTGCAAAAGAATATGAGAAAAATCATTATTAAGGCGAAAAGACAATAAAATGATATTATTCAAAGAGATAGGAGATGACAATTGACTTTGCTTTTTTTTATCAGATCAAAGTTGTCTGGAAAGCAAAATAAAAATAAAAAAAAAAAATATTTGTCTATATTTCTGAGATGAGGTAGTATTTACAGTATTTACATTATTCGGACTATTGTCCTCATCTTTGTTGCCATTTGTACGACGTTTCAGCCGTTGTACGCTCCGGCCTTCTTCAGGTGCTAGGAAATTTGAACCGAACCCTTTACTACAACAGTGGTGAACAAGTAACTTGCAGGGTTAGAGGGAGATAACTCATGACTTCCAATCGTGGCATTACTACTACACAAAGAAAGAGAATGATGATATACCCTAATGATTGTAATAAAGGGTTCGGTTCGAAATTCTTAGCACCTGAAGAAGGCCGGACCGTACGACGGCCGAAACATCGTGCAAATGGCAACAAAGATGAGGACAATAATCCGAATAATGTAAAAACTGTAAAAATAAAACAATATAAAAAACAAAAAACAAAGAGCGTTTCAAAAGTGATGAAGGAATGTGCGGTTACAGCAAGGGATTTAAACTGTAAAATGATGAGACCTAAATGCCTATCTAGTACTGCGGTTAAATTCGTAAAGTTGTGGTACCAAAGAGAACAAATACCATTAAAATATTTATAGATAAATCTACAGTGACAGTTAAGGTACGGTGGTGGAAAATGACTGAAACCGAGATGTCAGGTCCAAGCGCATATAGCTGCAGATATTTCTTTAGAGTTTGTCAATGCATAGCAGAAACACCATGAACACTAAACCAGATGTGATAGCAATATTCAACGCATGGATGCACAGCAAACTTATAAACGTTTTTAGGGAGCTCCACTTTTTCACTATTATTACTAATTTAAATAAGGAAATGCATTTTTCTATTTACTTTTACTGCACATTCGTCTCACCACATATAGCAGCGGTTAAATTAAAAAACAAAAACAAAAAAAAAACCCTTTTACAGTGAAACCGCAATTTCTGCTCTAACAGCTTCTTTTCACGCATATCCCACCTGTGGAATTCCCTTCCATATACTTTCTTCCCCGACACCTAAAATCTCCAGGAGTTTAAATGTAAGGTCAATAGACAATAGACATCTATCTCACTAACTCGCATCCATTCTCTCAAACTCTTTTTTTATCTACTCCACTCACTTCTCGATATTCTTATCCGTCTATTACCCTCCTCCTGACATTTCCTATAACTAACCCCTCTTTCTCATCACTTTCCCCTATGTAACCCCCTGCGCAACAGTGGCAGTAGAATGCTTTGCTTCGGGTGAGATGATTTAAAAAAAAACAAAACAAAACAAAAAAAAAAACAACAAAAAACAAAACATGTGCCGTATCCCTACAGCATGTAGGCGATTATGGCCCTCCACATCTTCCTGTCTTTTGTTGCTCAATAGATTTTGTCCTTTTATTTTTCTCATACATTGCTCTGCCATCTCTCTGCTCAAGATCATCAAGTATGTCCCATACTGTTTTCCCCTGTTTCTCTTTCCTTCTATCCACCATGTGAGGATCAGATTCTCTAAGCCCTCCTTCCTTATTACTTGTCCCAGAAACTTCAGCTGTCGCTTCCTGATGTTAAGTCTAACTTTACTTTTCGTTTCTATTCTCTCTAAAACCTGTTTGTTTCTTACATGTTCGGTCCATAATATCCTCAGTATTATTCTGTGCATGATGGAAAATGCTCCCAAAATAATAAAATAAGGTTCTCTTCAAAATATGTATGCTATTATTAAGAGAAAAGACCAAAGTATTTTTAAATATTTTTAATCCTGTCTCACACGTTCGAAATTTCAGTTAAAAACTTTTTTTTTTCGTCAACGTGGGACTAGAGTTTTCTAATGAGAATTTTAGAGTCTTTATTTCCGGTGAAAACACATTAAATTTGAAATTCTTACAAAAAGCAAATAAAGGTCTGATTTTAATAAAACTTCCAGAAATTATTTACAAATGAATTAATTTATTAATGAAATTATTATTTTTATAAAATCCTGCTAAAATTATTATTATTTCTTACATGTGTTACCACCAACCACTCCAACAACTAACCTAATTTCATGAAATTTCTAGAAATTAAATTCTGCCCGAAAAGTTTGTTTTATTAGTTAAACGCAGGACTTTTGAAAAATGTAAATCATCCATTTCTTTTGTCAAACACTTGCCACTTCCTCGCAAATCTGCTCCGAATAGTAAAATAAAAAAATGCAATGAAACTATGACATTATTTTATTAGATAAACTTTTAATTGCTATGTATGAAGAACATCATTACTATCTGAAGAAAAAAATGTGATGAATAAATACCTTTTATAAGACTTATTTACACTTTTCATCTTTTTTAAATTATTATAATTTATGATTTCAAAATTCTTTTAAAATCTTTTTAAAACTTTGTCTACATTAGGTTATTAAATTATTAAATGAAGACTACATTTACTAAGCGAAAATTGAAAAGTTTAATACGAATCATCTCGCTCTAAGATTTTAAAAATAATTTTAAAAAATTTCATAAGTATGAAAAATGTTCATTTCGAAAGTATTGATGACCATACACAAGATTATAAAAAATTAATGAATAATTTAGTATATTTAAAGTTAATATTGCTAAAATTAGATTTGGGGAACATTTTAAATATTTGTAAGATTACTGAGTACTTAAAACTATATAAAAAAATCGTTCAACCGTCATTTTCTTAAATTATGTTTTAACAGCTAAAGTCTCGGCAGACATCAACAAACATATAAGAAGCTTATCAGTGCTTGAAAAGTACTTGATAAGCGTTTGATGGGTGTTGAAATATTCGTAAATTATTAAAACTGTTCGTTTTAAAATACATTTTTTTCTTTTTTTTTAACTTAAAACATGTAATAATCATTTCAAACCAGATTAATTATACTTTAAATTAGCTGATATTTCTCAAATAAAGTTTCAGAAAGTATTTTTTATTTTTGGAAGATTTTTAATATTAGGTTGTCCCAAAAATTCGTAAACATTTGGAAAAAAATGAAATTTTACTCGCAAAGACAACAAAAATTATTGCCATTGACTTTCTGCCATTGATCTGCAAGCTTTCGGATCTGGTCAAAGTACCATTCAGCCGGCTTCGAATCAAAGAATTCTTGACACGCTTCCTCGACTTCATTAAACAAGTCGAATCGGCGGCCCTTCAGAAAGTGTTGCATTGAGCGGAAAAAAGGCCGTAATCTGATGGAGCACAGTCAGGGCTGTCGGCTGGATGTGGCAGAACCTCAACTCCGTCCTATTGAATTCATTGCATTCACTTACGCGCAAATACCCTTGGGAAAGGTATTAATCCGTCTCTTGCTTCCAGTTATGGGTTAAATAACAGGACAGATTGGGTTCTATAGCCTTGGTCAGCAACCAGTCTACCGCAGAAAGCAATGGCAACCTACTGCGGGATAATCTTCTGCCCAGTCAGTCAGGTCTCTTTCGAGACATGATCGCCCAATGATACTTATTTGGTTTTCTTAACTCAATTATACATTCTTCTTTTTCTTTTATGTGCTATGTCCCTTCAGGACGTAGACGATCATGGCTTTCCAAATCTCTCAAACTTGTCTTTGGTCTTCCTGGCGGTGTGTGGCTTGGCATTGTCCTGCTGTATCAAAGCGCACTTTCGGTTGATCAGAGCCGGGTACTTTTGCTTCAACTTTTCGTAGACTCGCTCAAGTTTCTGACAGTAAAGTTCGGCACTGATGGCACGACCATTCGGAACTAACTCAAAATGCACGATTCCTTCAAATTTCCACCAAACACACAACATGACTTTCTTGCCGAATCGATCTTGTTTTGGAACCGACGGTGTCTCTTGCCCTTTCTGAATCCATCGCTTGTCTCGATTGTGCTGGACCAAATAGACCCATTTCTCGTCGGATGTCACAATGCGCTTCCAAAAACGCTCGTCCAATGGGTTGCTGAGCAATTGACGGCATATTTCAACTCGTCTATTGGCTTGTGCTTCGGTGAGTTTGTGAACAAAATCAAGTTGCTTCAAATGTTGGTGAATTGTTGATTTGCCAACTCCAAGCTCGTCAGCCAATTCTCGAGTGCTCGATGAAGGCAAGTCTCCATCATCCAACTTCAACGGCCGCCCCGAACGAGGCTTATCTTCAAGACTCATGTCGCCAGAATCGAAACGCTTGTACCACTTTGAGATCGCCGCATATGCCACTGTTCCTTCGCCTTCGGCAGCACAAATCTCTTCTGCAGCTTTTCTGGTTGAAAGACCTCGCTTCCAGCAGTAACGAATCAAAACTCGCAGCTCAGTTTTATCAATTGTCATCTGGAATACAAAGATGAAGATATAAACAAAAAATTGCATAAAAATTCAATTTTTCGCAAATGTTTACGAACTTTTGGGACAACCTAATACATTGCGATGAAAAACGACTAAAGGGGCTTTAATCAGTTTTTTAAAAAAATCAATTCCAATCAATATAATTTCTGTTCGAAAAATACACTACGGAATATTTTGCGTAATGGAAATAAATTTAATCTATTATTCTTCAATTAAAGTTAAAATGAACGCTTAAAAGACCTTTTTTTTTCAATATTAAAATTCGTTATCGGAGGTTACGCAAATTATCACAACAAGGTGTAGATATATATTTATTATAAAACATAGTGGGAATTTTTTTTATTTATCTAGAATGACATAGAGAATCGATTTTATAGCGGTAGACCTAGCATTTGATTCATTATGATCATTTTCTGTCAGAGGAAAACGTTATGAAGCTAAGCGGAAGTTTTTCACCTTTGGAGGTTAGCATCAGCCATGCTGACGAAAATCAAATTATGGTTGCTTAAGACGATGCAAAGAGAGTAGCTTCATTTTAAAATTAGGTTTAAAAGATGGATGTGAGTTCATAAAATTCTAGATCTTTTTTTTTTTTACTGAAAATGGGAATTGGTTCAATTTTACTTCATTTTATTTTTTTAATCCTTTCACCCCGATCAAGGCAGTACCGCCACTGATGCGCAGGGGGCAGCATAAGAGAGATAAAGTTTTAGGCTGAAGGAAAGTGTAGAAGAAAGACGAACCAGCTACAGAGAATGAAAGAGAAAGGAAAAGAGAAGGTTGAAAACAGAGGAGTGAATACAGTTGCAAAGGTAGAGAGAAAGGAAAAGAACAAGATACACGAGGTAATATGGAGTGGGATGCAGTTAAGTGTTTCAGAGATGGGTAACGCCACTGATGTGCAGGGGGCTACGTAATAGTGAAAGGATTGGAAAAAAAGCAAAATGAAAGATTGGAAAAGAGAAAGCTGGAAACCACATCCTAAACAGGGAACAAGGGTTGAGCCTCTTAACCTGTTCAATAGACGTGGGTGGTGTGTGAACCGGGCGACAGATCTATCTACTCCAATTGAAAAAAAAAACAAAATGAAAGATTGGAAAAGAGAAAGCCGGAAACCACATCCTAAACAGGGAACAAGGGATGAGCCTCTTAATCTGTTGAATAGACGTTGGTGGTGTGTGAACCGGGCGACAAATCTATCTAGTCCAATAGAAAAAAAACAAACAAACAAACTGAGAAGATTGGAAAAGAGAAAGCCGGAAACCACATCCTAAACAGAGAACAAGAGATGAACCTCTTAACCTGTTCAATAGACGTGGATGGAGTGTGAACCGGGCGACAGACCTATCTACTCCAATTGAAAAAAAAATGAAAGATTGGAAAAGAGAAAGCCGGAAACTACATCCTAAACAGGGAACAAGGGATGAGCCTCTTAACCTGTTCAATAGATGTGGGTGGAGTGTGAACCGGACGACATATCTATCTACTCCAATTGAAAAAAAAAACAAAGTGAAAGATTGGAAAAGAGAAAGCCGGAAACCACATCCTAAACAGGGAACAAGGGATGAGCCTCTTAACCTGTTCAATAGACGTGGGTGGAGTGCGAACCTGGCGACAGATCTATCTACTTCAATTGAAAAAAAAAAAAGAATGTGAAGAGAATGGAAAAGAGAAAACCGGAAACCGCATCCTAAACAGGAAACAAGGGGTGAGCCTCTTCACCTGTTCAATAGACGTGGGTGGAGTGTGAACCGGGCGACAGATCTATCTACTCCAATTGAAAAAAAACAAAAAAAAGGTGAAAGATTGGAAAAGAGAAAGCCGGAAACCACATCCTAAACAGGGAACAAGGGATGAGCCTCTGAACCTGTTCAATAGACGAGGGTGGAGTGTGAACCGGGCGACAGATATATCTACTCTAATTGAAAAAAAAAACAAAGTGAAAGATTGGAAAGAGAAAGCCGGAAACCACATCCTAAACAGGGAACAAGGGATGAGCCTCTTAACTTGTTCAATAGACGTGGGTGGAGTGTGAACCGGGCGATAGATAGATCTATCTACTCCAATTGATTTTGCATTTAAATTCCTGGAGGTTGTAGCCGTCAGGAGAGCAAGTATATGGAAGGGATTTCCGCAAGCGGGAAGCGCGAATTGCATGTGCTTTGTAATGCACTCATCATCATAAATCAATACCCTAACCCTAACCCTAACCCTGTACTGGGGAATTGTGTGCCACATCCAGAGATGATGACACAATCGCACGTGATTTAGAATAAGAGTCTTCTATCTTGCAGCTGCATGTTGGTCGTTGGCTTCTATGAGAGGCTCATCCGCGATTTGTTAATTCGCTCTAGGCTGGCATCTATTCAGAGTTTTCCTTTGCCTAAACAAGTTGCCAAGGAAGGTTATAAGCCCAGTCTGTACTGCTATTTACCCACGTTTATGGTCATATCCCGTTGAATACAACCGTTCTCGTCGCATCACCAAAGTTAAACAACGTTGAGCCCGTGACCGCTTGAGAATAACGGGTGCTGTAAGCGTTTCTTGACGGCTGTGCGTTGTAGTGCAGTGGATATCGGCTCGGAATGAGAAATCGGGCAGCCGAGTTCGAATTCCAGTTGAATTCCAGCTCACTTACGCGCTAATACCCGTGGGAAATGTTTTAATTCGTCTCTTCCCTACAGTTATGGGTTAAATAACAGGACAGATTGGGTTCTATAGCCTTGGCTGGCAACCATTCTATCGCAATGGCAACCTAGTGCGGGATAATCTCCTGCCCAGTCAGTCATGTCTCTTTCGAAACATGATCGCCTGCACTTATACAAATCTACCATCCGCCCGTGTTTTGAATACTGTTGCCACATCTGGTCGGGTGCACCTGCTATTCTCCTCGGGCTTCTTGACAAAATACAGCGAAGAATCTGTAATGTGATTGATACCGACTTAGCTGACCGCGTGCAGTCACTCTCTCACCGGCGTGACGTGGCTTCCCTGTGCCTCTTCTATAAATACTTTCATGGCTTCTCCTCTGATGAACTTAAATCACTGATGCCCCCTAGGGGTGAGTTCGCACGAGATACTAGATTGGCAACTAGATCCCACTCTTTTACAGCGAAACCGATGAAATCTAACCGCAATTTCTACTTCAACAGCTTCTTTTCTCGCACTTCCCGCCTGTGAAATTCCCTTCCGCATGCTTGCTTCCCCGACGGCTATAACCTCCAGGAGTTTAAATGTAAGGTCAATAGACACCTCCTAACTCTCTCCAACTCTCCCCGTATGTACATCCTAACTCGTCTATCGCCCTGCGCTATAGTGGCAGTGGAATGCCTTTCTTGGGGCTTGGGGTGACATGATTAAAAAAAAAATACTGATTGACTGAATATAACAGTTACAAACATGATTAAGGCTTCTACTGGGCATAATGTGGGGGATCAGTTTTCTGGAATAAATAACAGGACAGATTGGGTTCTATAGCCTTTGCTGGCAACAAGTCTACCGCATCATGTGCTGGCAACCTGATTGAATCAGATAAAAACGATGCAAGCGTTCGAGAACAAGTTCTTGAGTAAGCATCTCCGCATCTTCTACTAGGAGCCCTTAACCAAGACTATGTCCGGGGCAAAGTCAAAATCTCGTAGACCGACAGTTATATCTCCGTGCTACTATTAAGCATCGGAAGATGTCATGGTTTGGGTCACATCATCATCATCATCATCATCAACACCGAAATGTTACAACATCTCTCAGTCCATAGACTCTTCTCTGACAAACAGTATGGTTTCCGCTTCACCAGGTCTACTGCTGATATGCTCCCAATCATCACTGATCAATAATCTGCCGAGGCTGACAAAGCAAATCTCGTCGTGGAACATGAAAAAGACCTCCAATTCTTAGTGGACTGGCATAAAAAATGGCTCGTAAATTTTAATGCTTCCAAAAGGTAACTGCTATATATAACCATCACAGACAATAGTTCCTCCCGCCCATTAACATAGAGCAGGCTAGTCTCCCTGAAAGTAAAACACTGCGCCTCCTCGGATTAACGCTCACATCTTCAAGTAGAATAACTATATAAAATCCACACCTAAATTCGCTGCTAAGAAGGTCGGTTCTCTGTGTAGGGCCAGGAAGTTTGTCCCGTCCGAAATAATCCTGCACATATACAAATCTACCATCCGCCCGTGCATTGAATATTGGTGCCGTATCTGGTCGTTTGCTCCTGCTATCCACCTAGGAGTACTTGACCAAATCCAACGGAGAATCTGAAATGTGATCGATCCCGATTTGGTAGCTAGGATACAGTCGCTTTCTTACCGATGCAGTGTGGCTTACCTGTGTCTCTTCTACAAATACTTTCACGGCTTCTGCTCCGATGAATGTAGCTGGTACCCACTATATATGAATTTTTTCAAGCCAAAAGATTAGCAACTACATCACACCCGTTTACTGTGAAACCAATAAATTGTAAACGCAAATTCTACTCCATCAGCTTCTTTTCTCGAACTTCCCGCCTGTGGAATACCCTTCCGCTTACTTGCTTTCCCGACAGCTACACTCTTCAAAAATTCAAATGTAAAGTCAGTAGTCATCTCCTGTCTCACTAACTTATATCCTCTCTCTCATGCTTTTTTCTCTGTTCACCTCACTCTCATCGGTATTCTCTTCCTTCTCATACTCTCTTCCTGACACCCCCTCTAACCTGTCATTCTTTCTCATAACATTTCTCCTATATAACCCCCTGCACAACAGTAGCTGTAAAATACCTTGCTTGAGGCCACACGATTATAAAAAAAAATACAGCTTCTGCAAGACCATTGTACAAATCATTGCTGAAGGCGGACTCAGGCGGGGATGGCAACGCAAAAGCTGGTCAGACAACATCAAAGAATGGACGAACATAACAATGACGGAAAACCTAAGATCTCAACAAACATATAATCCCGGAGAAAATTGTCTCTATCTTCTACCACTCGGTTCCTATAATAATTTCAAACTTGCAAAGGAATGAAAGCCCCTAAGATGGAAAGGTTAACTGAAAGTGGAAGAAACAGAGCTCAATAAATATATAATGATAACAACAGTGCAAACATGTTTTACAGCGTCAACCTTGTCAAGTCTCTAATGAAGTTTTTAATTAACTTTCGTGATCGTTTTTCAATTAACTCGCGCGATCTTCAAGCGACCAGAAATTAGGTACTGCTTTTTGCGATATATATATATGATAGGATATAATTTTAACGTATGCTATATTTATGGGTTAAAGTGATCGATATGAAGAAACAGAGCATATATAAATATAGAAGTGGACACTGAAGTCAACAGCCAGCGGCGACAGTATGTTTTAGGCTTATACGCAATCGTCAGGCCATACCTGGTGACTGACTAAATGAATGAAACAGTCATCGCCGCTGGGTCTTGACTTTAATGTCCACTTTTATATATATATATATATATATATATATATATATATATATGTGTGTGTGTGTGTGTGTGTGTGTGTGTGTGTGTGTATTTTATTAAAATATTTTAATCCAAAACGGAAAAGTAGGAAGGTAAATCCCCAAAATCTGATCCTAATTAATATTAAAATTTTAATATTAAAAAATGATACAGGTAGAGAGCTCAATGTAATTAAAATTACAGAGCTAATATAAAATTAAAATAAATTTGATTATTGAAAATTGATTTTAATTTTATATATATATATATATATATATATATATATATATATATAGAGAGAGAGAGAGAGAGAGAAATGAATTGCGTACTGTGTCTACTGAAAATCAATTAATAAAAATGATCTTGTAAAATTCGGAAGGAGAGCTTGGGGAATCTGATACTAACAGGTCTTATAGAGGAAAAGAGGGACAAAGCAAAGCAGCGTGTAACGTACTTGACGGGCCTGAGCAGGTGGATGGCAGAGCGGTGTTTGCGTGGTGTAACAGAAGGAAACATGCTGAAAGTCACCAGGGATAGGAAGACGTGGAAGTCCATGATCGCTTACGTCCTGAAAAGACAAGGCACATAGAAGAAGCTCTTCTCTACAGATGATATCTGAGAAAATATTCACACACACACACACACACACACACACACACACACACCTGTGGCTGTGTGTCTGTAAAAGTAATACCTAATGTTTAAAATTATATTTTTAGAAATTGTTGTGTAGAAACTTCGTCGCCAAGTTGTTGTGTCCAGATAGGACTAGGAAGAAAAACACAGAAAATAGAAGGTAGATTGAAACAGTGTATTAGAGTAACAGAACAATATATACAATAATAAGTGTTAGTAATCAACATATAGAAGTGTATATCCGAACGGTATAGTTACGCTGCGGCTTGACTATCTCTATGCTGCATCTGACTGCTTCACAGCTACGTCCCCGGAAGTCACACAGATAAGTATTTATTGAAGGAGGAAGAGTCCATTCCTACACATAGGGCACCATAACAGAAATAGAAAATTTTCTTGAAGTTTTGATTTCAGTTTTATCTTCAAGCTACTATTAAATTTAAAATTTCCAATAAGCCAAATACACACAGACGTAGTTTTAAGAGATAAAAGGGGAAAACGTCGGTTCAATAATGCCTATTGCCCGTAGCTACTGACACTATGTCTGAAATGGCTAATATCAATAATTACATAACGAAAGAAACAGGAATTATATAATACTGTACATTTTATCAATCCAGCAATCTAAACTGACACTGTAAAATAACTGTTCTCTATAAAAGCACACTATTTTTTTGCTGCTGACAAATTCACCATTTTTTCTCCGTTCTACTCTTTCTTCGGGCAAGGATTCCTGCATACACGACAAAATATTCGCCTTTTTTTTTTAGTCATGTTCATACACTTCTTGAATCACAAAACTTTCTCGCTAAAATTTTAAATCAGAACACTTAACATTTTTTGAAAGAAATGTTTTTTTTTTAGGTTTTCTCGGTAGTAGAAAATTATTATATTTTTCATTTTCTACAAATGGTAATTTTCTCAACAAAAGTCTTGTAATTTTTCTCGTCTTCTCTGTTACTGCATTATTATCTGTAAATTTGTCGTATCTTCTAAAATAATCGGGAAAACTAATTTTATCATTTGAATTATATGTGAATTCAGATTTAGCATTTGCCTCCTCATCGGGAGAGAATGAAATTGGTGAATTTTCCGTTCTCTTTTGAGTTATTTAATTAACTTTTATTGCTTTTTTTTCTGGAATTTCAAGAACTGCTGTTGTTGCTGTTGCGCAAGTACTTTTACCCCATCGGCTATATATATATATATATATATATATATATATATATAATGTGTGTGTGTATTTATATATATTTTTTTTTTCTAAACATATACTGTTAAATATAAGAGATAATGAATGTCTATTGTTTAATAATGAGCCGTTCTAAACATCGTATTTTGGCTTTAATTTCAGTTGGAAATAAAGACAAAAATTCTCAAACATTTGGATAATTCTTTATTAAGTTGGTTCTAAGCTTTCGGCTCACATAAGCCATCTTCAGAGATGTTATAACGACCTTAACGTTTGAATATATGATTCTGTTCTTATTTCGAGCTCACGCTCGGTGTGACGTCGTAGAAACGTATTGCAAATTTGCAAAATGTGTTTGCTATTTTTGGTAACTGTTGCCGTCGATTAGCGGAGTTTTATGTCAAAACAAGATAAAATCGTAGCTGATGGTGGATGTTTTTGTGTTAACGTTCTTATAACCTCTCTGAATATGGCTTATGTAAGCAGAAAGCTTTCAGTCCGCTAGTCGTGATGATCTCGTCACAGTAGCTGGTCCTACAACGACGAACTTACTGCCCACGCTGTGTTCTTTTGATCGCAGAAAGTCACGTTGTAAAAACCCGGTAGCCGTATTTCTACTATATCCAGATCGGACAGTTGTGTACACTTGTGGTTAAATAAAATAATTACGGCACAAAAAAAAAAAAAAAAAAAAATAAATGAATAAGTTCGAAGACGCCTGGATGAGTTACGAAAGAAAGTCTTTATAATAATAAAAAAAATGATTAATTACAAAAGCAGAAAATACAATTGTCGAAATTCAAGTTTACAACGGAGAGAGGATTCGTTTAAAAATATCGGAGCTTTCAGTCTTCAAATAAAAATAAGTATTTTCTAAGTTTCACTAAGAATATCAGAGCTTTTCAATCTTCAAATAAAAATAAGACCTTCAGAAGTTGCGTTAAAGGCAATCAGAGCTTTCAATTTTTAAAAAATAATCAGGCTGTCAATTCGCCAGATAAAAACACGTCTCTTCGGCTTTATCAAACTCTGCAGAGACAGCCAAATAACAAACCGAAATGCAACTGATTTTTCTCGCTGAGTCTCCATTTTTAGTCATCCCCAATCCTCTTTTTTTACGTAAGCTCACATCGCGGATTACAATAAAACACAACTAACAATACCACTAATATCAATTTCTCTCACTCCGTTGTATTAAAACAAATATATATATATATATATATATATATATATATATATAGTCATCCGCAGACAGATCTGTTTCGCTGTATCACAGCTCATCAGTACGGTTAGACATCCGATTGCTATTTACCGAGGATTGAAACCCGACTGAATTGGCGTCAGTGCGCTCAATAGAAGTAGGCATACTTTTTAGCGTGTATATTATCATTATACACGCCCAATGGCTGAGAGTGTTCTAATTCATTGCTGAATGAACGATGCGTAGATTCTAGAGTAGCTAATATATATATATATTATAAAATGTTTAAAACAATTGACCTCATAGTCTATAATAACCCAACAAGCACTAAACTAAATTCTCTACAAAAAACCATTGTAGTGTACCAATTTACATGCCCATTCAGAGATTGCATCTCTGATACTAATCAAAAATCTAGTACATATATTGGTTTTACTACAACCAAGCTCTCCCGTAGACTTACATATCATCTTTCTGATCAGAGTACTATTAAACAACATTTCTCTGAAAACCATAAACATGTAGGTAATATCAGACAGATTTTGGTCAACAATACGGTGATCCTTACTCATACACACAGCAAGAGGAACCTGCAGATATTGGAGGCCATGTACATCAAATCAAAACAACCAACACTCAATAAAATCAACTTTAAAACAGGAAATAACATTACATTGCATTTGACAACATGGTTTTGTTGTCATTTCGCGCTATCCCGCGGTGTGACGTCATAAAACCGCATCGCAAACTTAAGAACTGCGTTTATTATTTTTGGTAACTATTGCCGTTGCCAAGCGGAGTTTTATGTCAACACAAAATAAAATCGTCGGTGATGGTGGATTTTATAATATTTCAGTTTAAACAACCTCTCTGAAGATGGCTCATGTGAGCTGAAAGCTTAGAAGAAAACCAATAAATAATTATCCAAATGTTGGAGAATTTTTGTCTTTATTTTCAACTGAAATTAAAGCAAAAATACGACGTTTAGAATGGCTCATGATTAAACATAATAGACATTCATTGTCTCTTATATTTAATAGCATATGTTTAGAAAATTACTTGCTGCCTCGATATACTATATATATATATATATATATATAATGCTTTTAATGTTTTATCTTATGTATTCATATTAGAAAAACTAAAAAGAAGTTCATCTGTAATATTCAACGAAACATATTTGAAAGAAATATAATTGAATTTGTTTTTTATTTAAAGTTATTAGAGTTTACATTGCGACACGGAAATTTCTATGTTTCGAGATTTTTGCGTTGTCATCAAGCAATGTTAAATCATTGTTATGAAAATGATTTTCATTTGAATATAAAAAACAATACATGTGTTATTTATGGATGTTTGAAGAGAGAAAAAATGTTTACAACTTATCTAATCTGACATATATATATATATATATATATATATATATATATATATATAACGTAGAATACTTGGTATATAAGTCAGGTAAATTCCGATAGAGACGTTCTCAAAAGAACTCAATGTTAAATTAATTTATTTAATTTAACAGAGTAATATAATATAGAAAAATTTAGATTCTACAATTTCATGTTTTATTCTACAATTTCATGTTTTGGGTCTGACGAGCAGCAAAGTCAGACTGCGAAATACGTATTACCCATGAAATTGTAGAATATCTAAAAAATTTTCTATTATATATGTATATAATTAAAATTGTTTTTAATTAAAAATATATTGCGACAAGAAAATTTCTATGTTTCAAGATTTTTACCGCGTCATCAGGCAATGTTAGATCATAGTTGTGAAAATGATTTCCATTTAAATATAAGAAACAATACGTTTGTTATTTATAGATATGGTGAGACATAAAAATTTATGTGTGTGTTCAATGTCTCGAAACATAGAAATTTTCGCTTCGCAATATATTTGTAATTAAAAAACAAATTTAATTATATGATTATATTGTGCTTAACCATATTTATTATATCGAGCACTTTAAAAAAAAGTAAATGTCAGAGAACTCTGAATTGTAAAACTGTTGGTTCTATTTAACTGAGTATATATATATATATATATATATATATATATATATATATATATATATATATTACCAGTCATAATTATGAAGCCACCCCAGTCTTTTAAAAGAAATTATGTATTTCATACTAATTTTAGCCAAGTGAATAATTCTAAATGAAAATAGAATTGCTCTTTTGTTATTATTACTTTACAAAATTTTACAAGGCTAGGAAGCAAAGATGGGCCCTAAATTTTCTTCATTCTTTTATTGATGAAACTGAGATATAGATAATTATTAAATATTTATAAATTCATTTGATGCACATGTTATTGTGCAATATTACGAAAAGAACCATTCTATTTTCATTTACAATTATTCACTTGGCAATAAATACCAAAAATAGTATGAAATACATTATTTTTTAAACACTGGGCTTGCCTAATAATTATGGCCGTACTGAAGAGCTGTGATACAGCGAAACAGATCTGTCTGCGGATGACTATTTACGTTCTCACACCCTGATTGAGCACTCTGGAAGAATGGTAGACTTTGAAAAACAGTAACTACTCTGGCATGTATATATTCAGTAATGAATTAGAGCACTCTGGCTATTGGACGTGTATAATAAGAATATACACGCTAAAAAAATGTCTGCCTTCTTCTACCGAGCGCCTATAGCCCAGTGGTATAAAAGCTGACTGGCACCAATTCGGTCTGGTTTCAATCCTGGGTAAAAAAGCAATCGGAGTCTAACCGTACTGATGAGCTGTGATACAGCAAAACGGATCTGTCTGCGGATGACTATATATATATATATGCTAGTTTTGTTATACAGAATTGAAGTGGAGACATAAGGACCACATTTATCTTTACGTGAATTTATAGCACATACATAGATCGATAGACAGACAGACAAGATAAATAAATAAAGTGAGAATGTTAAAGGTAGACAGACAGTTACTCTGAAGAAAAGACAATGAGAAACTATTTGAAAGGCCGACAGAAAGAACTGAAATACTCGTTGAAATATCGTTCTCTTAAGGATTGCAGTACAGAAACGATAAAGGAATAAGTGACTTGCACTCGTGCGATGACGGCTGTGATGTGTTGGCAATAAAAAAAAAATTAAAAAAAATGTAGTTTGCAGTTCACAGAGATGACGTTAGCTTCCCAGATGCTTTTCATTAATTAATAATTTGGGAAAGGTCAAATTTTTGAAAGTCTCCATTTCCTCACGTTCGGATCGCTAGGAATTCGATGTCATCAATTAGTACGAGGGGTAATTTTGACATGTCAAAGTTAGGGGTTCCACTTCGACCGAATAACACAGAATGTAAGGAGAAGTTAATATGAGCCGTTTTCATATAAGGAAATATTCAGCCGAAAGACTAGTACTGTTTTTGTTTGAAATTTATAAAATCTTTCTCTTAAAATATTTTTTTTTCGGGAAACAGGTTTCTCAAATCAGTAGCTGTTATCATCCTGGTGTTTTCTTTTTAACCTTCCATTTGAATTGGTTTGAAAAGTTAAAATATATTATTTTATATAAATCCATCCATAATTATATATATATATATATATATATATATATATATATATATATATATATATAAATAGTCATCCTCAGGCAGATCTGTTTCGCTGTAAAACAGCTCATCAGTACTGTTAGACATCCGATTGGTTCTAGCCAGGATTGAAACCCGACCGAATTGACATCAGTCGGCGATACAATAGGCGCTCGGTAGAGGAAGGCGGACTTTAACGCGTTATATACAATGTAAACACACGAGAGTAGCCGAGAGTGTTCAAATTCATTACAGAATGAACGATGCGTAGATGCGTCAGTAGTTACTCTTTGTTTAAAAGCTACCATTCCTCCATAGTGCTCAATCGAGTTGTGAGAGCGGATATATATATATATATATATATACATATATATATATATATTGATTATTTAATTACTTCATTTTTGGTCATAATAAAATTAGACCAGTACACTGTTGTATTAAAAATTGTTTAATACAATTATATTATAGAGCTTTTAAATATTCTTAATTTGTAAACGAGTTATTACGCGATCTAGGTTTCGACCATGTGCAGTCTTCAGACGATTTGCAATATATATAGGTATATGTGTGTGTGTTATGGCATGTCGGTCGATGTCTAGACCGATGCAAAACTATTATTATATATATGTTTATATATATCTATATACAGTGTATAATAGGCGCCGAGCGGATTGATTAGAACGTCCGCATTTTGACCCAGGTTAAAATGTCACCATGGTCGGTTTGTCAGGGACATGATATCTTGATGTTATCGGTCTGGAGGATGTGATCTCAGCGTGTGTCACTTTTGGAATCTGCCTGAAAACCATAACACGGTTTGTGAATGAAATTAGATAGAGGGAACTATTTGGGACCCGTCGATGGTTGAGCAAGTACGAAAACGCATGTCATCGTGACAGAGGATTTGAGAGTACATGTCTTGTTCAGACTTTTGATCACGCCTAATCGCTACAACTAAAGTCTTCTCAGTATAGTTGCTGTATAAACCACAGGTAGACTATATGTTTGTTGAACAAACAAAAATGTGCCTGAGCAGGCGTCTGTAACGGGGATTAGCTAGCCGCTCTGGTCAGCAAGCATCTAAAGATACGGGTTTCCAGCCATACATGTACCGTTGAGTAAATGTGAAAGTCAGGTTGTGGCGAACTATCGACATTTGATGACCGTGACGGCGGAGTTGCCAGAAAAAAAGAAACGAAGAACACGAACTTTGGATACTTTGTTCACATTCTTGATCTGAATGCGGAATAACTAATTCGAAAAATTGTAAAATTCAAAATTCTTTAAAAATTGTTTAAATGAAGTCAGGCTCCCTATATACAGAGTGACCCCTCAAAAACGAGAATTTTTTAAGTGTGTATTAGCAGACATGATCAAGTGGCAGCACTGCGAAACAGTGGCCTCACGAAGTAAACACTCTGCCATTTCAGTAACCATGGATCAAGATCAATTTCTAAGCAAGTTATGGATGTCAGTTGAAACCCATTTTCATCTCAAAGGTTACGTGAATAAGCAGAACTACCGTTACTGGACAGACACAAATCCTAATGAAGTTCATGAGCGCCGTTTACACGCTACTAAGGTGACAGTATGGTGTGCTGTTTCATTTTATGGGATCATCGGACCTTATTTTTTTGAAAACGAACAGGGGATCTCAGTCAGTGTCACTGTCTGAATAGTAGGTTTCAAGAATGCATTCGTACAGGAGGACGCCATCTACAGGACATAATTTTAAAAAATGAAAATTCCATCATTGTTTCTTAAATAGCATGTTTTAAGGTTTCAATTACTTTGAATAAAATATTTTCTTCCATCATTCTTGGTTTTATTGGATTGTTAAAAAGTTCCCGTCTTTTTGATCACCCTGTATATACAGTACTGTGCAAAAGTATTAGGACAAGAACTATTTTATATTTTATGAAGCATATTGACAGAAAATAAACAATTTAATCAAGAGTAATTTATTTGATTTACTCAACAAATGCTTTAACAATAAAAAAATACTTGTTACAAAATAAATTTAATATTTAGTATAATAGCCTTTTGTTTTGATCACAGCCTTCATTCTGTCAGGTATTGACATCACAAGCTTCTTCAATGTATCTAATGGTATCTCTTGCCAAGCAGCTTATATTTGTTCCCAAAGTGTGTCTTGTGGAGTAACATTAGATTTATCAATTCGAGAGTGGGGAATAAGAAAAAAGTCAGTTATATCCAAGGATAATAGAATAATGAGTAGTTTCAAAATAATTTGTTTAATAGAAAATATGAAAAATTAAATGTAAATTCTTTTTAATACAATTCTTTTGGATCTAGTTTTAAATAATCAATATTTATTAGCAATTTACTTGGCTTTTTACCTTGTATTTGAATTTCAGTGAGGTTTTTAGGAAAATCACCCCTGTCCTAATACTTTTGCACACTACCGGTAGTGTGCAAAAGTGTTAGGACAGGGGTGATTTTAAACTTATTTTGATGCTTCATAAAAGATCAAATAGTTCTTGTCCTAATACTTTTGCACAGTACTGTGTGTATATATATATATATATATATATATATATATATATATATATATATAATGTATCGAGGCAAAGATAATTTTTAAACATATACTGTTAAATATAACAGACAATGAATGTCTGTTATGTTTAATCATGAGCCGTTGTAAAAATCGTATTTTCACCTTTATTTTCAACTGAAATTAAAGCCAAAATACGACGATGGCCTATGCACCACTAAGAGTGATGGGCTTGTTTTTAGGGGAAATTAAAGCCAAAATACGACGATGGCCTATGCACCACTAAGAGTGATGGGCTTGTTTTTAGGGGAAATTAAAGCCAAAATACGACGATGGCCTATGCACCACTAAGAGTGATGGGGTTATTTTTAGGTGAAAGTAAAGACAAAATACGACGATGGCCTATGCACCACTAAGAGTGATGGGCTTGTTTTTAGGGGAAATTAAAGCCAAAATACGACGATGGCCTATGCACCACTAAGAGTTATGGGCTTGTTTTTAGGGGAAATTAAAGCCAAAAATACGACGATGGCCTATGCACCACTAAGAGTGATGGGCTTGTTTTTAGGGGAAATTAAAGCCAAAATACGACGATGGCCTATGCACCACTAAGAGTGATGGGCTTGTTTTTAGGGGAAATTAAAGCCAAAATACGACGATGGCCTATGCACCACTAAGAGTGATGGGCTTGTTTTTAGGGGAAATTAAAGCCAAAATACGACGATGGCCTATGCACCACTAAGAGTGATGGGCTTGTTTTTAGGGGAAATTAAAGCCAAAATACGACGATGGCCTATGCACCACTAAGAGTGATGGGCTTGTTTTTAGGGGAAATTAAAGCTAAAATACGACGATGGCCTATGCACCACTAAGAGTGATGGGCTTGTTTTTAGGTGAAATTAAAGCCAAAATACGACGATGGCCTATGCACCACTAAGAGTGATGGGCTTGTTTTTAGGGGAAATTAAAGCCAAAATACGACGATGGCCTATGCACCACTAAGAGTGATGGGCTTGTTTTTAGGGGAAATTAAAGCCAAAATACGACGATGGCCTATGCACCACTAAGAGTGATGGGCTTGTTTTTAGGTGAAATTAAAGCCAAAATACGACGATGGCCTATGCACCACTAAGAGTGATGGGGTTATTTTTAGGTGAAAGTAAAGACAAAATACGACGATGGCCTATGCACCACTAAGAGTGATGGGCTTGTTTTTAGGTGAAAGTAAAGACAAAATACGACGATGGCCTATGCACCACTAAGAGTGATGGGCTTGTTTTTAGGTGAAATTAAAGCCAAAATACGACGATGGCCTATGCACCACTAAGAGTGATGGGGTTATTTTTAGGTGAAAGTAAAGACAAAATACGACGATGGCCTATGCACCACTAAGAGTGATGGGCTTGTTTTTAGGGGAAATTAAAGCCAAAATACGACGATGGCCTATGCACCACTAAGAGTGATGGGCTTGTTTTTAGGGGAAATTAAAGCCAAAATACGACGATGGCCTATGCACCACTAAGAGTGATGGGCTTGTTTTTAGGTGAAATTAAAGCCAAAATACGACGATGGCCTATGCACCACTAAGAGTGATGGGGTTATTTTTAGGTGAAAGTAAAGACAAAATACGACGATGGCCTATGCACCACTAAGAGTGATGGGCTTGTTTTTAGGTGAAAGTAAAGACAAAATACGACGATGGCCTATGCACCACTAAGAGTGATGGGCTTGTTTTTAGGTGAAATTAAAGCCAAAATACGACGATGGCCTATGCACCACTAAGAGTGATGGGGTTATTTTTAGGTGAAAGTAAAGACAAAATACGACGATGGCCTATGCACCACTAAGAGTGATGGGCTTGTTTTTAGGGGAAATTAAAGCCAAAATACGACGATGGCCTATGCACCACTAAGAGTGATGGGCTTGTTTTTAGGGGAAATTAAAGCCAAAATACGACGATGGCCTATGCACCACTAAGAGTGATGGGCTTGTTTTTAGGTGAAATTAAAGCCAAAATACGACGATGGCCTATGCACCACTAAGAGTGATGGGCTTGTTTTTAGGGGAAATTAAAGCTAAAATACGACGATGGCCTATGCACCACTAAGAGTGATGGGCTTGTTTTTAGGGGAAATTAAAGCCAAAATACGACGATGGCCTATGCACCACTAAGAGTGATGGGCTTGTTTTTAGGGGAAATTAAAGCCAAAATACGACGATGGCCTATGCACCACTAAGAGTGATGGTGTTATTTTTAGGTGAAACTAAAGACAAAAATTCTCCAAAATTTGGATATTTTTTTATTAAGTTGGTTCTAAGCTTTCGGCTCACATGAGCCATCTTCAGGGAGGTTACACGGACGTTAACATAAAAACATCCACCGTCAAAGATGAATTTATCTTATGTTGACATAGAACCATATTAAAAATTTACGAACTGCGTTTGCTATTTGGTAACTATTATCGTTGCTTAGCAAAGTTTTATGCTTAATAATTATTGCCGGTAATATATATATATATATATATATATATATATATATATATATATATATATATATATAGCCTGCTTATTTATGATAAATTTTGTTACCAAATTCGGCAGTTAAATGTATCGTAATGTAAACAAATGCACACAGACAATGTTACGAAAAGTTCTGGAGATTACCAAAATAGAATTAACAACCGACGTATTTATCTGTTTGAAAATTATTTTTAATCGATACTCGTATTTGAGTAGATATCCTTTTTTTTTAATTTAACAGGATATATATATATATATATATATATATATATATATATATATATACTGGTTTATGAGTATCGATTCAAAATAATGTTCAAATATTCAAACAAATAAATTGAATATGTCGGTAGTAAATTTCATTTCGTTAATCTCTAGAATATTCCGTAATATCTATCTATCTATCTATCTATCTATCTATCTATCTATCTATCTATCTATCTATCTTTCTATCTATCTCAGATTTTTTCTATCTATCTATCTATCTATCTCAGATTTTTTCTATCTATCTATCTATCTATCTATCTATCTATCTATCTATCTTTCTATCTATCTCAGATTTTTTCTATCTATCTATCTATCTATCTCAGATTTTTTTCTATCTATCTATCTATCTATCTATCTATCTATCTATCTATCTATCTATCTATCTATCTATCTCAGATTTTTTCTATCTATCTATCTATCTATCTATCTATCTATCTATCTCAGATTTTTTCTATCTATCTATCTATCTCAGATTTTTTCTATCTATCTATCTATCTATCTATCTATCTCAGATTTTTTCTATCTATCTATCTATCTATCTATCTATCTATCTATCTATCTCAGATTTTTTCTATCTATCTATCTATCTATCTATCTATCTATCTATCTCAGATTTTTTCTATCTATCTATCTATCTATCTATCTATCTATCTATCTCAGATTTTTTCTATCTATCTATCTATCTATCTATCTATCTATCTATCTATCTCAGATTTTTTCTATCTATCTATCTATCTCAGATTTTTTCTATCTATCTATCTATCTATCTATCTATCTATCTATCTATCTATCTATCTATCTATCTATCTCAGATTTTTTCTATTTTTTCTATCTATCTATCTATCTATCTATCTATCTATCTATCTCAGACTTTTTCTATCTATCTATCTATCTATCTATCTATCTATCTATCTATCTATCTATCTATCTCAGATTTTTTCTATCTATCTATCTATCTATCTATCTATCTATCTCAGATTTTTTCTATCTATCTATCTATCTATCTATCTATCTATCTATCTCAGATTTTTTCTATCTATCTATCTATCTATCTATCTATCTATCTATCTATCTATCTATCTATCTCAGATGTTTTCTATCTATCTATCTATCTATCTATCTATCTATCTATCTATCTATCTATCTATCTATCTATGTGCTCAATGAAAAAAACGCTTCAAGATATTTTCCTCTTGAACCTTCATACGCACATGACATGTTGCCTAAATTTTTGTACTTTAAATGATAATCAGACGATAGATCATCTGGTGATATATTAAAAAATTGTCGGATTTTTTGTGTTCGTTTGTTGTATTTAGCTGTGTTAGTTGGCCATATGTGATCTAATTGAAATATTATGGGATAAATGACATGTTCATCGGCGTGATAATATAGTGGGTGTGTATCCAATGTATGTGTTAATTAAATGATTACATTCAGAGTGAGAAAATTCATACATAAGATTGAAATTAGGATTTATTCGAGGTTTTTAGATTTTGCTGCATGTATTTGTTGATTAACCATATGGCTGGGCTAACGGTTAGATCAACACTAAGTATAGACACCATTCACGACATGAGGAAATATTTTCTCGTTAGTATTGCAGGCAGTGGTTGTTTTAGTGGTTAGATCCTCGGAACAAGAAATCGGTAAACAATTGTCATATTCAATTTTACAGAAAAAAAATAACAAAAAAAAAACATAGAATTTCGTCTCCCACATCTATGGGTTAATTAGTAGAAGAGACTGGATGCTATGGTCATCTACTTGCTTGTACTTGGGGCGGCATTTACCTTGTACGGGTTGAGCCGGCTTCTTCTCTAAAAAAAAGATTTTTGGGACTTTTTATTCAACTGCATGTGGTATAAAATTTTTCTTGGAGTAGGTTGCCAACATTTATTTACTATTTGTCTGGATAAAGTTTGAAAGCATCTACGTGGCTGTGGAAATGAATAATTTTTTTTTCTACGTTAAAACCACTTTCACTTAGATGAAACGTCGCAAGCCTCTCACTACGCTATCGCTATTTCTCTTGCAAAAAATCTGATGAGCAATATACTTTAGTTGTCGAATTTTCAGCTACGACCCCCTAAAAATAACCCCATCAGTCTTAGTGGTGCATAGGCCATCGTCGACCCCTCGCCATCGACAAAGAGGACGTCGATGCTTTCGTCACGTGTCTTTTTTACAGGTAGAAGTGTTCACCCTACGCTAACCTCTTTATCTTCCATGCGAGCTAGACTTGTTGTCGACCAAGGCTATAGAACACAATATGCTATTTAATCCATAGCAGGAGGGAGACGAGATGGATTAATAGTTTTCTCAATGATATTTGCACGTAAGTGAATGCGATGTATTCAACTGGAATTCGAATTCGGCTCTCCGTTTACTTATTCCGAACTGATATACACTGCACAAAAGCGCACATCCATGCCATTTACATGGAGACAAATATTCCTCATACCCATCGTATTCCACTAGTAAGAAAGAAGTTCCACTAAGATAGCTTTTAAAACTGCTTCTTTGCAGAGTAAACGCCAAGGATATTTTTTCCGATCAGTGTAATCTTAGGCACTTCAAGTATAGGTTCAACTGCTGTTACGCCCACATAGCTAAAAAGAAAGTTCCGAATATTTTTCAGTTAATTTTTACGTGCCTCTCAAGCCTACAATAACGGTCCTGCATCAACGTCGAGAGGTCATTAGGGTGTCATTCTGTGTCATAACATAGCTGGTCAATGTAGCTGGTCTTGCGACATATTTAGGTATCCAGAACAGTAGATCACTCTCGAATTCTTACTTTGCAAAACATATTCTGCGTTCACGAAATATTTTAGAAATAGCAGGGATGGGCCCATAGATCTGTGATTTAGTTGGATGTTATTAAGAAATCTAAAGTATAGCTCTCAACATTCGAATGTAGGTTCCATCAAGCGTTTTAGTTAATGTCCAAATAGTATTGAATCCCAAAGAGTCACTCGTTTTACTTTGGCCTAAATACTTTAAACATTGTTCTAATATAATTTTTCCAAAGAATATATTTGAATGCTTTGCAGTTTGTATAAGAAATTCCTTTCCTAAAACAATAAGAAATATAAAACATTTCAAACAGAATATGATAGCATTTATCTACTGAAATTTGCCACCATTTTTATTTCGGTCACTTACTTTCAGCGAGAATTGCTGGCATCGGACTGCTATCGAAAGGCGCATACTTGTCCGCAATGCGCAAACTCAGACGTCGAAGTCGCCAGCAGGACCGGAAGTGCAACTTGCAACCGACAACGACCGACAATCTTAAATTCTGCACATGTTGTGTGACATCTGTGCTTTTCAGTGCTTCTAACAATTCTCGATTTCACCAGAGGCTCATTTTCGCTTTTTGGAAAGGAAATTGCCTGTCGAGTTCGTCTTTCAAAATCCAGCCATTTTGTTCTATTCACATACGTTTTACGGTCAAACTCATTTCTTTCTTGTTTACGTTTCGCTTAACATTCATTACAACGAAGAAATCAAGAAAAACGAGCCGGAAGTATCTAAATGCTTAAATAGAAAGACAACTTACCTTGAGGTTTCCAAAGTTACACAAGGCGCCATTATATATATATATCGCCATTATATATATATATAGATATATATATATGGTTAGAGGGATAAATTGTTTTCGAAATTACGCAGAAATGAAAATAACACTAATATTTCACTTCACCAGATATATTTACCAAAATTATATAAAAATATCTTGAAATACTAAACAAATAAAATCGACGTTAGCTTTAAACACGGCCCCTACACGACTTTAAAATCTCCTTCATCTCTTCGGAACGGTCTCCTTGTTTAAGCAAATGAATGCTGCCATAATTCGTGTCTTTAGTTTATTGCAATCTGGTGAGATGTAATGGGTGACATTGTCGCAGAAATTGTCTGACAACTATGACCAGATTCTCTGCTTGTGTGTCGTGGTACAGTGTTTTGATGTTAACGTCCCCGTAACCTCTCTGAAGATGGCTCATATGAGCCGAAAGCTTAGAACCAGCATAATAAAAATTGGTGGTTAAGTTAGTCTAAGTATCCTTATTTCTTAAAAGGTAGATATTAATAAGAGAAAGGAAGAGGACGGTAGAGAGGTACAAAATTTACTATTTAAAAATTCAATTAAGTAATCAATCAACAAAAAAACATTTTAATTTATATTTTATCTCCTAAAAACTGAATTTAGAACTTAAATATTAAATGTTCACAAATTTCGTCTCATGGCGGCACTTACTAATGAATTTTTTTCTTAAATTCAAGAGTAGGTGCTGTTTTGGGTACTTTTATATTAGTAGTTTTTCTTGCAGACACAGATCGCACCTATCACGAAAATTCCTCGGAATTCGGGCTGAACCTATCACTCTCAAACTAACTACAGGATCCAGCACTTTTTTCTTTATTTTCCAGAATCTCCGTGAAAGGGCTGTCTGGTATTTCTGACCCGGATTCGAAAAAGAATACCTGCGATATTTGTTTAAAAGGCCCCGCGGACATACCAATATAAGTCCGGTAATTTTTCTTGTTGTTGGATGGTGAAATGTGAGCTTCATAAAACACCTGAGTGGATTTACATTTGCCCTCCACCGGGCAGGCATCCACGGAGCTACAATTGCTTTCATTTAGAATTCCGGACCCAGAGTCGGTGTTACATAAATTCCTTAGAATTTGCCTATTATGAGAATTGATCATGTTGTCCATTTTAGAGTTCCTATTAAAAAAATTTCGTACGGGATTGCTGTTATTAAATATTTTCTTAAATTAGTAGACAAACATTTTAATAACAGCAATCCTCTACGAAAATTGGCCGTGTGCAATTCAGAACATTTTAGTAGTAGGACACGGTTATAAAATACAATAATTATATAAAAAATTATTTAAAAATTGTTAAAAAAATCCATTAAAATATCTATTTTCTTTTGTTTTGCGTAAACATGATTTGATGTTTTGTGTGACATTGTAAACAACATTGCGTTTGTTTTTGTTTCAAAATTACGTGGGAAAATATTTACATTTTGTTGACTAAATGAAATTCAGAAATTTTCGAAGAATATTTAAAAATGTAACATTTAATTTTAGAGGAAAACGTTACATCAATGCCACATGAATTACAGACAGTTGATTTCCTGCATGAAATATTTAGCGAAAAAAATAGTTTTATTTTTTTTTTAATTTTATTTTCTGAAGTATGAAATATTAAATCAGAAAAAAATACTTAAATAATTATATTAACCATTAGCACTTTTTTTTTTTTTACATATTTTGTTTTTGTTTAAAGAAACCCTTTTTTTAAATATTTCTTTTGTTTCAAAATTACGGGGAAAAATATTTACATTTTTTGTTGACTAAATGGATTTTTAAAAAGTCTGAATAAAAATTAAATATAAAGGCTCATGTCTTTTTTTAAAATCGCGTTTGACACGTGTAATTTGATTTCTGGGACGTAATCTAGCAACCATCTTAGATCTTAGATGTTTTACGGAGCAAATGTAAACAATCGGCTCCATTATCCAAAAAGTGCGAAAGAGAAAATTGCTGAACTTAAACTGAAAACGTATGTGTGGACCTAGCTTTCCTTTAGATATGTGTCCCTAGAAAGTTTGAATGGCTTAGCTTAAAAAACGTAGGCGTGCATAAGGAACAGTCACACACAGACTCACAGATTGCCTTATATATATATATATATATATATATATATATATATATATATATATATATTAACTAAATTAGATATAGATGGTTCTTGTTCCTGGAATTATTTCCCGGTTAAAAAACAAAGAAATGTCAATAAAACTAAAGATAATAATATTGTAATTAGATGGAAAAGTACGCGCATGAAAAGTAATATTCTTTAGATTATATTAAATCTGGAAAAGAACAGGATAAGTTATTAAACCTGGAAAAGTAAAGGACAAGATATTCTAGTGAAGTAAAAAATAAGAAATTTCTTACTTAAAATATTGCAGCTAAAAATTAATATACATTTAATGCTGAAAACCGCATTCAAAAATATTAAAAAGAAAAAAATATATGCAACTGACTAAAAAAACAATAAAAAATTGATTATTTACCATTAATTCTGATAATCAATTCTGATAAAATGAAGAGAGATAAGTAAAGTTTGATTGGCAAAAATGATAAATATATTTATTATTTCATTTAAATTTTAAATGTTGAAAAATACATGCAAAAATATTAAACTGCAAATAGTTCACAAGAATAAGATTTTATTATCAGAAGCGTTAGTCACTCACTTATTTACTTATGTAGTTAGTCTCTCTTTTCGGATTTCACATATTTTGATATAACTTTTTTTTACTAAAACAAAATTCAATTTTTTTTTTCAAAATGGTACTAAGGAGGTGTCCTATCTATATCTGTAAACTGTTTAAAATTTTGTTGTGAACTTAATTAGTGGTGAAGCTTAAAAGCTGCCTAGATTCACTCAATGTCGGACTTAAGAATATTCAATGTCGTGGTTGAATGTTATAAATTAAAGGCCATTAATAATTTCCTAAAAATTTAGTCAGTCAGTTAAGTGCCACACGTGATACAAGCTTGGGCGATCATGTCTCAAAAGAGACTTACTGAGCAAAAGATTATCCCGCAGTAGGTTTCCATTACTTTCTACGGTAGACTGGTTGCCAGCCAAGGCTATAGAACCCAATCTATTCTGTTATGTAACCCATAACTGGAAGGAATAGACGGATTAATACTTTTCTCAAGGGTATTTGCGCGTAAATGAGTGCAACAAATTCAAATGGAATAATTACTTGTATCTAAATAATTAAACAGAAAATTCGCTCTGTCCATTAGTCTGAAACCCCTCTAACTCGGGCCACCATCGCTCTACATAAACTAATTATACCTTATTAAAATTAAAATGATCCCTGGATTGAATATTTGCCCTTCATCCAGTGCTTGAACCTTCAGTATTGGAATTTGTGTCCGGATAAAGATGGATCTGTTAAAAATGCAAATTTTAAAATAATTGAAAAAAAAATTGCTAATTTTAAAAGTTTTAATTTATATTATAAGTAACACAAAAACTTCATGAATTTAAAAAACAATCTTTTAAATGAAGTTTAAAATCTTTCCCCAATCTTGTGAGTTGAGGAAGGGAATCTTATTTCTTCAAAATGCCAATCAGATTTTAAGTGAGAGGTTTTGTGACGTGCGGTTGTGAGGTTCCGCAGAGTTTATTATTTGAAGGACTCATTTTTGGGCCTGAACTGGAATACCGGCCCAAATCGAACATTCGGCTCAAATTGGTCTTTTGGCCGGATTTGAATTTATAACCCGAATCAGAGTTAAAGTGAGGTTTTGAAATTCCATCGAATGAATTAAGGAATTCGAAGTTATCATTGCTGTTTTCTTAGTTGGATCAGAGGTTTATTTAACCCTCTAGGGCCATTCGTATCATATTTGATACAGTATGAAAACAAGCCTTGAAAGAAATATTTTCCTGAAAATTTTTTTAAGAGAAATATTTTATAAATTTCAAATGAAAACAGTACTGACTGCTCAGTCAATGAATACCAAATGTTTCTTTATAGGGAAATACTGTATCAAATATGATACGAATGACCCTAGAGGGTTAATTTGGTCCCGGATGCCCAGCTATCCCTCCATCGGAGCTAGCTTAAAAGTCTGTTTCTGAGTGCGGCTTTAACAAAAGTTTCTAATAAAATAAAGTTAGCATACAAGAGATGAGAAATATTTTCATATATTGAATATGGCTGCCATATATGATCTGGTGCTTCTATGATGTAATTAGAGATTATGCTATGTAATTGGTACTAACCTGGCATCTTCTCTTCAGTCATTTCCCCTGAATAAACTGCATCCGACAGCAAGGCCTCTGGTTGGGATGTTGTGAGGAGCATGGAATCTTAATTGGTGTTGTTCCCAGGTCCACCCTAACCCGGGGTGGTAGCCCCTGTTAGGGTCCCAGCTATAGGCAATAAGTTAACGCCAAATCGGGGTCAAAACACTATGAAAATATAAAACTAGACTTTTATAGAAAAATATACACTTTTGAAAGAAAAAATATTGCAAACAATACAGTTTTGAAGAAAAAAATATCGCCATAATACATTTTTGAAGGAAAAAAAACTTTTCCAGTAATACATTTTGAATACAAAACTAGAAGATATCTTCAGTTTCTAAAATGAAAAAAAAAAAATACAAATCTGACTAAATCAAACTTCACACTATAACCTTAAAACATTACCTTTTAGGCATCAAATAAGCCACAGGGGCTGATATGCCGTTAAACAAAACTCAAAATCAGTCATTTCCCCACCGTCGTAACATAACGGCCTCTTGCCTTTTCAAAATTATTTTCATAATAATTATTCTGAGGACTATAGATTTCCCTCGCTCTTTGTTATGCTTTATGAATATTGATTGATATTTATAAATTCTTAATCTAGAACAATTTTTTCCAGAAAATAGGTTTCGCAAATCTAGTAGCTGTTATCGCTCTTTTCAGAATTGATGGGGGTTTCCTTCCTAACGTTTAGTTGAGTACACGTGGCGTGTCAACATTTTAGTCATATCATTATTTTCTTTTCGAGTTACGTATACATTTTATTTGTTGCTGTTGTTGAACCGCCTCAAGTGATATCGTTTCCGTTATTTGTTTCAGTACTTCGTTTATGATTCTGTAACGCCGGTCCTCACGATTTGAAGGAGTATATTCCTCGCTGAGGCCAATAGATTTCCCTCGCTCAAAGCGGTTTTTAACTTGCGTTCTGAGTAAGATGCTGAATACAGCTGACATTTTCAGTCTGTCGTGTGCGATAGGTCTCGTCCGTCTAAGCTAATGCACCGTCACCGGCTTCCGTGGTTCACTGCTGCACGTCACCCGTCACCGCCGCCGCCGCCGCCGCCGCCGCCGCCGCCGAGCGAGCTGACAACGACTACGACGCCGCCGCCGCAGCGAAACAAAGTTGAAAACCACGAGGATGTGCGTTGTGCTGCAGAGGATATCGGCTCGGAATGAGAAACCGAAGAGCAGAGTTCGAATTCTATTTGAATTCCTTGCATTCACTTACGTGCAAATACCCTTGGAAAAAGTATTAAACCGTTTCTTCCCTCCAGTTATGGGTTAAATAACAGGACAGATTGGGTTCTATAGCATTGCCTGGCAACCAGTCTACCGCAAAAAGTAATGACAACGACTGCGACTACGACGCCGCCACCGCGAAACTGAGTCGAAAACCACGAGGATGTGCGTTGGGGTGCAGTGGATATCGACTCGGAACGAGAAATCGGGGAGCTGAGTTCGAATTCTAGTTGAATTCCTTGCATTAACTTACGCGCAAATGCCCTTGGGAAAGGTCTTAATCTGTCTCTCCCCTCCAGTTATGGGTTAAATAACAGGACAGATTGGGTTCTATAGCACTTGCTGGCAACCAGTCTATCGCAGAAAGTAATGGCAACCTACTGCGGGATAATCATGTTTCAAAAAGTACACGATCGCCCAAGCGTGTATCACGTATGGCACTTAACTGACTGACATTAAAGGCTCGATCTGTTTAAAAACATGACGCTAGAAAGAGTAATACGAAAAAGTGTTGTTTTTATCTCCTGATTTATTTAAGGTGTACAAGATAATTGTAAGATTTTTAGAAGACCTACAGTTATGTAATATCGGCAGACGTACCATTAGCAACAACCTTGACGTATTCAGTACCATGTTGATGACATCGTAGAAAGAACTTCAAGAACCAAATAACTAATGAATAACAATCAAAAGAAAAACTATGCAAAAACAAATGAAGATTATAAGATTAATGAGAAACCGGCCGGTATAAAGATATAAGCATCGTAAGTTTGCATAAAATGAAGAAAAAAAAAGAATTACTACGATAAAAGACATGCTTAAAATAATTAACCAGACAGGACACATAAAATCTAAAAAAGGATCGTTCATAATACAAAAAAAATACTTCAAAGACGCAATATATGGACTGGAGAAGTCTTCCATGTCAATAAAAGAGAGAAGCCGACATTGCATAAAAATAAAAGAGGCGAAATACCGGAAGACTTCAATATAATTATTTTCATAACGATGCTGTAACTGATAGTCAGTTAAAGTGCCATACGTGATACACGCTTGGGCGATCATGTCTCGAAAGAGACATGACTGACTGGGCAGAACATTATCCCGCCGTGATACACGCTTGGGCGATCATGTCTCGAAAGAGACATGACTGACTGGGCAGAACATTATCCCGCCGTGATACACGCTTGGGCGATCATGTCTCGAAAGAGACATGACTGACTGGGCAGAACATTATCCCGCCGTGATAAACGCTTGGGCGATCATGTCTCGAAAGAGACATGACTGACTGGGCAGAACATTATCCCGCCGTTATACACGCTTGGGCGATCATGTCTCGAAAGAGACATGACTGACTGGGCAGAACATTATCCCGCCGTGATAAACGCTTGGGCGATCATGTCTCGAAAGAGACATGACTGACTGGGCAGAACATTATCCCGCCGTGATACACGCTTGGGCGATCATGTCTCGAAAGAGACATGACTGACTGGGCAGAACATTATCCCGCCGTGATACACGCTTGGGCGATCATGTCTCGAAAGAGACATGACTGACTGGGCAGAACATTATCCCGCCGTGATACACGCTTGGGCGATCATGTCTCGAAAGAGACATGACTGACTGGGCAGAACATTATCCCGCCGTGATACACGCTTGGGCGATCATGTCTCGAAAGAGACATGACTGACTGGGCAGAACATTATCCCGCCGTGATACACGCTTGGGCGATCATGTCTCGAAAGAGACATGACTGACTGGGCAGAACATTATCCCGCCGTGATACACGCTTGGGTGATCATGTCTCGAAAGAGACATGACTGACTGGGCAGAACATTATCCCGCAGTAGGTTGCCATTGCTTTCTGCGGTAGACTGGTTGCCGACCAAGGCTATAGAACCCAATCTGTCCTGTTATTTAATCCATAACTGGAAGGAAGAGACGGATTAATACCTTTCCTAAGGGTATTTGCGCGTAAGTGAATACAATGGATTCAACTGGAATTCGAACTCGGCTCCCCGATTTCTCGTTCCGGGCCGATATCCACTGTACCACAACGCACATCCACAGTTTACTTACAGTTGGAGTAAATTTGCATATGAACGATAATAAGCAAGTATTAGTCTATAGTCAGCGTGGGTCTGGGACTAAGCTAATTAACACAAATTATTTCAGCAATTGGTGAACGTGCGAAAAACCGATCAAGATGAACACAAATGCCAAAGAAGACAGTGTCAGATAAATTCATCTACAAGGGATGTTTTTACAGAAATTTTTTAGTCCATCTTCGAAACATATCGTTAGAGTCAGACGCCAACCACACACACAAACATTTGCTTTGTGTGAGCAGGCAGACAGAGAGAAGAGAAAAAAGCAAATCTTGTTACACGAAATAGAGCGATTGACATCTGTGTGCGGGGATGGCCGTAGTACCCGCAGTGCAGAGCAGGTGTGTGTCGGACGGCAGGCTGGCGAGCGCGTGGCGACGGCGTCCGGTACTGGCAGGCAGTCAGGAGAACCGGTACGCCGTGGTCGGACGTTAAAGTTTGTTGTGGATCCTGGGAATAGGAACCGCATAAAATAAACGAACAACAATCAGAATTGGAGATAGAAAAATAAATATATTAAACGTAAAGATACAAATTTGATTGGTTTGGTTTTTATGGCATATCAACCTCGCTGGGTCATTTTTTGCCAACTAAATTTTATATATTAATTACTGGTAATACCTTTTTCTTTCAACAATTTATTGTTGTTTTTATATAAGTTTTGTGTCTAGTAATACTTTTTTCTTTTCGAGTATCAAGATTCATTGGGATTTATTTTTAAGGGCAGGGTTCCCAATTCCTACCCCGTTGTTTAACCCATAACCAAGGGTACCAGTGCATAAGTGAATGCAGGGTATTCAACTGGAATTCGAACTTGTTTAACCCATAACCAAGGGTACCAGTGCTTAAGTGAATGCAGTGTATTCAACTGGAATTCGAACTCGACTCACTGATTTCTCTTTCCGAGCCGATATCCACTGCACCACAACGCACATCCGTCAATATACCTGGTATTCCCAAGCGGTCACCAATCTAAGTACTGAAAAGGCTCAACGGTGATCGAGCGAGAACCGGCGTATTGAACATTATATGACCGTAAGCTCCTACAAACTTGAACGCATGTTATTAATCCAGGAATACGATTAGTAAGAGGTATATATAAAAGTCTCTGAAGTGAAACCGTAATATGTTTAGTATGTCCACGTCGGAAGCTGACGGGTGCTGTGTATTAATATTCTCTCAGATCTGTGACGGTATCTTCTATCGTAGGAGTATATGTATAATCTAGACGTCTCGACCTTCGTTATAGAAGGCTTCTCAACTCAAATATGACGTCATCAAGCGTAGTGCAGCTAAAGGGAGACAATTCTTTAAGGCCAGATATTGATTGTTAAGTGTAAGTGATTAAAATTTTCAAAATTGAATTTATGACAATAAAAGAATGACAAAACAATAAATATATAAAATGTTTTATTTATTTATTTATTTATATATTTATTTATTTATAAAATGTTTCTAATTTTTTTTTTATATTTAAATTTTTTCCCATTATGTTGTCATTTTTATTTTTGCAAAAATTATTTAACAAAGCATTTGTAGAAGTCCACGCCAACATTTTTTCTATTTTTTCTACATTGTGACCATCATCACATGAATCGACATGAAATAATATATCATAATCTGACAAAATATTTAAAGTTATGCACAGCTAATTGTCGCTGATTTATTGAATAAAGAAAAGGAGGTCGTTGTTTAACCCACAACACCATTATACTGTAAAGAGAAGGAATAACTTATTATTACTAGCAGTATAGCCCGGCGTTGCTCGGGTGTAATGAAAGCTTTAAGACTAATCCATGGTCCTGGAGCCCAGACTCTTTGGACGTTGGCACGAAAGACTAAAAAGCAATAGCTGCTTCCAGTTAAAGCGAAACTGTAGACTGAAAGAAAAATGAATGGATGTAAGTCGAATTTTGATTTCCTGGTATCGATATCAAATAAGTTTTTTTCGTCGTAAAAGGAATTTTGAAGGCTAAATAAGTCCTCTGAGTAAATGGTATCATGGCTGAGACTAAGAACTACAATTATACCTACTTAGAGCCAAACCTGAAGCAAAAACTAAAATAAAAGGGCTGAAAAATATACAGACATACAGACAGATAAACAGACACACACACACACAAACATCTTTCCTTTTATATATATATATATATATATATATATATATATATATTATCGATTTTCTGCACTATTATAAGAACTGCAACCTTGAAACTTTTGAATATCATTTATGTCTTTGTCTATGAGTGTATCAAATTTGATTAAAATCGGACCACTCGTTCTATAACCCGATTTTTCAATTATCGATTTTTGATATTTATTGGGGGTACCTCAACACAAAACCTAGCTAAGAACACTCGCAGACGCTTATAGTACAACTGTGTAAATTTTCAAGAAAATTGGTTCAGCCATTTCGGAGTCTATAGGTAACGGGCACACACACACACACACACACACACACACACACACACACACACACACACACACACACACAAAGTTTCATTTATAAATAAGTTTAGATAGATTATTCGTCGTCGCCATCTTATTTCATTGATCTTCTTACCTACTACTGCCTGTTCCCTTTTTTAAAACATATTATATTTCTCTAGTTGCATAACCATTTTCCCTGTTCTTGTTCTCGTACCTCTTACCGTAATTCTTTCGGACACGGACGTTCATTCTTTTTTTTGTGGCCCTCATTATTTCTCAACATTTGGTAAGGCACCTAACCGAAATTCCGCCATTCGTTTACATACGCTCGCCAACTAGGTGGTTCTGGTCCTAGGTACGACGGTAAAATGCATCCTGCAGCAAGGCCTCTGATTGTGAGGTTGTGAGGAGCACGGAACCATCTCTTAATTGCTGTTGTTCCCATGTCTACCCTGATCGGGATTGGTAGTACCTGTTATGGTCCCAGCTATGGGCAAATAGTTGACACCCAAATTGGGGTCAAAACACAATGAAAGTATAAAAATACCCTTGTGTACATTACTGAAGAAAAAATATTACCAACAAAATATTTTTGAAAGAAAAAATTATTACCATAACACATTTTTGAAGGATAAAAAAATTATTGCCATAATACATTTTTAAAGGAAAAAATTATAACCAGCAATACATTTTTGAATACAAAACTAGAAGATATCTTCAGTTTTCTGAAATAAAAAAAAAACATTTAAAAAATAAAATATATTTTTTATCAAGGTCTGATTAAATCAACCTTCTCCCTATAACTGAACATTAAAAAATATCTTAAAACCCCATCTTTCTGGCATTAAGCAAAATACAAACACAAACCAACAAATGGTTCACTGCTCTTCCCCATCTCAAGTGACAGTGCGTTCTTTGAGCGTTCAGTTTTCTAAGTTGTCTTTGCTGATTATATCCACAATGAACTCCATTAGTCTTTTTCATGTTTTTGAGCACAAGTTTTCCTTTTGTAATATATCTCTTTTCATCATCCTTTCTACTTACTATTCTGTCATATATTTACCTATAAGCGGCCTTCGAGATTTGAAAAAGAACTCAGTCGACTGACGGTCGAGAGCAAGGGAAACTTTACTCACCCCAAAATCATTTTACTCGACCGACTTCATTTTCTTAATAGTCCCCTTACGAAAACGTAGAGTGAATCGCTGACTGAAAACAAAAAATTAAATTTTAATTAAAATTTCGAACGTGTTCGAAGGGATTTAAATTTTAAAAAAAAATAATAACAACAAAATTTGATCTTTCTTCTTAATAATAACATAAACATTTTGATGATAAAGCTTTGTTTTTATTAAGTTTCAGCCCTTTTAACATCATGATGTGCTGCTTTTTTTTTTTTTTTTTTGACAATTGAGTTGAGGTACCTAAATTCGTAGTTTCTTTCTTCTGTTTGACTACAACCTCCATATCATAGATGATAAAGAATAAAAAATTTCATTTCTTAACGATTTTCTTACTTGTATAATTTGCGTTTCGGTGCGTGGCTGAAAGAAATATGCGTATTTTTTTCTTTCTTTCTTTCAAATATTCGTTTTTACTTTTCATAAGCGGAGACAAAATACAGATGTTCAGTAAAAGATAATATTTTTCCAAAGGAGTTTCTAAAAACCTGTGAGCGTCGCGACAGAGACATTTTTGCTACACTATGGAATTTTAATCAAACGAATGTTTACACTGACTGGAACGATAAAAGGTCATTGTAGGTCATTCTAAGTAACTTGTGAATCTTCAGTGGCATACTTTTGGGTTGTAAAAGTAAATCAGCTTTCCTTTTTCTATATTTGCGAGATTTTTAATCGACCGTGGGCGAGTAAAGCAATAAACTTTAATCGCTCAGTGAAGTTTTTAATCGACTAAGACGATCGGGCGCGAGAAATCTCAAAGGCTGCCTATAAGGTAGGTTATTCATTGTTTTTCTCTGTCCTTTTTGCTTTCATCATGTCCTGTAAACATCAGATTCTCCAAGCCCTCTTAAAAGCGTGATATTCAACCTGGTAGTCAATCTACCTTATTTACGCATCCTTCAAGAATTTTGGAAATATACTGCCTCAGCTAAATCGCAGCCTCACCCTATCCCAGGTTTGTCATACTGCAACTTTTCCCAAAGTCAACAATACTGCAACGTTTTAAAAAAACATTGTCGTTAAAGGGTATATTTCAAAGAATGGATGAGATTAAAGGGAACGAAATTTTTTTTTTTTTTTTTTTAATCATTTCACCCCGAGCAAGGCAGAAACGCCACTGATGTGCAGGGGGTTACATAAATGTAAAAAGATTAATTAGAAAAGAGTGAGGAGTACAAGCTAGTTAGAAAGGAACAATAGAAAGCTGAGAAAGCAGTTTCGATGACAGATACATAGGCGGAGAGAAAGTGAAGGTTATACAGGGGAGGGGAGAGAGCTAGAGTCCAGTGGTTAGTAGATGAGTATTGACTTTGCATTTGAATTTCTGGAGGTTGTAGCCGTCAGGAAAGCAAGAATACGGGAGTGAGTTCCACAGGCGGGAAGTGAGAGAGAGGAAGCTGCAGGAGTATAATTGTCGTCTGCATTTGGCTAACCTGACTGTGAATGGGTGGGACCCAGTTGCCAGTCTGGTTGCACGGGTAAACACCTGTTGAGGAGGCATCAGTGACTTAAGCTCATCCGAGCAGAAGTCATGAAAGTATTTATAGAAGAGACAGAGGGAGGCCACATTTCGACGATGGGAAAGTGGCTGCAGTCGAGTCGCCAGATCAGTACCTATCACATTACAGACTCTCCTGGATAGCATTATTGAATATGTATGTTTTTAATGTGGAAAGAACGCTGAAATATGAGTTCAAGCTACAAAGGTGACTACCCTGAAGCGCCATTGCTCTAGGTAGGTTATTTATTTTCACCAATATTTTTTATTAACGAAAATAAACGGCATAAAAAAAGACTGGATACTTTATCTCTCTTCTATAATAGTCTTCCAGCGAAACCTTTGAATATGTTTCTATTCACAAACTCTTTGCTTCGCTTTCGTTCATCACTCCTTCTCCCTCTTTCTCATGTTCTGTGTGTGTGTCTCCCGCACGTACGCAGGTATATGCACTTTTCATGCACTTGGGCAACCTCGCTCTAAATATAAACGCCATTTTACATGTAGAACTTTTTTTCTACATCCGATGTTTAATAAACAGACGAAGTTCGTCTCTTTCTTCCTATGTGAAAATGGCGTTATATTTCTGTAGGTCTTCGTCTGCAAAACATGATTCTGTCCGTTTGAGATTCGTGCAGTTGATGTTGTCAAAACATTGACTGATTTTGTAATACGGCTGAGTGCGTTGTACTTTGGTCTATTGCTTTCATGACGGATGGAGCTTTCGTCAGTGTCAAAATGTCTTCAAGTTCGCGAGAATTTACGATGAGCGTTGAGAGAAGGGCGTGGAGATACTGAGAGAGAGAGAGAGAGAGAGAGAGATGGGGGAGAATTCTTATGAAGAAGAAGAAGAAGAAGAAGAAGAAGAAGAAGAAGAAGAAGAAGAAGAAGAAAGGCTGAAAAGATAAACCCCGAAAAGAAGCAGCACTAGAATTTTTGGTTCAGTTAAAGGAAGAAGAAATCTCAGAAATCGAGACGAAAATAAACATATTTAAGGGAGTATGTGCGTTGTGGTGCAATGGATATCTGCTCGGAACGAGAAATCGGAGAGCCGAGTTCGAATTCCAGTTGAAATCATTGCATTCACTTACGCGCAAATACCCTTGGGAAAGGTATTAATCCGTCTCTTACTTCCAGTTATGGGTTAAATAACAGGACAGACTGGGTTCTATAGCCTTGGTCGGCAACCAGTCTACCGCAGAAAGCAATGGCAACCTACTGCGGGATAATCGTCTGCCCAGTCAGTCATGTCTCTTTCGAGACATGATCGCTTAAGCGTGTTTTACGTACGGCACCTAACTGACTGAAGGGAGTATAAGAAATTAGTGATGTGCAGGGGGCTACGTAATAGTGAAAAGATTGGAAAAGAGAAAATCCGGAAACCACATCCTAAACAGAGAACAAGGGATGAGCCTCTTAACCTGTTCAATAGACGTGGGTGGAGTGTGAACCGGGCGATAGATAGATCTATCTACTCCAATTGAAAAAAAAAAGAAACCAAAGAGAGAAGATTGGAAAAGAGAAAAGCCGGAAACCACATCTTAAACAGGGAACAAGGGATGAGCCTCTTAACCTGTTCAATAGACGTGGGTGGAGTGTGAACCGGGCGATTACTCCAATTGAAAAAAAAAGAAACCAAAGTGAGAAATTGGTAAAGAGAAAAGCCGGAAACCATATCCTAAACAGGGAACAAGGGATGAGCCTCTTAATTTGTTCAATAGGCGTGGGTGGAGTGTGAACCGGGCGATAGATAATGGAGTGAAAAGAACAAGAACAAAAAAAACCCCCAAAACTGCTGCCAAATCTGGTCGGGTACCCCTGCTATTCACCTCGGGATACTTAACAAAATCCAACGAAGAATCTGTAATGTGATTGATCCCGACTTGGTAGCTCAGTTGTAGTCACTTTCTCACCGGCGTAATGTGGTTTCCCTATGTCTCTTCTACAAATTCTTTCACGGATTCGATGAGCTTAGCTCCCTGGCATCTCATCTGCACGAATTTACTCGAGCTACTAGACTATCAACTAGGTTCCACCACATTAACAGTGAAACCAATAAAATGTAACCGCAACTTCTACTCTACCAGCTTCTTTTCTCGCACTTCCCGCTTGTAGAATTCCCTTCCGTATACTTGCTTCCCCGACAGCTACAATCTTCAAGAATTTAAATGTAAAGTCAATTGTCATTTCTGATCTCTCTGACTCGCATCCTTTCCATAATGTTCTTTACTCCGTCCACTCTACATTCATCACACTAGTATTCTCATCCTTTTCTTATTCAATTCCTGACACCCCCTATAACTTGTTCCTCTTTCTCATGACTTTCCTCCTATGTAAACCCCTGCCCTCCAGTGGCAGTAAAACTGCTTTCCTTGAGGTGAAATGATTAAAACAACAACAAACAAAAAACAAACAAAAAAACAAAAAACTCATATATAATAATGAGGAAATAGAAAAGAATGAATTATGGGAAAAAAGGAAGTAACGAGAAGAGGATGAATTAACCGAATAATAATAATAATAATAATAATAATAATAATAATAATAATAATAATAAATATTATGCATAATAATATGGATCCAAAATGCAGGTTTTGTGATAAACACCAAGAAACAATAGACCACCTAATCTCAGGCTGTTCTGTGCTTGCCCCAAATGAATATAAAAATCGCCACGATAGAGTTGGGCAATATTTACATTGGGCAATGTGCAAACATTATGGAAAAGCTGTAAACAAACACTGGTATGAACATCACCCAGCACCGGTTACAGAAATAGAAGATGTAACCATTCTATGGGATTACACCATCTACACAGACAGAAAAATTGAAGCAAACAGGCCAGACATAATTGTTAAAAACCAGAAGGAGAAAACTTGTCTATTAATTGATATGGCTTGTCCAGCGGATTGTAACATAGCAATCAAGGAATTTGAAAAACTGTCAAAATATAAAGACCTGGAAATTGAAATAGAAAAAATGTGGAAATTGAAAACAAAAGTTGTGCCAGTGATAGTAGGTGCACTTGGAATGATAAAAAATGGAACAAAACAACACATTGAAAGAATCCCTGGAAACCCCAGCTTAAGAGATATACAAAAAATTGTCTTATTAAGTACAGCCCACACACTAAGGAAAACTTTATCTATGTAATGCTGGGGATGATAGGGAAGATAGAAAAACATGAAATGGAGCCATAACAACACGCCACTACCTGCCTTAGGTCTCCCCGCAGACTTGGTTGGTAGTGAGACCAAAGCAGAAATCGAAATATGATGAAAAATGACATAATAATAATAATAGCAACAATAATAAAAAGATGAAAAAGAAGAGAATCAAGCAGAAGAGAACGAATTAATATAATAATAATAATAATAATAATAATAATAATAATAATAATAATAATCTCTTATAATAAAATCATTGTATATAGATAATGATGTCAGTTAAGAAATATACATATGAGGGTGCACAAATGCATAGTACTATTATTCAGGTGTTAATAAAACATTGCTCAATGTCTATGGCACGACTCAGAGTTTCATGCATTAAGCAATCATCAGGTGCATATTTCGAACTGACAGTTTTGTAGATTTAAATTTAAGTTCACTCGATGTTCATGAGAATTAAATCTTATATAATTAAGTCGCTGCTTTTTTAATAACAAGGGGAAAAATGCAAATATTCTAAGATAGTTAAAGTTTTAATATTTAATTTATAAACTAGAAATATTAAAAATAATAAAAAGCTGGGAAAATAAATCTAAGGGGTGTAAATCATAAATCGTAAAAATTTAAATTATTCCCAAAGTTACATTCTTTGTTAATGATGTTATTTTGTCGTGATTAATTAGCTTTTTGGTGTTTTTGTCTTAAAAAACAAACAGACTTCATAGCGTGTTATTTACAGAATGTTAACAACCGCCGGCAGCCGAGAGCTTTCAGTTCGGTAGTCGAGCAGAGAGCGTTCAACTGCGTAAAGCCGTAAGTGGCTACTGTTCAAATAATCTACCTTCCTCTACAGTGCTCTATCGACTGGCGAGAGCATCGGAAAATGACAAAATTTTTACGGCTTATGCAATTAAACATTAATCGTCGAGAGTTATTCAGGCGGGAGGTGGTAAAATTTTCATCTCGAACGGTAGACATAAAACTGGAAGAGTTGAAAATAAATACGTCATTACGAACGATGAAACTGAAAAGCGATATTGCTACATGTAGAAGCTCATCAAAAATGCACAACTTCCGAAGATTGAGGCTGATCTGAGGTGCAGGTTTGTTAACCTACTTAAATGCACAATGACCAGCAGTAGCTAAAAACCTTTCAAAAAACAATCTGATGATGTCATATTTTACTGTTTTAGAAATGGATGAATACGGATTTAAAAGGGCACATATATGAGGCGCTTAGGAAGAATAAAACTCACAAAACATTTTGTTGCCATATCTGTTCTGGTGCTGATATTATATATCTCAAAATTATCGACAAAATCCAAAGAAGGATCTGTAATGTCGTGACCTGACATCTCGGCTTCAGTGTCCTTCCCACCGCAGTAACGTGGCTTCCCTCTTTTTTTCTTTTCTTTAAATATTTTATTGCAGTTGTTCTGATCAGCTCTTCTTCTTAGGATTTATTTTTTTAAATGTTATTTTTACCCCAACCCCGACTAATTGTACAGTTAAATTGTAGTTAGGACTACACCACTTCCCCACCGACGGGGTGTGGCTTTCCTCTGTCTGTTCTGTAAATACTTTCATGATTTCTGTTCCAACGAACTTAAGCCACTGGTGCCTCTGCAGCAGGTGTCTACTCGTGCAACCAGACTGGCAACTGGGTCTCACCCATTCACAGTTAGATCAACCAATTGGAGTAGATAGATTTATCTATCGTCCAGTTCACACTCCACCCATGTCTATTGAACAGGTTAAGAGGCTCATTTATGTAATTTTCTAAATTGCTAGTACAGTTCTAACTTAATTTGATTGGAATTCTATTTAAAATTTTTGTTGAATTCTGAGTTGTTTTTTTTTTTTTTGGGAAGTGTAACCCAATTTATTTAAAAAATATTTTCCCTATTTTAGATTTTACTTCTAAGTTAAATGGTGGTTTGAAAACATTATACAGTATTTACATTATTCGAATTATTATCCTAATCTTTGTTGCCATTTGTACGACGTTTCGACCGTTATACGCTCCGGCCTTCTTCAGGTGCTAGGAATTTCGAACCGAACACTTTATTACAGTCACTGGGGTATATCATCCTTAATCCTTGCGTAAAGCCTCGACTGGAAGTCATGAGTTATCTCCCTCTAACCCTGCAAGTTACTTGTTCACTCCTGCTGTAGCCTGGTATTGAATTCACAACTCTTTGGGTCAAGTTAGAGGAACTAACCAACGTCTATATCCACTGGGCCATGTGTTTTTAAGGTTCGAAATTTCTAGCACCCGAAGAAGGCCGGAGCGTACAACGACCGAAACGTCGTACAACAAAGATGAGGACAATAGTCCGAATAATAAAAATACTGTAAATACTACCTCATACACAATATAGACAAATACTGAAGACATAATGTTTCAATTTCTAGTATTATTTTTCGCTTGTTTGTTTGACTGAGGTTTGCCTTCTAATTTGTTTTAATGGCCGGATTATTTTAGAGCATTTCCATTTTTTTTTTTTTTCATCAAAGGTTGTTTTTCTGGAGGAAATTTTTGATCGTAAGTTTTTTATTCCCTTATGAATGTGTTCAACTATGCTGGTTGTATGGTTAGATTTTGTGTTTACGTACTTTAAAGTTGTATTTATTTTCACATATGGAGGGACACTGCTAGTTCGTAGATTGAGCTCTACATCTACACTACCTGCCATAATTATTAGGCAACCCCAGTTTTTTAAAAGAAATGATTTATTTCATACTAATTTTAGCGGATAATTTTAAATGAAAATAGAATGGTTCTTTTGTGATTATTACTTTGCAAAGTTTTACAAGGCAAAGAAGCAAAGATGAACTCGTCCGAATCACCCTAAATTTTCTCCATTCTTTCATTGATGAAACTGCAATATAGGTAATTAAATATTTATAAATTCATTTGATGCACATGTTACAGTGCAGTATTAATAAAATAGCCATTCTATTTTCATTTACAATTATTCACTTGGCAATAAATAATAAAAAATAGTATAAAATGCATCATTTTTTAAGACACTGGAGTAGCCTAATAATTATGGCCGCTAGTGTAAATACAAAACAGCCTTCTTGTTTGTTTCAATATTTGAGTAAATATTCAGTTTTTAATCAAACGGAATATTTATATAATTATTTTTACCAGTCTGATTATTTACGATAAATTTTCTTACGAAAATGTCTGTTATTCGGCAGGATTCGAACCTGCAACCCGTACCAACCTGGAGAATGTCACCAATTGATCCGGTGTGTCTTAGACCACTTGACCACGAATGATTCCAGAGTTCAATCACAGTCGAATCAAGCCTTTATAACACAATTTTCGATTCTATGTAAATAACCATCTCTGGTCTGAAATGTAGCATAATGTCAACAAATATAAACATACAATATTACGGAAAGTCCCAAAGATTCACGAAATGTTTTTAACACCCGAAAAATTTAATGTTCAATTAATAAAATTAAGTTTGTTGGTTGTTAAAAGCTGGTAAAAAAAATTATATAAATATGCTGCTTGATAAAAAACAGAATATCTACTCAGATACGAGTATCGATTAAAAATAAAATTCAAACAAATAAAATTGTCTCTTGTTAAAAAGATTTCGTTAATCTTCGGGTCATTCCGTAACACACGCAAAATTGATAAAATGTTCTGTGAAGCTTTAAAATAAAAAAGTTTTTTTTATATTTAGACTTTTTCTTAACATCGTTCTGATCTTTATGCTTGGTACTCTCTCTCTCTCCCTCTCTCTCTCTCTCTCTCTCTCTCTATATATATATATATATATATATATATATATATATATATTATAATTTTGTATTTGGGCAGTAATCCCTGTTTTATACATATTTCATTGAAAATGGTTAAGATTATTATTGCATTTATAATGCATTCTTACAGCTAATTTCTTTTCTTCGCGTGCATTATGCAATAAATCATGGACTTTCAGCGAAACTATTCACCATTATCAAAGATTATTTTTTTAATATTGTTTTTGTTGCTGTTAAATATACTACATATTTTGAATATCAATGTACACATCGTTTATTTCAAACGGACTGGAAAGACATTGTTTATTTTCAAATGGATTAGTTCAAGACTTCAAATACTTATTTACTTGAAAAATATTTTGTTTTGATCTCTCGTCTTCTTCATGTAGATAGATAATCTCTGCACATTTCTTTTATTAGGAAATTATATTTTTTTTTTATGCAGACAAAGAATTTTAATCTTCGCTAAATCAGCTGATAGAATTGGAAGGAGAATTGCCACGCCTTGATTTCGGCAGAAGTTGACTTAGTGTTTGTTGCGTTGGCAAAATACTTCGATGGTTAAAATGAAAAAGTAAGTCATGCAGAAAAAACAGAGATTTAACTGGCATATGATTAAGTATGTGACAACCCAAACAATTACACTTATCTATCTATCTATCTATCTATCTATCTATCTATCTATCTATCTATCTATCTATCTATCTATCTATCTATCTATCTATCTCAGTTTTTTTTAATAACATTAATTTCGTTTATTAAAAACTACATAATGTCACTTTGTGTTTTCAATAACTTACTTAGACGTTTCATCTAACCTGGTGAAGATACATAGCATTTCTTAAGTAAAAAATATATAAACAAAAAATTAAAATGAAATAACTCATATCGTTGCATTTTTCTACTTTTCTGTAAATACTTTTTGAAAATAAAATCTTTGGTTATTTATATACATACCACGTATACATATACACATATGTGCATGCATATATATATATGTGTGTGTGTGTCTGTATATATATATATATATATATATAGATATATATGTGGCCATAATTATTAGACCACCCCAGTTTTAAAAAAAAGATGTATTTCATACTATTTTTAGTATTTATTGCCAAGTGGATAATTCTAAATGAAAATAGAATTGTTATTTTGTTATTATTTTGCAAAATTTTACAGGACAGCCAGGAAGTTCTTGTTTTGGCCAGCCAATAAGAAGAAGAGATTAGCATGGGAAAGAGAGTACAAAAACTGGACACCAGAACAATTCATGTGATGCATATGTTATTGTGCAGCATTAACAAAAGAATCATTCTATTTTTATTTAGAATTATTCACTTGCCAATATATACTAAAAATAGTATGAAATACATCATTTTTTAAAAACTGGTGTGGCCTAATAATTATGGCCAGGTAGTATATATATATATATATATATATATATATATATATATATATATATATATATGCTCGCATCAATCAATATTAAACCCACTATATTAAAAAAAACTATTATTAGCATGCACCACACAAGCAACATTTCACGATCCCTTAGGCAATATTTATACACAAATAGATGGTATTGCGATGGTATCTCCTTTAGGTCCCCTCTTTTCTAATTATTATATGGCAAATCTAGAAAATAAAATAATTAATGACAACAACAAACCCTCTATATATGTAAGATACATAGATGACATCTTTGTTTTAGCTAAGAATATCGATCAAATTAAATATCTTAAAAACAAATTTGAAAGTCACTCCGTCCTCAAATTTACATTACAACTTAATATTAATAACAAAATCCCATTCCTTGATGTATTCATTGATTCTAGCACACATAAATTTACTACTTCTCTATATAGGAAACCAACTAGCATAAATTCGTGTCTTCTTAATTATAATAGTGAATGCCCCCAACGATATAAGTTAGCTGTTATAAAAAACTTACTTTAACGCACACAAATGATATCTTCTTCCAAATCTATATTTTATAAAGAATTACACAACATTAAGCAAACACTAGTCAATAACGGATTCCCTAACTCCGTTATTGATCAACAAATTAAAATGTATCTCAACAAACTTAACAATAGCTCTAACAATAATGATAATATTAATAATAATGGTTTACATCAAAACAAACATAACACTATTAACTTATACTATTGCAACCAAATACATAATAATTATAAACAAGATGAAAAAACTCTCAAAAACATAATACGTAGAAATGTTAACCCAGTGGAAAGTAATAATCAAATTAAACTCATTATATATTATAAAAAGTTTAAAACAATTGACCTCATAGTCTATAATAACCCAACAAGCACTAAACTAAATTCTCTACAAAAAACCAATGTAGTGTACCAATTTACATGCCCATTCAGAGATTGCATCTCTGATACTAATCAAAAACCTAGTACATATATTGGTTTTACTACAACCACGCTCTCCCGTAGACTTACATGTCATCTTTCTGATCAGAGTACTATTAAACAACATTTCTCTGAAAAACATAAACATATAGGTAATATCAGACAGATTTTGGTCAACAATACGGTGATCCTTACTCATACACACAGTAAGAGGAACCTGCAGATATTGGAGGCCATGTACATCAAATCTAAACAACCAACACTCAATAAAATCAACTTTAAAACAGGAAATAACATATTACATTGCATTTGACTAGATGGTTTTGTTGTCATTTCGCGCTATCCCGCGGTGTGACGTCATAAAACCGCATCGCAAACTTAAGAACTGCATTTATTATTTTTGGTAACTATTGCCGTTGCCAAGCGGAGTTTTATGTCAACACAAAATAAAATCGTCGGTGATGGTGGATTTTATAATATTTCAGTTTAAACAACCTCTCTGAAGATGGCTCACGTGAGCCGAAATCTTAGAAGAAAACCAATAAATAATTATCCAAATGTTGGAGAATTTTTGTCTTTATTTTCAACTGAAATTAAAGCCAAAATACGACGTTTAGAACGGCTCATGATTAAACATAATAGACATTCATTGTCTCTTATATTTAACAGCATATGTTGAGAATATATATATATATATATATATATATATATATATATATATATATATATGTATATGCGTATATATTTACACACACACATAAATATATATATATATTTATTTAGAATTTATAACATAAATGTCATATCACTACAAAAGCAGCCATTTTGTTTCAACACTAACTGACTTATAAAGTGATAATGTTGATTTTATGTTTCAAAAGATTCAAAACTAGCCGATCTTTTAAAACTTTTCAACGTAACATCAGCATCATCACTTGATAAGAAACAGTATTGAAACAAAATGGTTATTTTTGTAGTGAAATTATAACATATTTATGTTATAAATACTAAATAAATATTCTTTGCTCTATTTTGTATTGAGCACTTTTTAAAGAATAGTGTTTCTTATACGTAATTTTATTCCATCCATACCTACCCTATACTTTATATATATATATATATATATATATATATATATATATATATATATATATAGTTAAAAAAAAAAGAAAGTTCTCGAGAGCGCCGCCATCCAGTATTACTAAAACATCAATTTGCGCCTCGGATTTTTCCCAATCTCATCTTTGCTTATGGAAATTATACTAAAACAGACTAACGTACATATTAAAAGTCCAAGGAGAACGGTTGAACTTTCATTTTAACATCTCGTGACTTTGCACTGCACATGAAGAAGTTCTAAAATTAAATATTCTGTTAATCTTTTTTGAAGGATTTGTGAGCGTTTTTATAGTTGCCAACACTGTTTGTTTATAGATAGGTAATTTACTGACAGGCCAGGTAGAAGGAAAAAGTGACAGAGGAAGGCAGCGGATAACATATTTGCAAGGTCAGATCAGGTGGATGACGGAACGGGGGTTACGAAGTGTAACAGGAGCAAACATACTAAGAACCACCAGGGATAGGGAAAAGTGGAGAGCCATGATCGCTTGCGTCCTGAAAGGGCAGGACACTTAAAAGAAGAAGAATTTAGAATAAAGGTCATTTCGTCTTTTTGCCTTGATAAAGTTCTTCACAGGACGAAACGCGTAGGCGATTTAAAATACAGTTTTCCTCTTGTCTTCTTTTTATTTAACCATCCTGTCCTTAATCTTAGATCATAACTGAGTATATTTTTACATATATATATATATATATATATATATATATATATATATATATATCTTACCCCATAAGACAAGATGTTTTTTCGGGTAAGAAAATAAAGGATGAAGTCTAATTTTAAAATTAACGTTTAAAAACCTCTTATCTCTGTCTGTACACACACACACACAAATATATATTGTTGACTTTCCATATATATATATATATATATATATATATATATATATATATATATATATATATGCATATATATATAACAACTGACTTAGTTGTGAAAAACGTCAAATTGGGTAAAAGAAAGACAGAAAGAAAGAACGTGTGGAGAAAACAGAAACAAAATATGGAATGCAAACTTGAAAAAAAGAGTTAATATAAAAAAAAAGAAAAAATGAAGCGAAGAATGAACGGAACAAATAAACAAATCAAAGAAAGAAAAGAGAAATATAATCTATATTAGTTTGCGTTTCACAAACGGCTTCTTCGTCTTTTTATTTTACAAAATTAAAATTTGCTAAATAATGAGAAAAACGGATATTTTTACAGAAATTAAAATCATAAATTTTCATTTTTTTAAATTACGTCTACTGCTATAATGTACGAGAAAAAATAATGAAACAAAATAAATCATATTCTCAAAACTGTGGAGATAAGTAAGTTTGAATGATTCAAATTAGGATTATTTTTCCTAGGCTTACAGCGAAATCAAGAGTTCTGGATGAGTAGACAAGACAAGGAAACTGCTTCCAAGATAGCAGATGGCTATTACGTCATTACAGCAACAAATTATTTTAGAAGGAATGTTCTGGTATAGACATTGGTAACAAGGTCTCTGGCAGCTATGGTGTTACAGACAGGGTCTGTTCAGAAACGATTTACAAAGTTCGTTCAAATTTAATGAATTTTAAAATCGAATTCAAATGGTTTTCTGTTCTGGAGCAGATATCAAATAATAATAATAATAATAATAATAATAATAATAGTCTTTTCACTAGAAACTTTCAAGCAAATATTATACATAATAATATGGATCCAAAATGCAGATTCTGTGATAAACACTAAGAAACAATAGACCATCTAATCTCAGGTTGTTCTGTACTAACCTCAAATGAATATAAAAATCGTCACGATAGAGTGGGTCAATATTTACATTGGACAATGTGCAAACACTATGGAAAATATGCAAACAAACACTAGTATGAACACCACCCAGCTCCGGTTACAGAAAGAGAAGATGTCACCATTCTATGGGATTACACCATCTACACAGACAGAAAAATTGATGAAAATAGGTCGGACATTATTGCTAAAAACCAGAAAGAAAAAACTTGTCTATTAATTGATATGGCTTGTCCAGCGGATTGTAACATAGCAATCAAGGAATTTGAAAAACTGTCAAAATATAAAGACCTGGAAATTGAAATAGGAAAAATGTGGAAATTGAAAACAAGAGTCGTGCCTGTGATAGTAGGTGCACTTGGAATGATAAAAAATGAAACAAAACAACACATTGAAAGGATCCCTGGAAACCCCAGCTTAAGAGATATACAAAAAATTGTCTTATTAAGTACAGCCCACACACTAAGGAGAACATTGTCTATTTAACGCTAGGCAAGATAGGGGAGATAGAAAAAACATGAAATGTTTTAGATCTTCCAGCAGACTGGGTTGGTAGTGCGACCATAGCAGAATTCGAAATATGATGAAAAATGACATAATAATACTAATGACGAGTTTTAACCTGTAAAAATTTCACGGTTTTATTTTAATATTTTATTGAATCTTAATTTTTCAGTCAACGATTGAACAAGCGCATACCAAATTCTATGAAATTAAAATATCCGTAGAAATTACCCTATTGTATAATTAATTATTCTAATTTAACAATTTTAACAAATTATTGTAATGACAATCATAAATATAAAGTTCTCTCTAGTCTTCGTTCACATCATTCCTCCTTGCTTGCATTAGTTCTCTATTATGTTTACGGATTCGTTGTCTCTTTTCTGCTCGTAATTATTTTCGTCTTTTTCTCTGCCGTTCCCTTTTTTGCTGGCTCTCTTTGTTGTCTTATTCTTTCTTCCCTTACAATGATTTTCTCTGGAGATATGATGCATTTACAAAATACATTTAGTTCCTTTCATTTCTCCAAAAGCGTGACACACGTAGGTAAATAGTTAGGTATTACTGTATTATAAAACTACAACTTGCTATGCTGTTCACAGCGAGAATTAAAGGACCGATTGCATAAAATAAATAAAAATAACCGGATGAAAACTATTTTCTTAGTTGAAAGAGAATCAAGATCAAGACAGCAAAGAAAGACTTGATATTATTATTTAAGGCACAAAACGTTATTAGTACAATAATACTCTCTTTTTTTAATAGATGTTATATCAGTCACTTGAGTGTCATACGTGAAACACGCCTGTGCGATCATATCTCGAAAGAGACTGGGCAGAAGACTATCCCGCAGTAGACTGCCATTGCTTTCTGCGGGTGACTGGTTGCCAGCCAAGGCTATAGAACCCAATCTGTCCTGTTATTTTACTCATAACTGGAAGGAAGAGACGGATGAATACCTTTCCCAAGGATATTTGCGCGTAAGTGAATGCAATGTATTCAAGTGGAATTTGAACTCGGCCCTCCGATTTCTCGTTCCGAGCCGATTTCCCAGCACCACAATGCAAATCAGATGTCATATATTTTACATTATTTCTCTTCGTTTTATATTTCTTGTTCGACGTTTACTTTCATTTCTCAAGCGTGTTTGTGTGTACGTCGTCCGGCGTTTTTATGTTAATCTTTTATGTCTGTGTGTGCGTTCATATCTCTTTTTAGAGTGTGACACACGTAATTACTACGGTAATCGTATATAATGATGATGATGATGATGATGATGATGACGATGATGATGATGATGACGACGACGATGATGATGATGATGACGACGATGATGATGATGATGATGATAACAGTAATCATTTTAGTTATAATAATAATTAAAATTATTATTATAACTAAAATGAATCGCGAAAATTTCACGGTTTTCTTATTTGAATTTTCTGATGAATCTTAATTTCTAAATTAATGTTTGAATAAGGACATGGGGAGTTCCCAGACACTAGAATATTCGTAAATATCCCCCAATCGTATCCTTAAATATTTGAGTTTAGCAACTTTAAGAATGTATCTCAATAACAATAAAAAATATTAATACTGAATTAATAATACCACCACCTTTAAATTTGTTGTTTTTTTTTTTTACTTTTTTCAGTGCAAACTTATCGATTACAACCTAAACTTTCTGACTGACAAAAAAAATTAAAAGATAAAAAAATTTAAAAAATTTGGAAAAAGTTCAATATTTAAACAATTTTAGGGTGGGGGGCTCAGTTTTTCATACAACGTTATCGTAAATCAATCCTCCATTTTGGAATCACACGCCGGTACGACATTGCCACCACCTGTAAATCAGTTGATTATCAATTTTTTTTTTTACTCTTTTCAGTGCAATCTTATCGATTAAACCCTAAACTTTCCGATTGAGAACAAAATATGTAAAAATTTCAACATTTAAACAATTCTAGGAGGGGGGGGCTCAATTTTTCATACAACCTTTTAGTAAATCGATCCTGTGCAATTCTTTTTTACTTGCGTATATTCACATACTGAATCCTTTGCGAAAGTTTTGAATATAGCCATTCTTGGAGTTTCCGAGGAAGATGCCATCGTAAGAATTAAAGAAAACTTGCAAAAGACAAAAACACGAACAGCAACAGGTTTAAAAAAAAAATACAAAGCCACCTCAACGCTAGTGATTTCAAATTGAAAGATCAATTTACTTTGTATGAGAAAGTGAGCCCCCCGCTAAAATTGTTTCAATATTAAATTTTTTCAATTCTTTTTTTTATAATCGGAAACTTTATGTAATAAACGATAACTGGGTTGAAAAAAGTAAAAAAAAAAAAAATCGAAACAACAAGTTTACAGGTGGTGGTAGTTTCCTTCAGGTCCGCCGCTGAATTTAATAAGTAAGGGGGTACAAATGAAAATATTTGAATTTGAACCCTTTACCATTTCACTGAAAAAGTCTTTAAACACTTCGTTCTTTCTTTCTTTCTTTCATTCTTTCTTTCTTTCTTTCTTTCTTTCTTTCATTCTTTCTTTCTTTCTTTCTTTCTTAAGTCCAGTTCGTTTTTCTTTTTATGTGTCTTACTATTTCAAACAATTTTTTTCTTTTTTTCTTTTTTAAAATTTCATAGAAAGTTCTACAATAATAAAATATCCGTAGAAATCCTTATATCGTTAAATATTTGAGCTCAACAACTTCAACAAAATATTGCTGCAACCCTATTTTCAGATGGCTGGTATTAATTTTAGGTGATTTTCAAGATGAGAAGAGATTTCTCTAAATGTTAAAGAGTACAATTATTTTGTCGGGAAAAGTAGCCGAAGTGATGAAATAATTCGAAAATACAGATTCGGTTTACTGAGTGCAGAATTGCTTTTGTTGCAAGAAGTAATGGAATTCATCAAAGCTACTTACCTAAGCGTAGTCAAAATATTGTCAAATGGGTTTTGGTGATACTTTGACCCTAGGTCAAAATACGGCCTTGAAGATTTCCTATTTACTGATAACCAGGAAAACTGATATGAACAGGCAGACAATAACAAGGAGTAAGTTTTCTTCCCTTCTATTGGAAGTCGATATGTTTAAATGTTATTGCTTACATTTCGAGATGCTAAGACGGATATAGAGAGGGGAAAATAGCAATCCAGTCCCTAAGTTCAACAGCCGGGTTTTTCGTTTTTTTAATAAAACTGGGGTCGAAAACAAAATTCAGTGTGTCGGGACCAGCGATAAATTGAAGCAGGCAAGCTAAAGTAAAATGCCAGAAGAGAACAATATTGCAAGAGAAGGTCAGTCCAAATTCAATCAGCTGAAAGTTAAATAAACCATCGTCCCGTGGAGATAATAGGACACGAATATTATCGTACTATTAAAATACCAGTCAACTAATATTTTTTCGTCACTTAACTTTGACTTGCTTGTAATCATGTATTTATTCGATATATATCAATATATATGAACCTACACCGTGTCTTTACGGCCTTAAATCTGGTTTTCATTATATAACAATCTCTTGCGTGTCTGGGCCAGTCTCGTCAAGTGACAAATAATCCTGCTGTGAATAATCCGAAATCAACAACACGACGTGGGCGGAATTGACCGAAGCTCAGAAAGGTTGGCTAGACCCAGTCAGGGTTCGTGTTATATTGCAATAAAAATTACAAACATGAATGCTGGTCGTTACTTTAAGAAGCCAGTAGAAATAAAATGATTTGAAACTGACGACTTTTTCCATTTCAACGAAACAGATGTTAAACACTTCTTTTTTCGCTTTTTAGGTTTTTTCTTCATTTTTTTTTCCACTGAAATCAAATTGTATCTTTTCCCCTCTTTCCACGCTATCAAAACAGAACAGACCATTTTTTATGAGATATTGGCAGAAGACGTCAAACACTTCCATCTTTCTTTCCTTCTTTTTTCTTTCTTTCTTTCTTTCTTTTAGTTTCACGCTGAAATTTAAAAGTGTCTATTTTCTATCCTACTTTCCACGCGATTAAAACGAAGTAATCAATTATTTATAAAGTATTTGTAAGGCGTAACGGTCGTGCGAACTAATGAAGAGAGTAACAGTCACAGTTATAAAAAAATAATAATGGGATAATTGACGTTGTTGTTTGGGACAATTTTTAGTATTTTCTCTTGAAATCAAACGAGAAAAAAACATGTGAGGCGGAGAAGATAACCGTGAGCAGAATTACCTAAAGCTAAACCAGCAAAAGTGGTTTACTGTGCCTTGCTATAGACAGTCATTTGCAACACAAAAATTGCGTATTGAATGTAATTGCTATATTATTATCAATTGATGGATATTTATGAATTCAGCATGTATTTCAAGAACCACTTGCTGCAGCACCAGACTTGAAATTCTGATATTAATATTAACCCCCTTCCCATGATGTGGGTAGGGAATCAAACCAAGCAGTCTTTTCTTTCGGGTGGGGGCTGTGGTCATTACCCGGTGCCTGAGGCGTACTCCAAAGAGTAATTATCGAGAGGCGTTCGAGAAATTTTTGTACGTTTTTTTCTGAAATTCCCACATTAAATTCTGCCCTTGTTTCTCATTCTGTTGCGTCGTGGGCGCGCGGATAAATTCACCCGCTGTCTGCAGTTGTTGAGACAGCTGTTGAGATTACGATTTACGGCGGACCGTGTCTTCCACAATTTACGGAGTTGTTGCGAGCAGCTTGCCTTCCCTCGGCGGTGACCCAATTTTAAAAATTGTCTCTGTGATTGCGCCACAGAAATCGACTCGATTGGAATATTAGAATTAATAGAAAATGTATAAACGACAGTATTTTAATCCCTTTCCACCAGCAGGATATGGTCAGGTGAATCTTCGACTCTCAAGGATAATGGCATTCGAAAGGATCGTCTAGCATAAGTGAGACATCCGGGCCTGATTGTAGAAAGCAGAAATTTGATATCACCCTTATGGAAGATCATCATCTTCTTCAATGTGCAGTGTCCCTTTAGGGTGTAAACCAACGATTCTCAAACTGGTGGAAAGTTTCACCTGGGGGAAATTTGGAGCTACCAGTGGGGAAATAATTACACTACCTACTAAAAAAACCCCCAAAAAACTCATACGTTGCGCGCTTGCCAAAACCAATTCTGATATTGATACACTGGTGCACAAGAAGGAGCATCACTCTTTTCACTAATTCAATTCTGAAGTAGAAGAGCAAACAAAAGTCCTTTTATTTGTTACTAACCGCTTTCTATGGCTATGCTTAGCTGTTACAAACTGCTCTCTATCCACTTTATACTGTAACTATAAGTTTATCAGTATATTTGTACATTTGAAAAATAAATTAGTAAATAGTCTGAGTGTGTTTTAACTGCTCTTTCTCTCATACACATGAAGGGGGAAATCTGAATGGTTGAACTGGGTGTAGGGGGAAATGACAGAAATAAATCGGTAACCACTGGTGTAACGCCGCTCTGCCATCCATTTGTCTAATCCAATGAAGTATTCCCTGGTTTTCTTTCACTATACATGTCTTTTGAGTGTCAAATTCTCCAAGCGCTCCTTCCTCATTACATCCCCCAGAAACTTCAGCGATCTTATCTGGTGTTAAATATAAGTTCCTTTCTCGCCGTATCTCCCTTGCTTTGTCCCTGGTATCCTCAGTATCCTTCTGTAGAATTACATTTTGTTTGCTTTAATTCTTTCCTTCATCTTTTATGAGATTGTCCAGCATTGGTTGCAATACTGACAGGCAGACATCAGATAGCTATCCAGTACTTTTTTCTTTCTTTCCAAAGAAATCATTTTGTGTCTCAATACTCTGCATATCTGTTGGAATGTATCCTTGGCCATACGACTAATTCTTCGGGTCTCAATATCGTACTTTCCGTTCTTTGTTAGAACACCTCCAAGGCATTTAAATTTTAGCATCCCTGACCTATAGTTGTCCTGTTGGACTCCTCTTTTACTGATGACTGTGTATTCAGTTATCTTCTAGTTTATGTGTTGTCCTTTCTTTTTGCCTTCTTTTCCTACCTTCTGTAGGAGGCCCTTGTATTTTAATTTCCGTGTTTGCTATCAGCACTGTATCATCTACGTATCTTATATTAGTCAGATAGTGGCCACCAATGACTTTTAGTTCTCTCATAATTGCTTCGATATATAGGTTGACTAGATCCGGTGAGAAGACACATCCTTGTCTTACACCCCTTTCTATTTTTGTATATCTATTGAACTCGTTTCCTTTCCGCATGCAGGCGGTTTTCTGTCAGTACAGGTTCTTGATTACTCTAATGTTTTTTCCGAACACACACACACACACACACACACACACACACACACACACACACACATATATATATATATATGCATATTGTATTATTTTTCTTACCTTTTAATATAAGATACTCAATCCTATGCATATCAATATATATATGTTACCATAATTTTAGACGACATATCGATATGAATATTTACCGTTATTTTTTAAGACACGAGCCGCCTAGTACTTAATAAAAAAATAAAAAACAGCATGATCTCGACCAAGCGAAATGTCATATTTTAAAAGAAACTAAAAAAACTAAACTAATGATATGACAAATTAGTGATACCCCCGATGGATCTCAGTTTCACATTTTCCATCCTATGTTATAACACTTCACAGGTCCCGTCATATTTTGCCGGCACATCCGTGACACCGGAGATTGAGGAATGTCAAATGTTCCCCACATTTTCTGAAATGTTTCACTCGTCTGATATCAACCATCGTTCGTAATCCCATAATCCCCATAACTTTCTCATGAGCCGTGTATCCAGTGTTCAACAAGATATCAGAGCACAGTCTAGGCATTTCTATGACTTGAAGTCAAAATGACCCCATTTACTGTTACCATTAAAAAAATACCCACTAATAACTTCACACACGGATATTATTATGAGCAAAATAAAAAACTGAGCTATTCAGAGAAAAAAAAAATTATTGAAATTTTAGAAACTAATAAACGTTAGCATTATTTGTCAATTATCTACTCCTGATATTTTTAAATGCTATGTAAGTAAACGGTTATGGTGAGTTTCAAAATAAAGATTACACGTGGCACAAGGCTGAAATTATGGGGCACCCAGTGAAGTCCGAACTCACAATTCTGTCGTAATTGATATAGCTAACCATTGCACTTTGCCGAGATGCTCGAAATATGGTGATTTTCTAAGCATAGCTCACGTGTGGCACAAGGCCGAAAGTATGGGGCAATCAGTGAGGATCGAACTCACTATTCACTGGTAATTTATCTAGTGAGACAATATTGCTAACCCTCCTTCATCTTTTATGTGCCATGTCCTTTCAGGTCGTAGGCGATCATGGCTTTCCACGTCTCCCTATCCCTGGTAGCTCTTAACACTTTCTCCTGTTACACCACCCAAACACCGCTGTACCATTCACCTGCGCAGGCACTTCAAATATGTTACCCCCTGATTTCCGCTGTCTTTCTTTCCATGTATCTGTCTAGTGGTTATCAGATTCTCCAAGTCTTCCTTCCTTATCACATGTCCCAAGAACGTCAGCTTTCTCTTCCTGATGCCCAGTATCAATTTCCTTTTCGTTTCCATTCTTTCTAAAACCTCATCATTGCTCACATGCTCGATCCATGATATCCACAGCATCCTTCTGTGCAACCACATTTCAGTTGCTTCAAGTTTTTTCTTCATCTTTGATAATATTGTCCAGTATTCACTGCCATATTGAAGGACAGACATCACAAAACAATCCAGAACTCTTTTCGTTGTATCTAGCGAAATTTTCCTGTCTCTTAATACTCTGCTCAGCTTCTGGAATATTTCTTGGTCATTCCAATTCGTCTTCGGATCTCAGTGTCGCTCTTTCCGTCTTCAGTTTGAACATTTCCCAAGTACTTAAATTTTTGTACTTGCTTGATTTTTAGTATCACCAAGCCGTAATTGGCATTTTAGGTTCCTCCTTTTGCTGATGGCCATACATTCGGTTTTCTTGTAATTAATTTGTAGACCTTTCTTTTGACTTTCTTCAGCTAATTCTTTTGGAGGTCTTGTAGTTCTTCCTCCGTGTCTGCAATCAGCACTGCATCATCTGCGTATTTTATGTTGTTCAGACTGTGACCGCCGATGACGAATAATCGCACAGCATCTAGGGTCCTCAGAATAGTCTCGCTGTACAAGTTGAATAGATCCGGTGAAAAGACACATCCTTGTTTTACATCCCTTTTTGCTAATCCAAAGATGTTCTTAAATTGATTTTCTAAGTATAGATCATATGTGGCACAAGGCCAAATGTATGGGGCAACTAGTGAACTCTTTATTCAGTGGTAATTTATTTAGTGAGACAATATTGCTAACCATTACACCACTAAGACGTACTTAAATTGATTTTTTAAGCACAAATTAGACACAAGGTTGAAAGTGTGGAGCACTCATTGAGGATCGTGCTCACTACTCAGATATTCCTCTTATTTATCTACTATCAGTAGAGTCCGGCGTTGCTGGGGTGTAATGAAAGCTTTAAAACTAATCCATGGTCCTGGAGCTCAGACTCTTTGGACGTTGGCACGAAAGACTAAAAAGCAATAGTTGTTTCCAGTTAAAGCAAAACCGTAGACTGAAAGAAAATTGGATGGATGTAAGTCAAATTTTGATTTACTGCTATCGATATCAAATAAATTTTTTCATTGTAAACTGATCAGACCTGATTAGATATCGGGGTATCGAGTTCCAATATCAGGAAGAAATTGGAAAAAATAAGTCATCCATGACCTGACCAGAAGCCTAAAGAATATTTGTGTGAAGTTTGGTGAGAATTGGAAAAAAATTATGGATTTGTATAAAGGACATACAGAGAGATAAACAGACACACACACACAAACATTATATATATATATATTATCTATTTTCTGCACTATTGTAAGAACTTGACACTTCTGAATATGGTTTCTTTTGTCTTTGTCTATGAGTGTATCAAATTTGAATAAAATCGGACCACTCCTTCTATAACCCGATTTTTTCGATTATCGATATTTATCGGGGGTACCTCGAGACAAAACTTAGCTAAGAACACTCGCAGACGCTTATCTTACAACTGCGTAAATTTTCAAGAAAATCGGTTCAGCCGTTTCGGAGTCTATAGGTAACGGATACACACACAGACACACACACACAAAGTTCCATTTATAAATAAGTTTAGATTAGATTAGATAAAGAGCATATATATTTTTCATTATTCGAGGTCATTTGCAAAAAAAAATAAAAATAAAAAAAAATAATAAGACACTGTTAAAGAGCAAATAGACGCCACGGATTTGATAAATGGTAGTATAGTTTATTAACTGGTAGTAAAAAGAATAAAGTGAGCCGACGCTGCCTCGAGAATGATTTGAGCCGACACTGCCTCGCTGATGTCTCTCCCTCTCAATGAGCGGTATTACAAGAAGGATATATATATGTATATATAAAACATGAGACGCGGAAGCTCTTCGCTATCCCCAAAAAGTAGTTCCAGGAATGATTCTATCAATGGAAACAATGGTGTATAAAGTGCGTGGATTCAGTGATTAAATACCGAATTTATATGTAATATTTTTTATCGTACCAATATATATATATATATATATATGTGTGTGTGTGTGTGTGTGTGTGTGTGTTTGTGTGTGTGTGTGTGACGAGTAGTAAAAACACTAGATGTTTATTATAAACGTAAGTATGCGAATAAAATGTGTGTATATGACGATAATGTTAGTGTGTGTGTGAATGACAGCAACGAAATATATTTCCGTCCAAAATTATACCGAATATTGTTTACACGTGTCAAGCAGTGGAACGATGTTCTTTTTAAAATAAAAGTTAGAGAATCCTGTATGAATATGTGCATTTATGAGTTCTGGATCATTAAGCGATATATATTTCCGTTTAAAATTCTCGTCAAATAATGTATAAAAGTAGTAAGCGAGCTTTATATAAAGAGATTTAAAAAGTTTTGAAAAATAAGATGGCGTTTACGATGAAGTGATGTGGGTAGTGGAGAAGATTAAATGCTTGTTCAATGTATCTCTCTTCTTCAGGTAAATAATTAGGGCTGTATATTCTGAGGTCACTAAGGTAGAAGCCTATAATTAAATTAAACCAGATTTAATTCTTTGGTTGTGGTGGGAATAGAAATTTTGTTGGTAGGTTTTAAGGTAAACCTTATATTCTAATTAATCGTTAGTAAAAATTATTAAGATATCGAGGTTTGCATGCGATAATGTCCGTCGCAGAGAGAGAGAGAGAGAGAGAGAGAGAGAGCGAGAGAGAAAGAGAGAGAGAGAGAGCGAGAGAGAGAGAGAGAGAATCTATTCCAGCATAAGTACTGACCAACGTTGCTTAACTTCGGTGATCGAGCGAGAACAGGTGTATTCAACGTGATAGGCCGTAAGCCCTTTTCATTATTTAAAAGAGGTTCTAATTTTCAGTTTGGACGTCTGTGTTTCTTTCCGAGCGTTTGTGCACCACAACGCACATTGTTTGTTTCAAGTTCATATATGAATTTGATGGTAGGTTCAGTCTTATTGAGTTTTGTTACTAAGTTTAATTGGTTGGTGCCATGGCGGTAAACTAATAGGACGTCATCTATATATCTTAAGTAAGTAGAATTGTTAGGTATAATATATTAGAAAGAAGTGGATTCTAAGAATTCTAGAAATAGGCAAGTGAGAACATCACTTATAGGAGACTCCATGGGTAAGCCAAATTTTTGTTTATAAAATGTGTTGTTAAAAGAGAAATAACAATGGATAGTGATTAATGTGTATATTTTTATGATGTTTTTAGAATGTTATGTGTTAAGTGTAACAAAAGGAAAAAAAAATGATTGACCAAAACTCAGAGTTAAATCACATACAAATTTTTAATTTACAATAAACACAAAATGTGCCCCAGAACTCTCCTCTGTCCTCTCTAAACTCTATAACCTCTGCCTATCTGCTTCCTGCTTTCCTGCCTGTTGGAAGTCCTCCTGCGTAGTACCTATATTTAAGAATTCTGGCGAACCCTCAGACCCCGCCAATTACCGTCCTATTAGTCTCCTTCCAATCTTTGGCAAAGTTTTCGAAGCCATTATCAACGCCGAGGTGATTCAGCACCTTATGACCAACGGGCTTCTCTCTGACAAACAGTATGGGTTCCGCTTCACCAGGTCTACTGCTGATATGCTAACGACCATTACCGAGTACATATACCAGGCACTTGACAAGAATGGTGAAGCCCGAACCGTTGCCTTGGATATCTCCAAAGCATTCGACAGGGTCTGGCATGCTGGCCTCTTGTGCAAACTGCGGAGCTATGGGATAACTGGACATCTGTTTGACCTCATCCAGTCCTTCCTCTCTAACCGCACATTAAAGGTGGTATTAAATGGGCATGCCTCCCAAAACTACCAGACGAACGCGGGCGTCCCTCAAGGTTCTATCCTAGGTCCCACGCTATTTCTGATCTACATTAATGATCTCCCCGACACCATTAGATCCCAAGTTGGCATGTATGCCGACGACACAACAATCTACTCCCGCATCGATCAGAAACCAGGTCTGGACGACAAAGTGAACCTCGCTGCCGCACTTGAAAGGGACCTTCAATCCGTAGTGACCTGGGGTAGGAAATGGTTGGTAAATTTCAATGCCTCCAAAACAAAGCTGTTATCAACTAACCACCATAGACAATCGCATCTACCTCCCATTAGCATGGGACAGGCTAGCCTCCCAGAGAGTAAAATACTACGCCTCCTTGGCCTTACACTCTCGGCGGACCTCAAATGGAATGACTATATTGAATCCATTGCCAAATCTGCTGCTATGAAAGTCGGCTCTCTGTGCAGGGCCCGGAAATTTTTCCCACCTGAAACTATTCTGCACATATACAAATCTACCATCCGCCCGTGTATTGAATATTGCTGCCATATCTGGTCGGGTGCCCCTGCTGCTCTCCTTGGGCTTCTTGACAAAATACAAAGGAGGATCTGTAACGTGGTTGATACTGACTTGGCAGACCGGCTGCAGCCGCTCTCACACCGGCGTGATGTGGCTTCCCTGTGCCTCTTCTACAAGTACTTTCATGGCTTCTGCTCCGATGAGCTTAGATCACTGGTGCCGCCTAAGCACGAATTTACACGAGATACTAGATTAGCAACTAGGTCCCACCCTTTTACAGTTAAACAAATAAGATGTAACCGTAAATTCTACTCCGACAGCTTCTTTTCTCGCGCTTCCCGCCTGTGGAACTCCCTTCCACAAGTCTGCTTTCCCGACAGTTACAATCTCCAGGTGTTTAAATGTAGGGTCAATAGACACCTCCTATCACACTAACTCCCAACTATTCTCAGAACACTCTCATCTACCCAACCCTCATTCTCGGTATCCTCACCCGCCTATCACCCACCCTCTGTTATTTCCTATATTTAACCAGCCTTTCTCCACTCTACGTAGCCCCCTGCACAGTAGTGGCAGTGACATGCCTTGCTCGGGGTGAAACGCTTATAAATATATATATATATATATATATATATATATATATATAGTCATCTGCAGACAGATCTGTTTTGCAGCTCATCAGTACGGTTAGACTCCGATTGCTTTTTAACCCAGGATTGAAATCCGTATAGCGCGTATATCATTATACACGCCCAATAGCTAGAGTGCCCTAATTCATTATTAAATGAGCGATATATATATATATATATATATATATATATATATATATATATATATATATATACAAAATTTACAATTTTAGCATTCATAAAGATAAACGGAGTTTACTACTGGCGGGCAAAGTGTTACGAAGGGGATGGAAGGGTCAGTATCTTTACTCAGTTAAAATAGCGAAGAAGTTAAAGTGCTATACTTTTAGGAAATTCTCAAATGTGTATATAAAAAATAATTATTAGTTTGATCAATGAAAGGGTCAAAAATATCTATTTACCCATATAGTTCCATGAGGTTCCCTTTCAGGTTTTAAGTGGTCGGCTACTTAGAGATTCTTTCGGCTGGATAGGAATCCTTGAATCAAAGCCGGAGTTGATAATGTCAGCAAGTCATGTTAACAGCTAACTACTCTCTTCCCCAAACCTCTTTTTATAGGGGGCTAACACCTAATTTGCATATTTTTAGAATTTTTTTTAGAATTCTCTGGATTTTACTGGAACAATCTGGCATCTTCCAAAACGTTCTATTCCTAATTCCTCTATTTTTACGACTACTTCATGAATTAAAACATTTTTGTAATAAAAAGTAGGACTTAATCAAATCCTTTACTACAACATTTTAGACATTATTAGTATTATTTTTATATATAAATGCATCCTCGTAACAATAGGTAGGAGAAACTTTTTTCTAACACTAACAGGTATGTTAGTACAGTGGGATTTTATATTCAAATTTGCCATAGATAAGTTATATTAATATTTCTAATTTTATGGATTAAGTCACCTGAGTGTCTTATATGTGTACTGCTAATAGTACTTAGGAATAGTGCAATTATTTTACTGATAGCTCTAGCTAATTTATGGGGAGCATTGTTAATACAAAATATTAATGATCTAATGGAAATGTTTGGTGTGTGAGTTTTGGATTAAGCATATAGTGTGAGTATAGTGGGGTGATATACTAGTAATTTTGACCAAAATTTCTTTTCATATTTTAAAATAGATTTTGCCTGTTTTGTTAAAGTTTTGTATTTCAGTGTATATAGTCTGTTCAGTGATTTGTGTATAAGTGTTTTCATTATTTGGTTTGGTTTTATGGCAAATCAACCTCGGCGGGTAATTTATTGTCAACTAAACTTTATTTATTTATTTATTGCTGGTAATACCTTTTTTCTTTCAACAATTCATTGTTTTTTTTATAAGAGTTTTGTGTCTAATAATACTTTTTCTTTTCGAGTATCAAGATTCATTGGGATTTGTTTTTAAGGGCAGGGTCCCCAAGTCCTACCCTTGTTATTCAACCCATAACTGGAGGGAAGGGACAGATTAATACCTTTCCCAAGGGTACCAGTGCTTAAGTGAATGCAGGATATTCAACTGGAATTCGAACTCGGCTCACCGATTTCTCTCTCCTAGCGTTTGTGCACTACAACGCACATCTGTCAATATACGCTTACAGCACCTGGCATTCCCAAGTAGTCACCCATCTAAGTACTGACCAGGCCCAACGTTGCTTAGCTTCGGTGATCGAGCGAGAACCGGTGTATTCAACGTGACAGGCCGTAAGCCCTTTTCATTATTTAAAAGAGTTTCTAATTTTCAGCTTTGAAGTCTGTCCATTATAACTATACCTCCTTCTTTATCACATTTAATTATAATGCTATTTTTTTCTTGAATAAATTATTTAATGCCCGTATGTATCTCCTCGGTAATGTAGTTACATCGTTATTGGTGAGAGTTGCTGCTGATATGCCATGGACGAAACTTTTTTCATAATCCGTGTGATTGAAATTATGGTTTTTGGTTAAGGCGGTGATTGTATCGTATTTCTTTAGTTCTGTGTAAAATTTTAGGCCTAGGCTTAAAGCCTCAGTTTCAATGGTATTTGGAGATGTTTTGGATGAGATACGGATTACCGATCTCTTTCCGTCTGCTATAGGCACATAGATTTTGAAGTTTAAGTTTTAAATGGTATTGTTGCTCGTTGTTTGCATACGATAATGTCCGTCGCAAAATTTCGGCTTTGAAAATAGACAGTGTTATGGGGACTTAACCATATGGCACATGAACTCGCTCAAGCTATATATAAATAGCAAATCTATATATATCATTCTATATATTCTCTATATATCATTAATGTAGAGAAGATTGTCATTTAAGTGAGCAGAGTCATACCGACGTTGAAGGCACCGCTATGATGTCTTCACTAGTCAGGGCTAAATTTTCAAACACATATATATTTATATATATATAGATGTCGCAGAAGGCCGAATATATATATATATATATATATATATATAGATATATATTCGGCCTTGTGCCACATCTAATATATATGCCACGTCTACTATATATATATATATATATATATATATATATATATATATATATATATAATTATATATGATGTGGCACTAGGCCTAAAATATGGGGTAAACAGTGAGAATCGTACTCATTGCTCTGTTATAACAGGTTCTAACGAGACAAGCTTGCTAACTATTACGCCATATCGGGTTAATATATATATATATATATATATATATGTATAGATAGATAGATATAAATATATACATGTATATATATATATATATATATATATATATATATATAGAGAGAGAGAGAGAGAGAGTGAGAGAGTAAGAGAGTTTAGAAAACTATATATATAGTTTTCTAAACTCTCTTGTATATTTACTTTATATATTAGATTTTGTTATTCAAGTCAATATTTTCCTAATAAAATTGATATTAACCAAACAATGTTTGTAAAATTTTCAGGACATGTATATTTTTATAAGCGATGCACACGCGCGCACACACACCTATGCATATGCATACGTATTTTTTTAAGCAATATATCATTTGAATTTCAAATGATTATATATATCCGCATTGATAAAAAAATTGAAGACAACTTTTGGTGCGTTATAAAAACAAGAATAAATTTATATATATATATATATATATATATATGCTTGCCTATATATATATATATATATATATATAAACTTGCCTACATATATATATATATATATATATATATATAATTATTTAATTATTTCG